>BROG01000427.1:337500-435000 GCA_030159075.1 Atrina japonica | reverse complement strand
CGATCACAGAATACAAAAAATACGTCGATGTATTTCAAATGAACACCCTTGTTGATAAAGAAATTGAAATTTTCAATCACAGAGTTTTGTGTGTAAGGTCAAAAAGTTATTGTCGCTATGTTATGCTTTTATGTATTACGTGACGAATTAAACATAGTCACTAAGGAAGTATTTGTCAACACGGGGGTCTTGTTAAACAAAATTATCTTCCCCTCTCAAGAATATCAGATAATATATAATGAATCACTTTCGTCAATCAGATCTAAAACTAACTGATGACCTTTTCGTCGAACTTGACTGTTTCAATGAAGTCGAGAGGTTTCCATGTAACATTTGCGACAGGTGAGGTATGCTAACAGGGGAAAAGAACTCGAGTTTCGATTTCTCATCGGCAGTTCTTTAATATACTTAAAACATAAATGAATAAAAAGCATGCAATTCCACCATTATTTAGCTTTACAAAGTTTATATAGATATATTTATGTGTGTTTATGGAAGGCATAACATTTTTGAACCCACGCCTTCATATTGGTTGTATAAGTATTGAAATATTGCAATGAATGTTTTGTTTTCAGTTCAGTTAACAAGTAATATTTTGTGTTCTGTTTTGTGTTTTTCGATTAGACAAAATCTTTAAATACTTTGTCCCTGTTTTAAATGCATATTATTCATTTCTTACGTACATATTTTATCCCCGAATTAAATTTTCGAAACAAATCGGCCAATTTCTATATATAGAACCAGCGAATATGTACTTCCATGTCTCAAACAATGAAATGTTCATTGACAAACAAAGCCGCTATAAATATTATGATGTTAAAACACGAACCGTTATTATACCATTGTGGGGTTTTTTCAAGTACTTTGTCATCTTATATCACAAATACAGTCTTATGTTATGCACACTTTGCTGCTTTTAGTCCATTACATCAGTCCAATGTATCAACGAAATGATATCAAGCTTGAATTGTTGAATTATTTAATTTCAAATAAGTGTATTGTATTTCACAGGCCCAGAACAAGTTAATTGCCTCTTTTGTGGCTGGTGCTCACTGTAGCAACATGAATCGATCAGACAATTTAAGTGGATTCCAATCGTACGCATATGGATCCGACCCATACGAAGCCAGATTTCCCCATGTACTTACAAAGACGGATGTCAAGTCGGAAGCTGTGAATTAATCGATCTATGTGTTTCCCGGTTCATATAACTTGGTAGGGCGGAATAACTTCTTGATTATCGTAAAGTTGATTCTACTCACTTTTCAGTTAAGATATGTTTCATAATTAATATCTATAGAAAATTTCCTATAATGAAAAGAAGGAAAGAATACTGTTTCCAATGTAATTGTAATGCCGTTAGGCAATATTACCTACATTTTAAAACTGCCCAGGCCAAAAGGCTTCACAAAACTCCATCCCGCCAAGTTTTATGATTTGAACAATATCCCCCCCTTGAATGAATGTTGTACCTCTTTGTGTTACTGTAGTAACTATTTACTGGCCAACAGCTCAAATGAGTTATAAATGTGGACCTATTTGAAGACGAAGGTAATATACAGGTAATATACATATGTTATTCATTAATAAAGGTATTGTTATCACCCAATACTTGAATTTAGAACGTGTTAGCATTTGAGGTGCATGAGACAAAATGTTTTTACACTAATCTGCCGACAAATTACCGTGATTCAGTTTAAAGAAAATAGCAAAATAAACGAAGTAAAAATACAGGTTGCATGAATATATGATTTATTATAATAACCTAACTATAACGTGTCACCTTAACTTCGACAGTGTTCGCATGAATTGGTGGAGTAAATCACGTAAGAGTAATATTTATACTTACCGACTTCCTACCTTTAGAAATATAAAAGAGGCTTCATATGAAGAACAAGGTAAAACATGCAAGGCAAAATATTAATTACATGGATATAAGCATGTTTCTGCTAAATATTATGAAAAATATCCCCACACACAAGATATTGTGAAAAATAGGATAATTTAATTAAATATTATTATACACCACACATGACAGATTTGAGTCGATATTGCTTAAGATAAAAAAAAAAAAATGTAACAAGATTGGGTCAGTTATGTGAACGATCTAAAGTGATGTCTAGGAATTAATAACACAGCTGTGCAGACACGAAATCCTATCACTGATTAAGAAGTGGGGATGATTACATATTGGAAATTAATCAGATCTACGGTGATGAAGTGTTTGCCGATAATTCGTGTTATCAGTGTATCTATATTTGAGGTCAGTGTGTGGATTACAGTTACGACCAATTAATAGTATGATCTACACCACAGCTAATCATGGAAGCACGGCTATGCAATCATGATCGTAATGTAAATGTTATTCTGCAACAAAGTCACAAATATAATTTCTTCGATATACTGAGGTGGTTTGTAAGTTACTAAGTGATCCTAAAGACATTTTACCTTGGTAGATCTATATTTGTCATCATTATAACCAACATGATTTAAAAATAGAAAACAAAGAAAAATAAATGGCGTTTTACAAATCAATTCATGCGGTTTCAATTCAGCCAGTAATAGATGCAATAATAACGTCATCGCATTCAGCAGCCAGTAATAGATGAATTAATGAAGTCATCGTTATTATCGTAATTTGGATTAAATTATGTCAAGCTCTGAATATAATCCAAAAATAACAACAACAAAAAACATACAAACAAAGAACAAAAATACATGTTCATCAATCTCTCATCAATACACTAAAATAGTTGCAGTTATAAGGTACACGTGTTTATAGATAAATGGTATAAATAAAAACATGTGAAAAATGCTTATACTGAAAAAGAATAATACACATATTAAGTGGTGTATATAAATGTCTTATTATGTCAGTGAAATATTTCAGCATTTCCTCTATTGTATTGTAATAAATGAACAGTGGTATCTGGTGTTTATTTGTTCTTTCTCTATCTATATATATTAAAGTTGCTAATTTACAAAATTTCATAATTATTCATTATTCTTTCTATCATAAAATATAACAAAATTATGATAATTTCTACATGCCTCATAATGATATCCTCACAATTAGTAGACCTCTTTCTTATAAGAATGATGGGGTGTGTCATGTTCTTGGCTCAAGGTCATATCACAGATGTAAAGGTCATCGATAACTTGGATGAGTATTTGTACAGGCCATATATTTATCATGCTTTATGTGTACAGGCTCATTCTTGACACACATGTTTCATGTGTGAAAGTGATGTGTTATTACTCAAGGACTCACTTTCAAGGTCACTTGACTTGGATTGTGTAACATCGTTCTTGGTACAAATGTTCTGAATGGAGGGCAGTGTGTCCTGACAGCTATCTGATATGAAGGAAGTATTGGACTGAAACGGCATTTCCTTTCTAAAGCTAGATATTTATTTTAATTCGACATAAATGTGTGGAATAAAAAAGCGTTGTGTAATAAAATTGACTGAATGTCATATCAATCGTGTCAAAGTCCACTTGAACTTCATTGGACTTTTTTGTCTGAGCCATATTTTCGTAAACTTTATTTGAGAAACTTCATGACTTAATTTCTTGCACATTGTTCCTTATGGAAATATAGGTATGCCATTAGACATCAGAATTGTGACCCAAAGTGAATGTCACCATGGTGAAAATTAACTGCCAGTACATCTAGACACGCTTTTAATGGCTTTGAGAGCATACTCAAGGTTTTTTACTATTTAAAGGGGCATTTGCTGTGTTTACCAAACCTTATTTCGATTTTTTTCTGTATTTACCTTAACAAATAGCATTTAGGAGAAACAAATAAGACAGAAACATTTTTATTCTTATATATTTTGTGTAAATAAGGTCACGGCTAGTGTGGTATGCATATACAAATAGTAAGAATAAATTCATCAATTGCAAGTGAAAAAGTGTCCAACCTGGGTTTCTCAAGCAATTTTCACAAAATGTATAGGAATTCAAGAAATTTTATGTCTGTGCATGTCTCCTTTTTATTGTACAGTAAAACCTACTATAGCGCCCACCTCTATATAAGGATTGCCTGTTTATAAAGGCCAGTTTTTTCAAGCCCCTCGACTGCATGCTTTAACTAAATTGAACCAGTGTATAAGGGTCATCTGCACATAAAGGGTGGCCCCTATATACAGGTTTCGCTGTATATTAATCTAAGTAGTAAAAAAGGGTAAACACACACACACACACATACACACACATACACACACACACACACACACACACACACACACACACACACAGCTATTGCTTCTTTTAAACTGAATGTTATCATATAAACCCCTTCAAAAGACATACATGGCGGGCGTAATGTGTATAGTTTATCGTAACTTATTAGTACTGCATTGAGTGAATATAGGCTTGTTTCACTCAAACGTTCACAAAGAAACAAAATGTTTACCTTACAGCATAACGATTTTTGAAGGAGAGCTTTTATTTAAGACATTTCTATTAGAGAGAACCAATCACGACAAGAACTCTACATGTTTTATTTAAATCCGGAGTATATCTAAATGTAAGAATTAGCGTAAATACGGAAACTGACTTTTAGTGTAGCTCTAGATCATGATATACGAGGTAATCAAATACATGACCATTACTCTGATAATAATAATAATAATAATAATAATAATAATAATAATAATTATATACTAACTTAGAGTATCTCATAATGATTAAACTGTTATAAGTAATAATTGGACCGACATAACAAAGAACACACAGTGGTGTTATGCACACTTAAACGGGAACTTACTAAATAATTATGTGTCAAGGTTTCCATTCCATAGATGTTCATTTTATGATGAGCTTAGATATATCCAAATACAGACTTTTATGGTTAATAATTTTTAAGCAAACCGATATTTTATAAATAAGACAAGTATATTACATTCAAAATGTTTTCCAAGTATCGTATTGAACAGTGAAACACCAGTAGTTTGTATCATATTAAATTAATCATATATTATTGACAGCATCGGCATGCAGCATACGATTTAACTATTTGATATGCCTTTTATTCATATGCCGACCTAGCAGAAATAATAAATCAGGTAAAGATGTATGACTTTAGTGAAGACCTGCTTAACTTTCGCTTCCTCAAAATAATACATCAAGTGTCTTTCAAGCACTTCATTGACAGAGATTTGGACATTGCCATCTTCATTTAGAACAACGATTTCATGGCAAAAAATCTAAAGAATTTAATTTCTCCGGTTATATGCTTTCGCATATTGATTTCCTTTTCTTTGTTGAGTTTTTTTAATCTTTTGAAATCAAATTAGTGTTTAAATCAGATTTGTAAGATCATAACTATGAAGTTTGTTAACATATCGATGATCTATAATGAGCTAGGTAGTAAAAATGGGACCTCATTAATACAAAGTGTTATATCTATAGCATAGACGTCATCCATCGAGTGTGAAATTAGTCGACAAAATGCTGCCTTTGATGTAAAAATAATTTAAAGTAGACGGTTGATCTGTCAAAGAAGTAGAATCAGTATACATGTATATATATATATATATATATATATATATATTTATATATATATATATATATATATATATATAAATATATATATATAAATGTGGGGAAACAAAATGAATTCGCTAAGCTAGTATACCGGAGACGGATAGATAGATAGATAGATAGATAGATAGATAGATAGATAGATAGATAGATAGACAGACAGACAGACAGACAGACAGATAGATAGATAGATAGAAAGATAGAAAGACATATAGATAAATAGATAGATAAACATACAGACTGAGATATACATAGACAGACAGACAGACGGATGAATAGATAGAAATATAGATAGATAGATAGATAGACAGATAGACAGACAGACAGCCAGACAGATAGATATATCATAAACAATCCAATGCTTTGTTTCATCCGTACCCAACGTCTCGACGTATCACACCTACAGTAACAGTGGTATATAGTTTTCAGCTCCTCTTACATACAGGTGACTATTATGGACAAGTACCGACAAATTTATTTTTCCCCACAGAGTTAAATGCTAATTCACTCAATTCCAGGTCACTCTGAAAGATTATATATATATATCATAGATAAATGGTATAGACGTTTCAACTACTTTTACCGAACAGGAGATTCAGCATTTCAGTTAATGAAATATAGTAAATGCTAACAAGGTCATGAAACCGACCATAAAAGTTAGTTTATCTATGTATATGAAATCATAATATTATGTTGAACAAACTCTGATATATCGGATCATCTAGGAAATATAAATAACATATACAAATAAAATGTAATATTACTACTTCAATGTGTAAAGTTGAAGATACGAAAACATCAATGTTAATTTCCCATCTGTGTCTGTAGTTAGTAACATGCTTAAGTAGGAAGCATATATGCTTTATTCTGAAGTGTCTAAAATTTCTAGTTTGCATTCATATAAGTGAATTGTCATTATTAAACGAGGTAACACCTTCGATATACCTATATGTACGGGGACTTTGTGGCAAATTGCTAAGGGCATCGCGCATTAAACCATGAAGTCTCTCTCACTTCTCGTCAGCGCAGGTTCGAGCCCCCGCTGGAAACCAAGCTGATTTTTGAGAGGAAGTTTGCCAGTTTTCTTGCGGAAGGCCGGTGGTCTCTTCCCGGGTACATTGTAACAAGGTTCTCTTCTCTACCGTCACCATATAACTGAATACTTGTTGAGTGTGGTGTAAAACGCGATTCAAAATCAAATTAAATCCTGTATATTGAAAGACCACGACTAGCTTCTCTTCTACTCATTTAGAAGCTTTTGGATAACGCTTTCTTTTTATGAATAGGGGACTAATAAGGCACATAATTAGTACTCGTGCAAATACAGATGGTTTGCTGAAAGACAACAAAATATGCAATAACAATACAGAATTTCGTCTCCCTCTAAAGCTTATCATTTCATAATTACTCTAAGATGTATTAAGTTTTTTCCCACCTTGGACAGAGATGATTGCCTGAGGCTTACATGGAGATTCTGACAACATCAATCTGTGTTAATTGATAAAGAAATAAATTGCAACTTAAATAGAGCTGTACAACCTTTGGGTGTCACTGTAATAAAGCACATATTACTGAAAATTGACTATTTATACGTTTTGCAATCAATTAAAGACTTGTATGTTTCGTTTCATTCCATACAAAATGCCTGTGATATTGGTATTTTAGAGGAATTTTAGAAAATTCTTTTTTATTCTCTCTGCAAAATGGGGGTATGTAAAATAGCATTTTTACACTATACAGTTTAACCTGCCCTTGTGACCCACTGAATTAAGAGACTACCTGTCTTTTGTGACCTTAATGTATAGCTCCCAACGTATTTTAATATATATATATATATATATATATTATATATATATATATATATATATATATATATATATATATATATATATATATATATATATATATATATATATATATATATATATATATAATATATATATATATATATATTACCTGTCATATGTGACCCTTTTGGCTTCTTCCCATAGACGGTCTCTTAAAACAGGTATGACTGTATATTGTATGATGATTTTCAGACCGTAGTCTCTGGTACTAAATGTAAGGATTTACTAAAATAAAAGTATCAGAGGAAATTCTACAACAGTGCAAATACACATCTACACTAACATCCTGCTGTGTACAACTGAATCAAATCTATTATGGAGGCGGGTTATAATACTAAAAAGAAAAGACAAACTAAACAGTACCTCACAAAGGGCTGATTTTTTTAAAGTGTTGAATTTATTTCAAAAACATCATTCCAACATATTATGTCAGTGTGTATCAGCATAATTTAAAAATACGCATTGTGATTAAGGTATACTTAAATATTCACAATACATATGAAATATTCAACATTGAACACCACTAAATTTCAAATGCTATATAAAATATAAATTTATCTAAGAGGTCTAGAAATCCAATCAATTATAGTGTGGGGAGGCAATACAATGATGAATACTGCACCTTGCGGACCCCCAACAGGCATATCATTTCTGCCAATCCCCCTAATTGTTGAAAGATACGAGCGAAATGTATAAATTACAAGTTGATGAAAAAAGGAAAATGACTGATTAAAATGCTCTGTTCAGTTTATGCACATATCTGTAGCCAAACCTCACCAGTTATTACCCCATAGACTCCAAAGCTGAGTCTCCCAAGTTCAATTCATTATCACTTAAATGCAATCGAGTACTAGAACGTCTAAGAGTGTTTATGCACGCCAAAAGTAGCCTGCATCGTCTGTGAACCGTTCACCTTCTATTCAGGATGACAAACCTGCCCTTGAAGTAACCAAACCAAGTTGCATTAATACCCAGTGTGAATGACACATTGGGTTTTAATGTTGCCCAAAATGTAAAGGATAAAATAATTTCAGGCAACGATTGGGATTCGTAGCTAATACGGAAGGATGAGTTTTGCACTCATAATGTTGATAGAATATAGGCCGTAGATAAACGGCATCCGATGTTCTTTACTTTTATTACGTATGTTTAACGAAACTGTATTTATAAATCAAGGCAATAAGACTGGGTGCGTCTCGTACAAGGGGTGGGGGAGGATGGATATCATATGATGAACAGTTTCGATTTAAAAGGGCGAAAGACCCATCTCGTTCTTGGGCTATAATGGACACAGAGCTCTGGCTAATGTTCATGGGTCCACAGAATACAGATGTTAATCAAATATCAGCACAGTATCCCCAGGGAAGAGGCAAGTGCTACACTTACAATTACAGGGGGTCTTGTTTTAATAGCCCATGTCAGTATCTTCACCAGTGTATCAAATTTGGTGCAGCGCATCCAATTATGCACTGTCCTAAAGGAATGCAGAGTTATGTTAACACAAATGAAATTGCAGTACAGCAAAACAATTTTCGTCAGTTTTACATGGGACCTAGGCAAGTCTCCAATTAAGATCAATACAGTTTTACACTGGTTAAAATATACCCGTTAGAGAGGAGGACTGCTCAGGAGTTAATAGAAGGATTGGTGTTTGGGTTTAAGTTACAATATGAAGGACCACGTGTTGACATTGATTGTAAAAAATTGTTGTCTGCAACACAATACTCAAAAGAAAAACAAGACGAAATTGACAAAGAAATTAAATTAGGTAGGATTGTTGGCCCTTATAAAACAAAACCTAGACCAAATCTGAGACATTCGCCAATCGGTGCCCTACCAAAATCAGATGGAGGATGGCGTATGATAACACATTTATCTTATCCGAAATAGAATAGTGTAAATGATTTTATTAATCCGGATTTGTGTTCAGTTAGGTATACCTCATTTGACAATGTGATAGATATAATATGTAAGCTAGGGAGGGTGTTAAATTAGGCAAAGCTGATATAAAATCTGCATTTAAACTCCTATTGGTAAACCCAAGTGACTTTAACCTGTTAGGTTTCAAATTTTAAACTCAGTATTACATAGATAAATGCTTACCCATGGGATGTAGCATCAGTTGCAGTTTATGGAAGACATTTGCAACCTTTTTACAGTGGGTTGTGATTGAGAGATCTGGGATTCATTCCATTGATCGCTACCTAGATGATTTTATGTTTGTGGGTCCAGAAAGTTCATAAGATTGTGAAATATTAATGCACGGATTTGAGAGTACTTGCAATGAGTTTGGGGTTCCAACAGATCAGGAGAAAACTTGTGGCCCCACAACTTGTTTAAAATTTTTAGGGTTAATAATTAACACAGTGGATATGATGGTTAACATTCCAGAGGAAAAACATTGGAATTGGTTACTTTGTTGGAAAACTTTCTAAATAAGAAAAACGTCACATTAAAAGAATTACAAGCTTTGGTGGGTGCATTGAACTTTTACAGAAGAGCTGTTACAAACAGCAGCGCATATAATCGTCGTTCTTATGATGCGATGCGGGGAATTCAGCAACAATATCATTTCATTAGAATTAATCAAAAGATGAAGGAGGACATATTAGGCTGGTTACACTTCTTGAAATCATTTAATGGCACTAGGTATTTTCCAGAAGTTTCTTGGTTTGATAGTCCTATATTAGAATTGTACACAGGTAGTGCCGGTAGGTCTGGGGGTGGGGCTTATTTCCAAAGACAGTGGACATATTTTGAATGGCTTATTCAGGGGAAAGACTAATTTCCAAGGACATCACTATTTTAGAACTGGTTCCAATTGTTTTATCAATTTTCATTTGGGGCCACGATATCAAGGCAAGAAAGATAATTATGCATATTGATAACTTAGCACTAGTAGAAGTTTTAGATAAGAAATCATCAAAATCAGAACGGGTTATGGTACTTGTTAGGCAATTAGTACTCATGGTACTCGAACATAATATTACATTTAGAGCTAAGCATATTGAAGGTGTTAAAAATAGTATTGCGGACTCATTATCTCGCAAGCAGTGGTCAGAGATTCGGAGATTAGCACCCAGTGCAGAGCAAGAATCAAGAAAGATTCCAGAGATGCTTCTCTAGATGATGTCAAGAGTGAAGTTAAAAGATTGTTGACTGCACGTACAGCTCCAAATACTTTACCAACTTACAAACAGGGTTTTGAGTTGTTACAATTCTTTTTGTCTTGAGTTACATGGAAAGTGTATCTGGCCTCCATCATTAAATAATGTGGTACAATTTATAGCTTATATGTCTTTAAAAGCTTTAACTTTTGCAACAGCGAAGACATATTTAGCAGGGATTTCCTATACCTGTAAATTTCAAGACAAACCAGAAATGACAAATTACTTCCTTGCTTGGAAGGTTGTGGAAGGCATACGTCGTCATACGTTGTCATTCCAAAAGTATTGGGCCCAGTTAATCCATTTCAAATTATGGAAAATTTCCTGAAGAAACGCCCTGACTTTTCAGGAGCATTGTTTTGTCACTTTGGAGGAGATCCTTTGTCCCGATATCAATTTACGTTTGTTCTTCGAAAAGCTTTACATTATTTAGGAATTGAGTCAAAAAATTATAAATCACACTCATTTCGAATTGGTGCTGCATCAGATTTGGCACAACAAGGTAACTCTGAAGATTAAAATAAGATAGCAGGGAGATGGAAATCGCATGCATATAGGTCATACATCAGGTTACCCCAGTAATGTTAGTTTATTTTCGAGAAGCTTTTGAAATTTATTAACAAGAATCAAGAATTACAGGTGATCCTGTAATTTGGTGTGTTGGGTCCTCTATATTGAGCCTTTCTGCATGCAAGATCCACTCAGGACGGACCTAATTTAGGTCTGAAAACCTAGGGCATGGAGATCTGGTGGCAAGGTAAAGGAGGCATGCGATTGAAAGAGATAATTAAAAGGATATGTTAAGAATGTCTAATAGGGCGATGTCACAGAAAAGGAAGTGGTGCTGCCCCCACATTGTGGCGGTGGGTGATGCATGCTTCTGTTTATACATCAGAGCATGCATACACCCATTTGGCGGATTGCGCAACACTAATAGATAAGTATTTTAAGTAATAAACTATGGTCAGTTGTGTTGTACTGATATTGATTATATTGATATTGAGTTGAAATATTGAAGTGTATTGAAATGGTGTATATTGATATTGAGTTGAAATATTGAAGTGTATTGAAATGGTGTATATTGAATTGAGTTGAAATATTGAAGAAGTGTATTGAAATGGTGTATATTGTATTGAGTTGTAATATTGATGTGTATTGAAATGGTGTATATTGAATTGAGTTGAAATATTGAAGTGTATTATGATTAATTTTGTATTTGATAGAAGTCTGAGAAATTTAAGAGCATTGATGAAAATTGTCAAGGTGGATCAAAATCTATGAACTGTGTCAATATATATTTGTTGACTTTTGAATTTGCTCACCTGTTACCATTGTACCCAGGGTCAGGTTTTTTTAAATTTGTTGGTGCCTGCAAATTCGCCATTTAAGATCGGCGGCACAATTTTTCTTTTGTTTATGATTAAAAACTGAAACCTAGCTGCGACATCTATTCGTCAATAAATGTTTATCTTAATGAGTTGTTTGTATTGTATTGTGTATGTATTGGTAGTCTTCAATAAATGCATATCATATTTGTATCAGACCTGTGCTGAAAGATAAATATCTTGTACAACAAAATATACATTTAAAATACCGGTTGTCATTACTTTTTTAGCTCATAATTTCAGCTGTTTACACAGCGTAATATCCCACGCCAAACAAAACTCTCTATTCTCATTTGATATTTCTCTTGAACTTTCATTTTTAAAATATCCAAAATATCGAAAAGTACTAATTCATATACTGTTTTCTATCATCTGAATTTAGAAATTGAAAACTATTTTGTTTCATTTAATAGACAAACAGATCGCCAATGCTCATTTCATATCCGAACTAATTTTAATTTGATTTCCAAAATGTCTGCGCCGAGGTCGTAAATATTTGCAATTGGCTTTCTTTTACATCATGTCACCGATCCTCCTATTTGATTAATGTGGTCGTTGACTCTGTAATTTCAGCATCTAGATTACGACATTGTTTTTGTTGTCGTTGTTGATATTGACATTTTGTTTACTCTTTGTGTGAGGAAAAACCGTTCATTTTGTGTTTTGATAAGTTTTAGTAAACGTTGTTTCTCTCTGAGTGAGGACAAATATACTAATTAATGATTGATGTGTAATAAACAGTGGTTCGAAGTTACAGTATCGTATAGAATATGTCGACATTTAGAATCTGAAGAGACCGAATCGTCCCAACAGCGGGACAATACAATGTATGCTTGCCTCAGCAACGCAGTCAAGAAAAATATAAAATCTAATTAAAAAACACATATATGCTATGGGCACTTTATTTCTGTAGAACAATTTAGTTTGCACTTTATTACAGTTTTTCGTCACATTTAATATTTTTAGAAGAGAACCATAGAAAATTTGTTTAACTATCTTTTTATACCTTTCTTTAAATGATTCATCTAGTGCAGCCTGCACCTTTCTTAACTGAAAATGTTTTTATATTTGCCTAGAATGTAACATTAAAAACAAACCAAATATCAAGAAAAGATCTAATGGAGGGTGTAAATCAATTCTTCGACTTAAGAGGAAATTGTTACTCTTAAATTAAAGTGAAGATTCATTTCCTCTTTCACGCTTGTTTGCAATTAATGCTGACTAAGAAGAGCAACTATCAATCTTGACGAGAATAAAGTACAAAAGAAAAATCCGACTACCATCGTGAAATTATTTCCTTTCCCTGACTTAGACAATGACGAGCATGACGAAAACGGTGTTCATTTCAAACACTTTCAACGTAATATCCGATAAGATTTATATCTTTCCAGAGGTATTTAATCTTCATGCCGTTAAACACCAAACAGAAAATGACAATCATCTCAAAACATACAATGCACGACTTTAGGTCATTGCTTGAATGTAAATTAAGATACGCATAATGTTAATTAACGTGTACATGTACCGAGGGATTTATATGGAAAAAAAAATTTCTATTAAATGTATACAT
Source organism: Atrina japonica (assembly GCA_030159075.1). Lineage (NCBI taxonomy): Eukaryota > Metazoa > Mollusca > Bivalvia > Pterioida > Pinnidae > Atrina > Atrina japonica. Next base: position 421,481 of record BROG01000427.1, on the reverse strand, counting down.
TCCAGATTGATTACATAGTAAAGATAACAAAACAATTATTTACGTTATACAGAAGGGAGTAACACTGCACCGGTATTCAAATTTCAGTATTACTGACTCTTTGTTATTACAACTTCTATTCTAGTATATTACTAGTATATTACTATATTACATGATATCATTTCCTTAGATGTCCCTATTGTTATTCTAAGTATAATTTCCTCTTATTTTTTCTACAAGAAAATGTGCTCTAGCGCAAAATTGACTGAACCTATTTCACTCAAATTTTCAATACTTATGACGCTTCACAGAATTTTTGTAAAACAAAATACTTCCCCCAATTTTCTAAGTTATCTCCCATTTCTTTTTTTAAATGACCGGGTTTTGAACTATTTACTCCACCGTAACCACTTTGTTTTTATTAAATCTGTTTAATTATTTCTGAAAGGGTCTCTCTGTGTATCTTGGTCTCAAAGTTGATTTGATTGTCCCCTGATAAAACCTCGCCAAGGGCGGGAGAATAAAGATACAACTACGTATGCTAAACATCAGGTATTTCCCAAACCTGTTACGAAAACATTCATCCACGGGCATTTGCAACTACTTCGTATTTAGACCAACATGTTATAGAACAGTTATTTATCGATATTATTGCTTTTTTATGATTATATTAAGCATCCATTTTCCCTCGTCAATTTGATAACATTATAACCTATATTCTTAGGATAAAATATATAATACCGTATGAAGGACTGGTACAAACGAAGTATTCCGATGGTAAGCTCTCTTACTTTTTCACAGAATGTCAGGCTACTAACCTTTTGTTAAAAACATGTGTACAGTCAATAACAAAATTACATGGCATTTTTCTGCATTTATGTAATTAGATTAAATAAGGAATATAGGATACTTTCTCCTCAATGGAAACTGATACCGCCACTGGATTTTTAGGGACCTGACTTTGTCCAATGTTCACCATGTAGTATAGTAGGATGAGGAAGAGAAAGATGAGTAGGAGTTGTGGTTGGAGTAATAATAGTAGTAGTAGTAGCAGCTGCTGCAGCAGCAGAAGTAGGTGAAGGAGCATTAGGTATCTTAAGAACGACCGTTATATTACCTCATGTTCCTAAATGCAATAACTCACTTTGATCTATTTAAATCCTTTAATGTTTTGCTACTTGACCTTTCACGGGATATTTTTTACCTCGTTGTTGTCACTGTTTATCATTAATGAGCGTCACCTGTACAAATGTCTTTAAAGAATACGCTGCTAAATAAAAATGCACTCAACTCATTTATCCTATGAACGCACCTGTCCGAAAGCTAATTAACTGCTTGTATGACAACTTGAACGAATATTGCACCTATCACGTGACACGAAAAGCTGAAAAATGTTGATATTGAATTATGTTAGTAGATCGAATTTCTGAAGGTGTTCTGTGAATGAAGACGCATGATAAAAAATATCCATTTCAGATTTGATAAAATCGATTCTGTTATCTTAATACCGCGGAATGGACAAACGTACAACAAAAATGTGTTTTATATTTTAAATTCACAAAATAAAACTCGTATTGAAATATCTAGATTCACAGCGCAATTTACATCAATGTCTAAGAGTAGGATAAAAATAAAGCGTTTTCATATTTTCCACATTATAAACTAATGCTATTCTAATATTTTGGTGTACAGGACAAGAAAGAAAATGAAAATTAATTAACAGATTTTGCTTACTTCTACATCTATGTATGCTAAAAAAGTCATATATTTCTTTACATACATTACAAAACCATGTCCGTTTGCACTACTGTGTAACCCGTCTTAAAAGATCACTTCATTTGCCACTGAATTGTGGTCTTACAAAACAGGTGCCGTTGGTCTCTCAAAAGATATTTTATTCAACCAAGCTGTTCAGAACGTGGTCTAAAAAGACACACGAGTGAGTTCTTTCAAGACAGGTTCCAATTTATTTGCAATATTCTGTCGAATAATTTTTAATTTCCCTAAATCTGGGGAATTTTAATCTTATTTTAAAATTCCCTATTCTTGAATTAACTTGAAGGTCTGTGCGACACTGTGATCACATAAAAAGAAATACATACATGTATCTAGTACAGTGGAACCTGTCATGGACGAGAGAACACGCTGTCATTAAAGACAGCCTGGCATGACAGAAAACATTCAGAAATATGTTTTTGAGGAATTCTAAAAATTGAATAAAACTTATTAAGAGACCACATTTTTGAAAGACAAAATATTTATTGCAAAGGTGGTACTAGAAAGTTATTTAATTTCGCGGAGAGATTTTCTCGTTTTTCTGAAAGTAACTTATTGACATGTACAGTACAATACAAACCTAGTAAATTTCGTTACTGCTTACAGAGTAGCACAAGGCAAACATTTCAGCACTGTTTATATTATAGCGCAAGCATAACGCATTCCAGTTCGGTTTACAGTGTAGCATAGGCTTGATGCATTCCAGTACTGCCTACAGTATAGCATAGTCTTAATGCATTCCAGTACTGTTTACAGTGTAGCACAAGCCTAATGCATTCAAGTACTGCCTAAAGTGTAGCATAGGCTTAATGCATTCCAGTACTGCTTACAGTGTAGCACAAGCCTAATACATTCCAGTACTGCTTGCAGATTAGGCCATGCCTAGAACATTTCCATACTTTTTACGGTGAAGCACAAGCCTAATACATTCCAGTACTGCTTACAGTGTAGCACAAGCCTAATGCATTCTAGTACTGCTTACAGTGTAGCACAAGCCTAATGCATTCCAGTACTGCTTACAGTGTAGCACAAGCCTAATGCATTCCAGTACTGCTTACAGTGTAGCACAAGCCTAATACATTCCAGTACTGCTTACAGTGTAGCACAAGCTTAAAACATGCCAGTACTGCTTACAGTATAGCACAAGCCTAATGCATTCCAGTACTGCTTACAGTGTAGCACAAGCTTAAAACGTTCCAGTACTGCTTACAGTGTAGCACAAGCCTAATGCATTCCAGTATTGCTTACAGTGTAACACAAGCCTAATGTATTCCAGTACTTCTTACAGTGTAGCACAAGCCTAATACATTCCAGTACTGCTTACAGTGTACCACAAGCTTAAAACATGCCAGTACTGCTTACAGTATAGCACAAGCCTAATGCATTCCAGTACTGCTTACAGTGTAGCACAAGCTTAAAACGTTCCAGTACTGCTTACAGTGTAGCACAAGCCTAATGCATTCCAGTATTGCTTACAGTGTAACACAAGCCTAATGTATTCCAGTACTTCTTACAGTGTAGCACAAGCCTAATACATTCCAGTACTGCTTACAGTGTACCACACGCTTAAAACATTCCAGTACTGCTTACAGTGTAGCACAAGCCTAATGCAGCCCAGTACTGCTTGCAGTGTAGCACAAGCCTAATACATTCCAGTACTGTTTACAGTGTAGCACAAGCTTAAAACATTCCAGTACTGTTTACAGTGAAACACAAGCCTAATGCAGTCCAGTACTGCTTGCAGTGTACCACAAGCCTAATGCATTCTTGTACTGCTTACAGTGTAGCAGAAGCCTATATGATTTTATTATGTTTCCACGTCTGATTTACATTGTTTCTGGAATAGGTGATTGGACAAAAATGCTGAAGTTTATCCTTAATCGCTGTCAATGTCTCTTTTAGAAGTATAAATAAATGTTTGGTGAAACATTTGCTGGACCCTGTTATGGTTCTGTTTGAACAGGGCTTTATGGAGGTAAGGTAAAGAATATCGTCTTTGGAGACACTTAATGAATCGAAAATATAATTTTGGCTTTACAATTTGAATTTCGATTTGTGTTTTACGAAAACTTTCTCACAAAATTAGCTGACCAAAAGTGAGAGAATTCATGGTTCAAAGCGTGATGCTCTAACCACTTGGCTATGGCCGCCCTTGGCTTTACAAATAGTGTTACATGCAACCAACGCACTTGGTGGATTTCTCTAACATGACCCTTCGTAAAATCAAATTTACGATAAAATACAGTACAAAACAAAAAATACATCCATGAATTATATCTATATATAATCTGTCTCAGAAATAGGTTGGTATAAATCTTAATAAATACCTGTTATTATATTTCTGATTTTATTTTCGATATTGGATGTTTTTCATTTATCTAGATTTCTTTCAATGAGTTTCAAATCAATAAATATCTTTAATGCTGCAATGATATATGTTCTCAGTGAAAATATTGAATTCATCATGATTATGACTGTACTTAATCTATTAAATCGATCCGTGTTCTCCAGTTGTGATTATGAACAAAATGGAAGGAAGGCCATCACATTTAATTAGCTGATCAGTCTCGCATATGGTTGAACGACATTTGTTGTTTAGGAAAAGTACAATTAATATATCTATCAATCTATCCACCATCCATATATATATATATATATATATATATATATATATATATATATATATATATATATATATATATATATATATATATATATATATCTGTCTATTCCGGCCAGTTTTCTTGCGGAAGGTCGGTGGTCTTTACCCGGGTAACCGGGGTTTCTCCTCCACCAATAAAAACTGGACGCCATCATATGACTGAAAAATTGTTGAGTATGGCGTAAAACAAAAAATCAAATCAAATCAAATCAAAGTCTTTTCCGGCCGGCCATGGAACTGGAGAATAAGGCCGGATTACGGAAGATCCGAAATACTAAAGGATAGACAAAACAAATAGAAATGACGTATCATGTTTTATTGTGTATGAAAATGATTTTATTTGCATCAATCATGCATAAATACAAATGTTAAATACATCTTATAGTGAGCTGTTTGGTACTCATCACTTCTAGTAAAGAAGGAATTGAGTGTGCACCTTCCTGGCTTACACCAATTATCTACCTGTCCGGATTACACAGAGTAATTACCCTTGTATTTAATTACTTTGGGACAGACATTTACGCCGGAATTCGGAATAGACGAGTGGCGGAATATACAATATATTCTTACATTGAACATGTAGGGAAATAATTTGGGACCAGCTAACAACACCGGATTAGACAATAATCACGAATACGCGAGGTCCAGAATAGACAGATTATACTGTATATATATGTTCAATGTTGTAGTGATATTTGTGCTTTCGTCAGATCCATTTACATTTAGGATAAACACTTTTCACCTCTCTTTCGACGACCGATTTCTCAAGTTCACTACCGAAACATTCATTTTTGTGAATGCGTAGATGGCCGAATGGTTAAAGTGTCAAACAATGGAGCAAGGCGGTTGATACCGTAGGTCGAGAATACGAACCCCAGCTGGGGCAAGTTTGTAGGTGCCTTGTTATTTCTGTATTTGTGCTTTATATATATATATATATATATATATATATATATATATATATATGCCCACGTGTGCGAGCACAAACACATGCCAATGGATCAGACGTAACATGAGATGGGGAAATGTAAGATAAAGTGTAGCACATTCATCACTACAAAATTGAACATTTGCTATCGAACTTGGATCTAGTAATGCGTTCCGTGAAAATAAATGATATAAAAAGCACAAAGATGTTTAAAACCAAGGCACATATAAACTCATTCAAACCCGGATGAACTTTTTATGATTCCTATCATTAGTTATAATGTAAATAATTTGAAAATGCCCTTACATCGCCGGTAAAGATTATGTTATTCCATTAATAACAAAACCATATGAATATCATTATCCATGCAGTAGTGGTCTAGTGGTTGAGCTGTCCATTCGCAAGCGGAAGGTTCTATTTTCGGTATCGGGTTATACCAAATACTTCCTTAAATAAAAATTGTAGTGATTGTTCCTCCGCCAAGCGTTCGACATGCGAAGTGAAAGTCACGAGTGTTTCAGTTGAGACTTAAAATCCAGGTCCCGTGTCACACCGTGTCCATAGCACAAACCAAAATTTGTAGCACTTCACTTAAAGCTGAAAATAGCAATCACAAAAAATAAAGAATTTAGAGAAGCAAAAGCCTTATTACTGTAAAAAGAAACCTTCTGCATTGGAAATTCTCTAATATTTTTATACAATTGTTCAGCATATTCGTTTAGTTAACTGTTGTTTCCTGTACTCGAATTCAATCAATTCATTTTGCGGAGTCGTTTCTCGACTAAAGTAACAGTCTGATTGAATGTTGAAAATTATTTAGCTAATGTGTTATAACACAACAATGTGATGCATTCAACATGGAGAATAAACGATACATGGAATATGACGTATGAATAAAGCAGTATGATATAGATGGTGCTCTGAACATATATAATATAGACATTATGAATACCGAGTACTCAAAATGTTTAAAACAAGGTGGGGCGAGTATTAAGAAACATTCAAATATGATATAACAAAATTATATATATATATATATATATATATATATATATATATATATATATATATATATATATATATATATATATATATATATATATATGTATAATAATAATAATAATAATAATAATAATAATAATAATAATAATAATAATTAGCCGTAATGAACAGTCCAGGTGGTTGAATGGTCAAGACAAACGACTAGCAATGCAAAGGACGCAAGGTCAACACCCGACTGATATTTTTATATGTCTGTAGTTCGGAATATTTTATCGCATATATTTCTGTATCTTACATTATAATGATATACGCCATCATGCTGCCAGGTTTGGTAGAAACAATATGATCATTGCAATTCAACATTTTATTTTCATTATAAGTGTCATATTCTGAAATGAAAAATCTTGAAATGTAGGTCACTAGGTACTCTGTATGTATTTTAAGCGTTATCTTATTACAATATAAAAAAATCTCAGATACCAAAGTAAAACTCCCTAGGATACCCAGAATATAGATACAAATCTGGCAAAAATGGACAAACACGGACCTCTGGAAACCAAGAGGTGGGGTCAAGTGTCATGGAGGAGTAAACATCACTTGTCGGCCGGTCACACCCGCCGTGATTTCAGTCAAATTCAAATGAAACACGTGAGGAACAAATCCTCGTCAGAATTGGTAGAGACGTCTCAACAACCGCTAACGAAAAGGCAACTATTATTTCACTTTGTAAAATGGAGAAATCGCAAACAAAACTATTACACGGACCGTAAAATTTACGGAATGTTGACATCAAACGCGGTTTTCGATATCCAATAATTTGTCAGTGAGTAGTTTAATTCTGTATTTAAAATGTACAAATGTTGAACACGCCCAGGCATAACGGATCATTTGTGAAATATAAACTCCATATGTGGGTGACTGTGGGGTATTACTACTTAAATGTGGAAAATTTACGATGGGAAAGCCGAAATCGTCGCGTTTGTCGTATAGCTTTTCCTGTCTGTGTCTATAGTTAGTAGAATGTGTAAGTATAAAGTGTGTGTCCTTAATTCTGTTGTATCTTTAATTTCTAGGCCGCTGGGATATATCGCACTGACATATGTATGAAAATTGTCGTTATTAATTGACAAAACGTCGTCGATATATCTAAATGTCAAATAAAAGGACACTGCTAGCATTTTATGTTTTTTGATTCAGCAGTTTCTGAATGAAGTCTGCTTCGTATAAATAAAAGTACGTGTCAGTCAATAAAGGGGCACAATCGGTTCCCATAACAATGCCGACAGTTTGTTGAAAGACCGCGTCTCTGAACATTACAAATATATTGCCTATTAGAAATTCCAGCATCTTTTTTTGTATCAGCTTCAGTGTATTTATGTATTTAGTTGTGTTGGACAAAATAAGTATCATGATAACCAATGACTAGATATTTAAATTTTCGGGTACAATCTTTAGTGAAAAAAACAACAGTTGTCTATGATGCTAAAATGTCTCTTTTGTGGACTTGTTGTGTAAAGAATAGAGAAGTACAATTACATATATGGTGCAATACAGTATACATCCAATTAAAGCTTAATGAAACCAGGAAATTACTATCATATACAACCTTGATAACCGCCATCTATCACCCTGGTCAAATGTCAATTAGAAAGAAAAGGTATGATTCTATGACCTCAAGGAGAAATAAGAATATGTTATAATGTCAGGACTCTTGTAGATCCAATATGCTCATGTAAGAAATTGCGTTGGCTAGTGAGGGAGTTACTATGTGAAACAATCGGGTGAGCAAACGCAATTAGTGTACAGACAGTTTGTAATTTATTTTTATCATTTATTCCTTCCGACGTTGTCTCTATTGTTTTAGTACGAATGAAATCGTCCATGGAATACCCTACATTGAATTGGTGTTTGTCCTACAGCAAAATTTAATTGATAAGCATCTTTCTACTACATTTACTATTTGGATTTATTTTCATTTTTATTAGTCGACGTAGTAATTAAATGTCAAATTATATTAATCTAGATAATGAAAAGTAAATTTAAATGTAACTCAGATCACAATCAAGTATTGATGCGCTAGAAAAAAAGGGTTATGCCATTAACAGAAATAATGATACATCGCTTCCCCGATTGATTCATAAACCAGAAAAGCGGTTTAAATTTGTATTGTTCTACCTGTAGTCCTGGCAATTATATCGATACCACAGTAGAGAAGTTGTTTTATATTCGGAAACTCTTAAAATTAAAGAAACGTAAATATTCAGCAAATGTTGATGTCGTTTTTATAGATCAATATCAAACATTGTACCTATTTATCCGTATAAAAATCACAAAATACGTAATGTTATATTAGTAAATACGGTGTCATTTTAACATAGTGGTATGTGCAACAATTTACATTGTTCGATATACAGAGGTTCTTCAACGAGTGGTAGTTGATTATCATGTTTATCTCACTTAAGTTAGTTAATTTAATTTTCAAAATTTGAAAAGACACGATGTTTACTGAGAGCTAGACAAACATGATAATCAACTTGCACGAGTTCACGATCGAGACTCATGATCACGTCAAACATGTATATTGCTCTGGACACAATTGTTGCAGATTATTTGCAGTATGTCAAAGGTAGAATCCCAACATTGTTAAAGACTTCAATAACAGATCCCCTTTCCCTAAATTGATCTTACAGCATAGATCACTTTGACTGTCGACAAAAGACCTGATGCATCTTCATGTGTATTGTTTTCATTAGTATTGCGGGGTCAAATTTTAATATCTCGGCCTAAAAAGCGCCTTGGGAGACATTTATTTATTTCTTTAGTTAATCAACAGCAACCACGTTTAAACCGTTTGAGAGCTGTGTAACAAAACGAGTCATGGTAGAAATAATATTTCAACACACATATGGCAAGTGATGATGATGATGATAATGATGGTGATGATGATGATGATGATGATAATGATAATGATGACCATCACCATCACCATCACACTAATCAAAAGAGATTTTCTTTTTTGTTTTGCATTTAAAACTAAATACATGCTTATCAATTTTCTACTCAGCATATTGAAACAGGTGCATTGTATAGATCGTCGTATAGAATTGTATATCATGTCGTAGTTCAATCGTATGTAGGATATATATCATTGATTTGATTTATTTATAATTAAGTTGTCTTCAAGGCACTGCCTAAAACCTGAATGATATACAAGATATTTGAAAGTCAGGACTGCAGTAAATAGAAATCATTTTAACATTGACATATCATTTTATTGTACTTGTTCTGTGTAGAATAGTTCAAGAGAGCAGCAATTGATAACAGTGTGACGTCACAAACACCTTAATATATATATATTTCAACTCATTTAATTGCCATTTCTGCTTCGGTTCCTTCTACGGCGAATAGAAATTAATTGTGATTAGATTTTTCGGGTAAAGCAGTTATGATTAAGTGTACTGATCGAAGAACATAGATTTAATTTCTAAGCAACAAAAAATCGGAAATTAAAGAAAGTCCTCCGCAAACTACCAGGTAAGTCATTTGTATGATTACTTCCTCCAAACAGCTCTTGTTTGTTTTCAGGTATAATATAAGAGATGGGTTTATAGAATATTAGATTTTTAATTTGTCTAGATTCTTAAGATTGAATTTCACCTTTCGATTTTGTTTCACCTCACGATCTAAGTGCACTGACCTATACATGCGCATACACACACACAAATATTGTGTTTTCATTTTCGATATTTGTAATAGTTGCGTTGGAAAAAAATATGCGTGCGATAGAAATTGTCTGCGTATGTATGTGCTTGAATGCGATGGTGAAAGAATTGCAAATGCGGATATATACAGGTAATTAATCTTTAAAAATGAAGGTTGCAGTATACGTTTAATACAGATTCTTCGAACAAAGTACAACTGAGAAATTATGATAATAATTTCCTGTGTTTAATTCATCGATTTGACTTCAGGTTGGAACATTATTCTATCTATCTATCTATCTATCTATTTATCTATCATCTGTCTTTCTATCTATCTATCAATCTATCTACCGATGCTCAAACAGATGCTAAATATATCAATTACGTACATAGTTCGATTTGATTTTCATTTGATTTTTTGTTTTACGCCATACTCAACAATATTTCAGTAATATGATGGCGAAACCCCGGATACCCGGGTAAAGACCACCGACCTTCCGCAAGAAAACTGGCAAACTTTCCCACTTAATTCGAAATGACCCTAGCGGAATTCGAACCAGAGGTGAGGGGCTTGTGATTTAAAGCGCAATGCTCTAACCACTCGACCACAGAGGCCCCACAAAGTTCGATCTGTTTCATTTGTATTTTGTAACACGAACTGGTGTGACGTGCCGAGCGCATCACCTCAGATTGTCACCAACTCAGATGTTGACCGCGCTCGCCGTTGCTTAACTTCAGTACAAAAGCGCTAACCGTCCAGCTACAAAAGCTAGCTGATGGACTAGACAGCTAAATGCCTATATCCATGGCTGTTGCACTACACCTCCGCCGACAAGCTTCGTCCTGAAGCTTCGTGGGTTCAACCTGAAATCCACAGCTTACACTATGCCCTTCAGTCGTATCTCCTGGATTCCAGGCTCTCTCAATGCCACCAAAAGTAACGTGCCGAGCGCATCACATCAGATTGTCACCCATCTAGATGCTGACCGTGCTCGCCGTTGCTTAACTTCAGTACATGGATATAAACGCTAACCGTCCAACCACAAAAGCAAGCTGATGGACTAGACAGTTAATCTGCCTATATTAATGACTGTTACACTGGTTTATAAAGTAGGGGACATATGATGTATGCTTAAAACTTATTTTCGAACATTACATATTATTAGCAATGCCAAAATTATAGTTTTACAGAAATGTTCAAAACGATCATTTCTGTCAATAAGACACCATCAGTTGAGCTGGAATTTGATATACATTGTTTTAAATTCGAGCTAAATTCATAAATTTTCATTGACAGAAATAATCATATTGAGAATGTATTTTGGCCTTTTGTTTTTCCATAACTTTAACTTTTGAATGATTTTTATATAAACAATATATACTCTAAAGTTCATTCTGATAAACTGTACTTTGAGATAAATGTACAATCTCTGATGGGAAATGTTTTGATCGGTTCTCAGTAATCACAAATGACACAGTACAGTACATTTAAAACTGAGGTAAAATAATAATAATAATAATAATAATAATAATAATAATAATAATAATAAAACCAGTTAAAATAGAATATATGTATATATTTATTGTGGCAAAATCATTCTTTTGTCAAAAACCAAAATAATGCGGTATTTTTTCCAAAATTAGGAGTTCACAGGTAAAACTTGACATGTATCAATGTAGCTCTTATGCTTTTGTTGCCGAAAACAAGTTCGTCATCCCCATTATGATTCAGTTTAGACTTGTTGTGTTTGTAAACAAGTGCCAATTTAACTTGGTAGACCTATACATGTATTCATAAAACATGTCAGCTTTATTCGAAAGGCAAGACTTAGCTTTTCAGACAATAAGTATTATACCCTTCTTCTGACTCTAAAGTTCATTCTGATCAACTGTACTATAAGATAAATGTACAATCTCTGATGGGAAAAGTATTGCTCGGTTCTCAGTAATCACAAAATGACAGTACAGTACATTCAAAAGGGAGGTAACTACTTACGAGACAATCGTCTGTAGTGTCGTTTAATATCGTAGCCTTATAAATTTTGTTACATTTTACCTCAGTCAACGTTTAATGTTCTGTGCGCATTTATTAACTAGGATTAGTCTTGTCATACTAGGCGATCAGAGGTTATGTAGTGTGTAAAGTAATGTTAAAGTAGGATAAAAAAGTCATTAATAATAATCTCCAAACTGATTATGACCAGCAGTCATTCGTTGTAATAACTTCACCGAATTATTGTGTTAGCAATTATCAAGGATATTTTACTCAAATATGTCCTTAGAAATTTCCACAATACTCAAACAAACAAGTCTAAAGAAACGAACAGCAATATAAGACATGAAAACAAATAAGCCATCAAATTCAAACAAGCACGCAAACCAAAAAGAAAAAGGAAGATCACACCTTCAAAAACAAAACAGAACAACAACAGACAATATCGGACTAATATACAGGAGAAATTCCACTGGTTATAAAGTACAAAAATTGCAATTACCCCCAAATAAAATAATTTGTGTAAAATGACTTTTCAACCAGACAAAAACATTAGAAATGTAACAAATATAAAAAAAATTCAGATACCAAAGTATAATTCTTTAGAATGTCCAGGATATAGATACAAATCTGGTAAAAATGAAAACTGACCTCTGGAAACCAAAAGGTGGGATCAGGTGCCATGGAGGAGTAAGCATCCCCTGTCGACCGGTCACACCCGCCGTAACTCTTCAGTCGAGTCTAAATAAAATACGTGAGGAACAAATCTTCGTCACAATTGGTACAGACGTCTCAACAACCGCCAACGAAAAGGCAACTCAAGTTCACTCAGTGTAACAGACTAATCGCAAACACGACTATTATACCGACTGTAAAATTTGCGGAACGTTGAACCAAATAATGTTTAAAAGAATATCTGTAATTGTACGATTCAATCCTTTATATTGTTATAGTTAACTAGCCCCGGTTTTCCGGCGATGTAATACATTAATATTTAAAGATATGTATTGAAAGAAAACAACACTATTATCGAAAACCAACGTTCCTCATGAATATCAAGTCAGAAATCTTTGATCAATTTGACAAGTTCTTCCTGAGACCAGTATGCCATTATGAATGTCTGTGTCAGAACTTTTTCCGTATGCCGTTCCTGATGTATAACCTTATTTAGTTAGGAAGTTCATTAACACCATCCGGTCATCTGATTAGATTTGATCTCTTCTCGACACTCATTTATTACATTGAGATTCGTGTTTGTCCAATGTTCACCAGATTTATATATGTATCCTGGACATGCTGAAGATTCAAACCTTGGTATTTGAGATTTTTGTAATGTAGTTTATTATTCTGATTTTTGTAGACTTGTACTTTTATAAGTTTCTGTATATTTCATTTTATTCTGTATTTTTGTATGACAATATAGATATGCATAGATTCTTGCGGAAATAAATTCCTATATAGAACTTAGAATAAACAATAGAATTTAGGAAAAAATTCAAGGAATTTCTTAAAATTGTATTTTTTATTTTCTAAACAATTTTTAAGTGTAAAATTTCACAAATTGTATTCTTTTAAATGTTCATCTTCAAATATTATGAACATAATACCCAAGATTTAATGCTCAAGACGATCGTTTTTGTCAATTAGACTTCATCAGTTGAGCTCCAGTTTTAAATGGTTATTTTTCTAAAGGGAAAATGGTATAATACAAGGCCAAATAATAAATCTAAATGCATAGCGATGTCCTTCTACGAGTAACCACTGTAAAAGAATCTTAGCTTTAATATGTTTACTTTGTGAGTTTTTCATAATAAACTATAGATCCCACAGAGGAAAATATGTCGAATTACATATCTTTTCATTGCCCATATTAACCATATGAGAAACTAAAGTTTGGCCCATTCCATCGTCTGATAAGCAAAAACATAAATTTTCACGAAAACAAAATGTTTACCTCACACTCAAAATCTATGAAATACTGGATAGTAATTACTTGCATTCAGATGCTGTCTCTCTCTCTCTCTCTCTCTCTCTCTCTCTCTCTCTCTCTCTCTCTCTCTCTCTCTCTCTCTCTCTCTCTCAATTAAGTAACCCTAAGTATAAACTGTGAGTATAGATTGTAGTAAGTAATCACAGTAGACAGAAATGTTGATCCTGAACTCCAGAATAATTAGGATTTATATAATCAAAATAAGTTCTTGTATAACATGGTGTTTCCAATCAGATGAAGGGAATACATTGATTAAGAATACCTAGACAAGACACGTGGCATAAGCTCACATGGATTTTTTCTTATTCATTAAAGTTCATTTCAATCAATAAATATATTTTAGTATGGTTTTTTTTATATATTTCCTTTGATCGAAGCTTGGAACTATTGTGTCTTAGTTATCCTAGTAATAAAATTGCACAGGTCAAATTTTGTTTTCGCTAATGTCGATTTGATTATTCTTTTACCATTACCATGTTCCATCATCTGAAATTTGAAATAACGAATTATTACAAAAGAGTTAAACCTGAATATACATTCAACACCGGGCGTCTTTACCGAACATTATATGTCTACAGTCTATAACGTATACGACCAGTGGTTGTATCTAAATACATATTCTACAGTAGATGTCTATACCAAATATGACCTAGCGTTGTATCTATATTCAGAAGTAGATGTCTATACCGAATATGACCAACGGCTATACCTGTATATATATTCAACTATAGACGTCTATACCAAATATGACCAAGTGTTGTATCTAGATATATATTCAAAAGTAGACATCTATACCAAATATGACCAAGGGCTGTACCTGCAAACATATTCAACAGTAAAAGTGTGAATGTGAAAAATGGTTGTTCAGAAGAACTATCAATAGTGGACGTTTATGCCGAATATGAACAAGGTTGTGTTGCATCTCGATACATACTTGGCAGTGGAAAAATTAACCTAAAACAAATATTCTACGGTAGATGTCCATACTTAATATTGCTAAGGGTTGCACTTAAAATTATCGTCTAAAATATTAGACATCTATACCGAAAATGAACAAAGGTTTTACCTAAAAGCATTTTGAATAGTAGACGTCTATACAGAATATGATCAAGGGTTGTATCTAAATATTCAAAAGTAGACGTCTATACCAAATATGAACAATGGTTTTACCAAAGTATATATTTAACAATGGACGTCTATACCGAATATAAACAAGGGTTGTACCTAAATACATATCTAACAGTAGACGTCTATACCGAATATGAACAAGGGTTGTACCTAAATACATCTTTAATAGTAGACATCTATACCGAATATAAACAAGGGTTGTACCTAAATATTCAAAAGTAGACGTCTATACCGAATATGAAAAAGGGTTGTACCTAAGTATATATTTAACAATCGACGTCTATACCGAATATAAACAAGCGTTGTACCTAAATACATATTTAACAGTAGACATCTATACCGAATATAAACAAGGGCTGTACCTAAATATTCAAAAGTAGACTTCTATACGAATATGAACAATGGTTGTACCTAAGTATATATTTAACAATCGACGTCTGTACCGAATATAAACAAGGGTTGTACCTAAATACATATTTAACAGTAGACGTCTATACCGAATATGAACAAGGGTTGTACCTAAATATTCAAAAGTAGACTTCTATACGAATATGAACAATGGTTGTACCTAAGTACATATTTAACAATCGACGTCTGTACCGAATATAAACAAGGGTTGTACCTAAATACATATTTAACAGTAGACGTCTATACCGAATATGAACAAGGGTTGTACCTAAATAAATATTTGTTGCTGATGTTGTTGTTGTTTAACATCCCACTCAAGAATCTTTCACTCATATGGAGACGTCACCTATCTTGGCACTTCGTTCATTAAGCAGTGAGGGTTCTCTAAAGTGCCGACACCTACTGTGACACGGGACCTCAATTTTCACATTCTCATCCGAAGGACAGGGAAAGCCAGTTTATATATATATATATATATATATATATATATATATATATATATATATATATATATATATATATATATATATATATATATATATATATATATATATATATATATATATATATATATATATTTAGTGGAAACTAGTTAGCATGTCAATCTATTTCTGAAAACTTAAGAATAATGTGTTTGATACCAAACCTCTGCTTGCGTTTTTTTTTTAATTTTCGCTAGTTTTATAATATTTGGTATTTATATTTGTATTTTTATTGACTTATTCGTAGATATTATACATTTCAGGCAAAATAAACTGTTATTGCTAACATTTTGAACAAACCAAATGAACAGAAACCAAATGTCTTAGCAGGAACAGAAGACTTTTCACATACATGATATTCTATAGACTGCATACTGATAGCAAACACGAAACGTCCACGGTCACTTAACAACATTAGAAAATTTCGTACCCAGTTTTTCAAATGTTACAACTTTTTATGTTCGTATCATCTACACAAGTGGTTATCATTTTTATGTGTTTAATCTTTTAACATGTGATATACTGTAAACATGGATATTTCCCTGTTGTTAATTACGCGATTTCCTTTTGCAAACCATCCGTGTGTGTGTGTGTGGGTGTGTGTGGGTGGGGGGAGGAGTACGCCATTTCAGAAAATTATTGTGACCAACACTGTATTAAGCTAACATTTTAGCACAACTGTGGGACTGGTACGCGAGGGTTAATTTACACGAAAACATCTTCATCGCGTGGTTATTGTGTAAATTATCACCTTGTGTAAATTTCCACGTTTGCCGTATCTAATTGATTATGGAAAATTTATTTTGTCTAAATTCAATATTTAAGCACCACATAATGGATCCATATTGGTCACTAGCCAGAGGTTCAGACATAAAACTTTAAAAGTACATATGGTCATCCATCTTCAGTTGATGTAAAAAACCCATTAAGAAGAATCAAACATAGTGTGTCAATATATCGATTGGAAATAGAAATATTTATGATGCGTATTTTACGATGCTGGCTTGGAATATAACGCTAACATTACTTTGATTTCTACAGACCAACCTACCATAGGTGCAACAGAACAGTCAGTAGGATTTATTAGATAGCGTTCCATTGTTTTACGCCACAGTCAACAATTTTTCATTTATATGATGCCAGTACGATTTAAATGGTAGAGGACGGAACCCGATTACAGTGTACCTTGAAAGATATCACTGGTCTTTCTTCAATAAACTGACAAACTTTCTCATTAAAAACAGCTCAGATTGTAGTGGATCTCTTGGTTTAAAATACAATTTCTAACAATATAGCCACGAAGACCCGGAATGATTAGAGAACGAACCCAAACCTTTCTCGGTACGACGTTAAACTCTCAGAAATACGCGTTCTATTTCAAATGGATAACCATGCACAACAAACAACAATTCAATTTTGATTATGTTAAGTTGAGTTAAGTTAAGTTACAAATTTATCGTGAAAGAAAGTCTATAAATAACAAACAAGATACTTTGGTCAATTCAATTTTTTTTTTACATTTGACGCTTTGTGAATATTGAAATGGTAATAACCGTAATATCTCACAACCATAACGTCGTTGATGTGTCATTATGACCAAGTTTTCAATATGATACAAATTATACATGAATTTTATTGATACAAATAATGATGATAACAACGACGACGACGACGGTGATGATGATGATCATCATGATGATGACAACAGTGCCGGCGGCGGCGGTGGTGGTGATGGTGGTAGTTGTAGTAGTAGCAGCAGAAGTAGTAGTAGTAGTAGTAGTTGTAGTAGTAGTAGTAGTAGTAGTAGTAGTAGTAGTAGTAGTAGTAGTAGTAGCAGTAGTAGTAGTAGCAGCAGAAGTAGTAGTAGTAGTAGTAGTAGTAGTAGCAGTAGTAATGGTTGTCTTAAAAGTAGTACAAAGCAATGGGTCGTAAACTTGTAATCAATCAACCTCTAAACGGACAGTTACTATCTCCTCGCCAAATGCTCGATATAAAGACTAAAAGTAGAAGATTAGGCTTAAACCTGATGTCCCGCGCTACACTAGTCTTGTCTAATTAAGCGTGTTCACCATATCATCACAAATACAAACCAAACACATGATATGATACAATCAACAGAAGACTATTACGTAGTCATATTGGAAAATTGTAATTACAATATAATGAAAAAATACAAATTGGCGTCGTTCTGCTAGGAAAACACGTGTGTTTGTTCTAATACCGATTGGCTACAGTTGGCTTACAGGGAAGTCCTTGTTTGACAACTGCAAGTTGTTTCCGGTATCATTATTATTTTGTCACTTTTAGAATACACCTCTTTTTAACTTCAATTTGATTATATCTGATATAGATGATGTGATGTCAAACCTACTTCATGCTTCCATTACTCGGTATTCATCTTCCCATCTAGAAAATGTGGTAACAAAAATTTCTAGTAATCAGGCAGCTTTGGAAGTCTTTATTTTCCGTGGGAAGAAAATGTCTGAAGTGAACTTTGCGGTATTTTGATTGAAACTCATTACAAAACATATTGCGAGAAGGCTGTTTAATTAAAACTAAGAAGACAATTTATTGAAACATAAACTGATGAAGATATTAGATTCATTAATCAAGTTGTTAAAGGGAGATTTTGCGCAGAAACGGCAATGACTCATGGCAATATAGAATTATTTATATATCGACAAGGCAACTAAATGATGCATCAGACTTCCTATTGGTGTGTTATCAGAGCATCGCACTTTAACCAACTACACCTTTTACCTTTAGTCAGCAAGAGTCTAAGCCTCACGGGATTGGAATTTCACTAGATTTTCGGAATAGTTGGTAAGTTTATTTACAGATGGCCGATTGTCATTTCCGGGGTTATACAGGTATTTCTCAATTACTATTATTAAGGACTGAATGCCACGTGATAGATTTTAGTGGTACAGCGTACAAAACAACAACAACAACACCAACAACATAATGATAAGAAAACATAAGGTATCCAGAATGATGTGCTTTTAATTGAAAGCTCTTGATTCAAATCTACAGAGAGGTATTATACAGGGTTATTTTCGAGCCGTGACATTTTCGCCATACTTCAAGACAATTCTAATTACGATATTTATTTTTCTTATTTATTTATCTGACAATTAATTCTTATGCATGTATACTTTCTGCATGGTCGCATTAAAGATTTAAATGAAATATGTTATAGATATACTCTCCACAATTATTAAAATAGACGATTTTACCGTTTTGAAGTCGCTCAGTTTTGAATTCGACCACGAATGATAAAGGCTATTTTTTTCTGTATACACTATTCAATACTGATATTTATAAGTATAACTGTTTACATATTAACCCTCTTTGCACAGATATAAGTAGCAGAACACATACTGATGAAAATGATGAGTTTCTTTATTTCACATATCAATGAAGTCGAAATACCATATATTCTGTGTTTATTCCAGTTGGGATAACGATCTTGTTTGCAGTTACTACAGTTAACTAAATGTAATTTTGATTTACCTGTTTAATAGTAAGTAAGTGTTGAATCGTATAAACTAATTACGACAAGGATTCACTCCTCATTCATTTCAATTGAATTTGACTATTGAGTCGCTGTGGGTGTGACTGTTCGACAGGGAAGGCTAACACTTCCATGGTACCTGGTCACACTAACTAAAGATTGAATGTATGGTGGTCTAGCTAATTGGTCACCAAGACTCTGGAAAATAGCAATTGGAAACGTATTTGTGGCTATTTACACTGAATACTTACTTCTACATTTGAATTCAAATATTTCTTATAGCACATATTTGTGTCAAAGGTATTAACAAAACTGACTTAAAACAGTCTAGTTTAGTTGCGTAGAAATGTATAGGTGCATTAAATAGATAGAACTTTTTAATTTAAACAGTTGTCTGTTTCATTTTCATTTCGATAACATTTGTATTTATTGATCATGTCATAAGAGGTATATTTCCCCTTAGAATTTTGTTCTTTAAGCTCAAGACAAGTGTAAATAAACAGTGTATTAATACATTTCATCAAATTGTTATGAAACGCCAGCTATTGTACAGGTCAATACAAGACTAGACTACGTGACTCTGGACGACATTAAAGTTTCAATTAATCACGTGATTTATCGATGACAAGTTTTTAATAATTTTGATCACCTTTCAGAAAATGATGGGATATTTTTATCTACTTCAGCGCACGATTGTGGCACATGTTTCATATGATAGTGTTATCCGACAATATGAAATCGACAAATTACTCCCGAATGCTACACTGGTGACACCATTTAACACATGACCAAGGCTTTATCATCTTTTTTTAATTATCTTCATGTTTCCAGTGCTTTAAAACACGTTAGTTTTAGTATGTCATGTAACAATATTAAGTGGGTTTGACAGAAGGGGATTCCTAGCGCTGAAATAAGTCGTACATACTTGTTCATGTTAAATTATTTAATGTAAATATCCTTAATAAAGAAAAACTGAAACGAAAAAAATATACATACGGCCTTGACATGGCACGCCAAATCTACATTTATCTGTCAGACTTAGTCTTTCTCAGTTAAACCTAGTTTTTCTCATTAATCGCATCAACTGGAGAAAAGGTAGGTTAACCAGCGCCAAAATAACATACATGAGTTGCATGTCCTGGATAAAAGCTAGTTTTTAAGTAAAAACACTAGATTTACATGGAGAAAAAGTAGGTAGAACTGGAGAAAAACCACATTTAACTTGAGGAAAACGAGTTTTAGTCTGTTATTTTGTTTTTGCAGGTCAAATCCGTTAAACCTCTATATAATCATATATTCGCATTAACCAAAGACTCAAAAAAACTCCTGGTTTCACTGTAAAACATATAACATAATACGTACTTGTGACAAAATCACATATGAATATTTTATGTAAATTTGATGTTGTTAAACCTAATTTTTCTCCCGTTAAACCAGAATGCGACGGCGAAATCATATTAATGAATTTCGTTTTTCTTTTTAAAATTAAACCTAGTAGGAAGTAGGCGCAGGAAGCAAATCTAAAGGGGGGGGGGGCAATTTTTATGAAAATGTTTCTCCCGGTAAAATGTTTTCATTTGCGTATAAACATATACAATAGTGGCAGATCTAAAATTTTATAAGGTGGGTCGAGACTGGTGACAACATTATTTGTTTTAAAATTGTTATGCAATGCATACCTCACCAAAGAGAGACTGAAAATTTAGAGTTGGAGGGGATACATACTTACAAAATATTTATTGAACGGGGCGAGGCGCGAAAATATTTTTAAATTTGTTATTAGTTTTCTGACTTTCTATCTAAAATTAAAGGTTTTACACTTTTTTCACTTAACATATCGCTAATATATCACATCTATCATCCTTCTCAAAAACATTTTGGATCATGAAAACAGTTATTGAAAATCGGGGCCTAGTATCCTTAGGACACTGAATTATGACTTTTTTATCGTTAAAAATATTTCGTTGATAGATGAATTCGGACGCCCGAAGAAGTATTTTCTAGTTTCCAGACACGAAATCAACGTTTTCCTCGTGGTCCAGGGTATGCTTCTCAGAAACGTTCAATTTCAAAAGCTCAGAGAGTTAATTTTCACATTGAGACTCGTTTTATCCCAGCCAAATATTGCATTAAATTGACAGATTTACCATTTACCCAAAATAAATTGACTCTCGGGAAACACCACTGCATGAATGTGATGAGAAAGTCCAGAAAATTATTAATATTTTAAAGTTCTGGAAAGCCTTTTTCTGGATTCCAGACGTATTGATAATAAAAAAAGGTTTGTATATGAAAAGGAGGGCCGCCCTCCCCCAGCCCCTGCTTCCTACGCCTATGTTCTCGAAACTTGTATTATCTAAAGAAACACTAAGTTTAACTGAAAAGAAAGGGCGATCAAACCGATGGATGTTCGAGCGGTCAGCAGTATCAAATACGCACAACCTTTTAAGCCATAAATACCAAATTGTTTAGGAAGTTCATAGATGATACTGAAAAACAAAACAAAAATGGATAAACGAAAATTTAAACAAGAGGTATTGACAACGTTAAGAGAGACGGTTGCTGGTGACTTGTATGTTTGTGTATACACCTGTGTGTTTGTAATTCTAAAACAGGAGCTTACTTTTTATTATAATTTCAGATTTATAATCAAAACTCCTAACTGAGTTTTAGCGCGTTTAATTCGAACTTAGGGTTTAAGACTATAAAATGAATTGAATGTTCAACACTGAAAGTTACAGGAACTGGTCAGTGGATGTATCTGAACGTGATTCATTGTAAACTAATGACAAGAAACACGTGACCGGAAATTCATGATTTTCAAAAGATATATTTACTTTGAATATTTAAAAATTGCAAGTGAATATTATACTGTTTTCACTGAAATTGAGTCTAAATGTTAGCTAATGTGATTTGTAATGTAGAACAAAACTAACGATTCAGTTAGTTTGCCCATTATATATCCAAGTCCCTACTCAAAAATCAGTATATTAGATACAACCTTTGATGAACATGATCTTTAATTGGTATTCCGGGGTCCTTAAACGACATTATGTCGTAATAATATAATTAATATAATTAACGATACAAAAATGATAGTTTTACTAAAGAGAACAAAACAGTTGCTCAAGACGAACTTTTCTGTCAATAAGACTTCATCATTTGAGTTCAAATTTAATTTAAATGTATATTTCAGAAAGAAAATTTGATGTAATACAAGGTCAAATAATTATTGTTTAGTGTAAAATATGCAAATACAAAGAGATATAATGCTTTTCTACTACGTTTTATATGATGCATTGTGATTTGATTGGTTTTAAAATCGTTGAATAATGTTATACCATAAATAATAATATCATAATACATTTATCATAATTGTTTTTATTATTATAGTTATTATTATTATTATTAAATTATTATTATTATTATTATTATTATTATTATTATTATTATTATTATTATTATTATTATTATTATTATTATTATTATTTCTAGTAGTAAAATTTGTACTGTCTCTAGCTCAAAAACGGCTCGACCGATTTCGCTCAAATTTTCAGGAGTTATGAAGCTTCAAAAGATCTAGATCCGTTTTTCTCATTTTTTCAAAATTCCCTCTATTTCTTGCTGCTATTATTAGCATCAATTGGATTTACCAAAGCAATATTTCATTTTTTTCTACTTTTACTGCATCAGTCGGTAGCGCGCTCGTAAGGTCATGAGTTCGAGTCCAGCCGGCGGCAGGTTGGTTTCCTGTGCTTCGGATGAGACAGTAAAAACAGAGGTTTCTTGTCACAGTATGTTTCGGCACGTTAAAGAACCCTCACTGCTCAATGGCCGTAAGTGCCGAGCATACGTCAAAATTTGAAGCCCTTCACCGGCATTTGGTGACGTCTCCATATGAGTGAAATATTCAACCATAAGCAAACAAAAACAAAAAAAAGCTATGGACAGGCATAAACAATCTTATATTCCTGTGTATATTTTTAAATAAAGACAGGTTCATAGTGGCATGCATATAGAAGAGGTAAGGTTGAGTGTATCAACTGCAACTGAAAAGTGTCAAACCTGGGATTCTCAAGCAATTTTCACCAAATATATAAAGAATTTAAGAATTTTATGTCTCTGATTATCTCATTTTGTTACGGTATATCAGTCTAAATTGTAAAAAAGGAAAAATAAAATTCTGGAAAAAAAATAATATCCCTTTAATGAGCATATCAGTAACTATGTTTCACTATCAGTATTCAGTTTTGTAATCAGTCACCTAACACATTATCAGAAAATCAGATACATTTGAAAGTGAAATGTGTGTTAAGGCTCAAATCACGTTGGAATACGAATCGATGTTTAGAAGAATTTTATCTGAAAAACAAGTTGATAATACTCATTTAAAACTTACCACCGCTTTACATAAAGTCTATTTTATATGTCTAAGATGATAACGATTTTGGAATATTATAAAGGTAAAAAATGGGATGCCCACCCAGTTCACCAATCGGACAGTGAAGAATCACAATGCATTAGATTAATTAAATACCTGAATACCTGATAAGTTACACTACGTACTGTTTATACTCATAAACTGCCCCGCCCACATACTATACCACAGCAACGAATGATGCAATAAACACGATTCGCAAATAATCAGATAACGAAAAAGTCAATAAAATGTTTGATAGAACGTAACACAGTCCTTTTGCCTGATGGTATTTGTTTGGAGTGAACTTACAAAGAAAGGTAGGCGATTGAAATTACCTTTACGTATAAAAGAAAAAATATAACTTTACCTAAATGTCAAATATAGAATTCTAAAGAGTCAAAGAAAATCTTTGTTTAAGATATTAGTGTCATCGGCAAATTCCTGACTTTGACAACATTTCTAAGCGGAAAAGATGGCTCGTTTTACATTTTTATAAACTTATTTGGGCAGTCTTTCATTTTAAGAAGTGGGTGATAATGAATATATTCAATGCTTTATACTACATTCGTTTTATCAATTGATAGATTACGTTTTTTTATTAACTGATTGTTTATCAATATATTTGTATTTTTATTTAATTCCTGGTTTAACTATACATCAATCTTATACAAAACACTGTTAAATAATTTATGCATTTATACAAATATAAAATGCAGTTCTGTGTTGTGGGCATGAGTTCGTGTTATAAAATAGCATAAAAACTTTGACTTTTCACTTTGATTACATTTTTATTTTCTCTTTCTTAGTGTCAAATGCTAGATCGCTACATTACCAATATAAGATATTTCGACTTCGGGTTTTCGATTTTCAGGTGGTTCTTCTACCACTCATTTATGTTCTTTGTGCAAAAAATATAATTCAGTTTTGGTAAAATGTCTTGGCAATAGTCAGATTCATTTGATAAATAACGAAGTTATAAACAGTGTGAACATTTAACGCGGTTTGAATTTCTTTTTAATTTTTAATTTGGAATGGTGTTTTACTCCACTTTCATCAATTTTTCATTTATATGGTGGCGGTCAGTTTGTAATGATAGAGGAGAGAGCCCGGTTACTATGTACCAGGGGAAAGACCACCGGCCTTCCGCAAGTCAATTTGACTTGATATTAAATATCAGAATGGTATCCTTTTATCACTTTATCATGTAATTTTTGTATTGAAAATATTACCACACATAAATACAAGAAACTTTTATAAATTACGTGATAATACAGGATTATTTTCATTCAAAATTTGCGTTGTATTTTTACATCAGTTAATTGCATTGTTTTTCTGTTATGCAATCACAATGTGGATCCAATGAACACTTTTGAACAATGCTACATGTGAGTAGTGTGCTAGCCTATGTAAAATTGTCCATATAAACTCTTAGTATAATCCAGTTTATTAAGCATATTAAAAAGTGAATGAGTAAGACTTTTCGCTTTCAAACTATAAATGTGTATTCCTAATTGCTTCGCGTCGTGACTAGGTAGCGGATTTACCGTGCAAATAGAAGAGTCCTGTGTTCGATTCCCGGAAACATACCTAATAAACGATTTCTTTTTAAAAGGTCTTTCCGGGGTTTTTTCGCTGAACGCATAAGAATTAAAAGTCACATGGAGGAAACATTAAAGTTAGTTGTAATGTCCGGATTGGAATGTTACAAAACCTTCATTGTATGAACATCCCAAACTGTATGCGTGAACACCAACAAACAAATCAAAACATAGAACCAAAATTTGCATCGCGTCTGCAGAAGTTTCATTATTTGAACATTCTTTGGCATTTTGTTCAGCAAACAGTATATCTCTCTTTAGTTATTGAACATCAATCTAAGTCGTAAAAAGGGGGAAATTAAAAAAAAAAAAATCACAGCTAATACCCCTTTCATTATCAGCATCCTTTTTGTTGTCTCTTTTACAAAATCGCAATATATCCATTACTTACAATTGATCTCTTTAGATATACGTTGTCAATCTGCTTCAGTCCTGAAAATCAAACATCAAACAAAAAAGCGCATTACTCAAATTATTCTTTCTAACATACATTTCACTTTTTGTGATTTTACTTTTTTTAACCTTTGAACCTGGAATATGTATGACATATGCGTAGGAACCGGGGCAGGGAGTCTGTCCCTCATTTTCCACCTACAAGCAAAATTCTTAAATTACCAACAAGTAAGCAAATTGTTTCAAATATAATTGTATATAAAAAAAATTGCCACACCCCACATTTGATTTGCTTCTTGCGCCACTGTATTAATACAGAATCTCTTGTCACCAACATTTTCTAATTTTATATGTATATCGATTTATATTGTGCTCTCTCGTGATATACCTGCACATAAATCCCGTTGAACAGAATAAATTACAATTCCAATAGAAATAGACATGATTAATATCAATTAATGATTAATATTTTAATAATTGTATAAAATACAACATTGCGTATCACAGTATGAAAATTTCAACTTATACCTCTAACAGGACATTCCACTATTGTGATACAGAGCCTCAGAACTCAGTTTTATGTCCAACAGTGCTCGTAGCTTTCATTTTTTTTATATCGAGCGCTTTTGGGAAAGAATAATCACCACCATTTTTAATTATATGACCTAGTACCGGAACTTGAAGCCGAGAACGTATGCTTCTGAATCGAACGCTCTCTACCGGTAAACCACCGTAACTGTTTGGAGAGTACTATCAAACTGTACCCCGTAATGAATTATGTAATTTGGTATATTCTGTTTAGTGTCAAATAAAGTCCTTTACGTGTAGTTTTTTTTTTTAAAGATTTTATCATTTCCAATTTCCTGACCTGTTTGATGGGATTTCCATAGTATTTCCCTAAAATCAATTGTCACTGTAGTGTAATTGCTTCTAAACACTATCCTGAGATATTTTTAAAACAGATCATTCTAAACTTTTTCTGAGCACGAAAAGAACGGGAAACTGTAATATTGCGATAGTAAACTTATGCAACAAAAATGGTGATTATTTCTTCATCATTTATTCAGTTGCTCTGTTACCAATTTCCTATAAAATTATATAATTAAATACCAGCAGGGCTAAAGTCCTGACGTTCTTTGAAATTAAAATCCACCAAATCATTTAACTCTATGTCAAGAAATATATGTTTTGCGGTTGACGTAAAAAATCCCCATAAGGATTATTTCGTATGTTAACTGATCAAACTTTTCGTTATTTATAAAAGATAAAGGCATATTCGCTGGGTTCTTATTTCTTTTAATATAAAAATAAGTCTGTTTAAGGGCATGGGTTTATTACAATATAGATTAGTTCATTTAAATCAATATTCCTCATCTGAGTTTGATTTAGGGAATGTTATTATATGAAGTACTGACGTCTAAGTCCCGGGTGATCGCTTTCAATCATTGATCATCTTTATTAGATTTCGACACTTTCCCGTATCAAAACATTTGTTGTTAATTATATCTATACAATAGATACACAGAAAAAATCTAGTATCCTGGCAATGCTATGTTTGTACATCATCTCATATAACGTCACCTGAACCTTGATATTTGATGCGGTATTTGCACCAAGATATATAATACAGGCAATTTTTGCAATCTTGTAAAATGGGGAATATTATTGAAATACTATTTACCAATCGAATTGCATTATCATCAGTTGTGTCTATCAGAGATATGATCTAGATATTTAATTTCAGATACATTGTATTACGGGTTTACAACAGGCGAAGGGAAGAATTTAATGGATACAATACATTTTCTCATGTCCATATTGGCATTTAAGTGCATTCATTTAGCTGTTCTCCAGATCCTTATTGCTCATTGCAGCTTAATATAGACCCTAGTGGCGTGCTCAAGGTGTAAGGTTATCTCGTACGTAAATCACATCGGCTTTTAAAATGTTCGGTATTTCCTATGTCTACATCAAAGTACATTTGATATATGAAGTATAGATATACAAGTTGTTATACAAACTACTGGGTATCTCGCAAATAATGAATTTTCTATGTTTTCTGTAAACCCACACTGAAAACCTTCAAAAAGTGTATTTTATACAAATTCCATAGCTGTCATCGTAATTTTAAACAAGTTTTGATTTAGAAAAAATATAATATATAATATTAAATGCTTTTGAAACACCCCCGACTTATTATTCCAAGGGCAGATATTTTTGTTAAATATTATCGATAGAAGTTGGCTCGCAATTCCGCTATAAAAGGCGAGGCCGCAGAACGACCGTTATTTGACACCTGTACTCCCAAACAATGGATAGATAACATGTAATCAAAACATACACTGTACTCAGATCATAAACATTCCGCATTTATTTTACATTGTATACTTCAAAAAGTTACGTAATAAATAGATTGTATAATTAGTTTTAAAATCATTATCTTAGTATCCGTAAAATAGTATTCACTTTAAACGTAGAAATAAATAAAAATCCTACCAGTATTCTGCACCATTTCGTTATGTTGTTTACATAGCGTCAAACATTTTGGTATACTCGGTAAAGTGAGCAGTCAGGTCGCGCACACTTGACCAAAGACAAGGTACCACTTCTCATATTTTTTGCAAATATGACAACAAATTAACGTTATAAGAGACATAGCTGTGAAATATTGCTATCATTATTTTTCGAAATGGACGAAAGTGAACCTGTAAAACAAGCCGAATGTTCTAATATATATTTCTGAGTTGACCTTGGTTTGACTTGTCTCAGATTCGTTATTTCGGAAGTGAGGACATTCATATCATGTTTTTAATTTTACAATTCTCCCATGGGGAATTTGGAATTATGTTTCATATTCTCATGTTTAAACTGATTAATAACATGTTTGTGAACTGTATATTAGCCGGCTAAAAGTCCAGATTTCGGCTATACTTTTAGAGATATTACTTGGCCTTGTATGATACCACTTTATCTTTAGAAAATACACATACTTTTCAAATCGGAGCTCAACTGATGAAGTCTAATTGACAGAAACGATATCGTCTTGAGCATTTCAACTTTGGTATTATGTTTATAATATTTATTACCACTAGGTCGTTGCCACTGCTGGTGGACCGTTTGAGTCCCAGAGGGTATACATAAACCTAGTACCTGGTATTTCGGTACCAGCTGTTCATCTTATACTGAAGTAATATTTGGCACTGTTAACACTATTTAAATTCAAACATTGTCTAAAGCTAAGATAGTCATTTTTTACAGTGGTTACTCTTAGACGGATTTCGACTCTACTTTTAGAGATATTACTTGGCCTTGTATGATACCACTTTATCTTTAGAAAATACACATACTTTTCAAATCGGAGCTCAACTGATGAAGTCTAATTGACAGAAACGATATTGTCTTGAGCATTTCAATTTTGGTATTATGTTTATAATATATATAGAGTAAATGAACTTTGCTGATATCAATATCTATTTTCGACATGAAGGTGAATATAATCAAACTTCATTACTTCACACATTTGTTGTATGCGACTGTAGTTAGACAATGGCGACTGATTTTGCAAACTCGCCTTTTATATAAGAAAACTTAACAAATATTGTTACCAATGGAAGTAAAACACTAAGGATGTTTCAAAAAGATATTATTTTTTTATTTGATTAAATTGGTTTAAAGGTTGAGATGTCAGCTTTAAGGACATACTTTGTTCATTTTTACAAAACTAATACAGTGGGAACTTGCAATTAAGACCATATGACTGACTGACATAAAGTAGTCTGATAAGTGAGGTGGTCACTTAAGAGAGGTTCTGTATTTATTAGATATACATCAAGATACCTGAAATTTATGGTCTGAAATGGGAGGTGGTCTCCTAAGCGAGATGGTCTTTAGACCAGGTTTCATTTATTCTTTAACTTCGAATTTTATATCAGACATCTCAACATACAGATTTCAGTATGTTTTCCGCTCCTGTGATAACTATGATTCCGTTATCTTAACAGTACAGGATTTTTTTTATTCGGAACCACTAATCCAGAATCCCTTGTATCCTCATTATCTGCATTGTTTGAAAATATAACTGAGCAAAGACATTTTCGTGTTGGCAGTTTAGATTGTTACAATGACGTATGTATTCGTTGTCAGTTACATACAAAACTGACAAAATTTGTTCTAATGAAAGTACAAATATATTTATATATATTTATACATAAACAAACGGGATTCCAAGGTTTAAAGGCAAGGGAAAAGAATGAAGTCCTACTTCTGAGTTCCAGATAGAAAATTATAAGTCTCAATGGTATGGATCAACTAGTCCCAATCAAGACTTTGATCAATCCCACCTGCAACGTATATATTATTTCTATCTGGAATTTCGTTTAGCTTACTGATATTATACAAGTCAAATGTATATTTGTTGATGTTTATAATGTGTTGACATGTCAAGGTCAGGGAAAGCGCAATCTATCATTTTGAAGGACAAAATTAGTTTCTATAATAAAATCCAAGCAATGGCATTTTCAAAAACTAGTTCATAAATTTAAACGAGGTAATAAAACATATTATGTGAATCATTAAGGTATCCGATGATTAAAATATGACTAAGAAAGTATATAAATAATGTAAGAATTTTCAAATTTTATTTCGATACGCAATATGAAACTGTTAAATGTACAAAGAATAGATCATTAAAACCATATTCAGAGAAAATGACGATAGAATATAATTGCAAAGTAGGTATTCAGTGTTCCAATCTATAAAAGTATGAAAGTAAGATTAATAATATTATAAACATACATGTAATATAAAACCCCATTGTGTAGATACAACTACAGTACAGCACTTTATTTCTGTTCATTTCATTTTAGAATGGTTTTTAATGCATGTTAAAATAATTATACAATTTTGCCACTCACTTACAAGTTTTATCTTTAAGAAATCAAATAACTTCTTCATAAAGTGTTAAAAAGCTCAACGAATATCCCTTTGGGTAATAAACCCCCGTTATGCAATCACAACTACAGTTAACACTTATTTCTGTGTATCTAATGAAAAAATGGCATTGAAGGTATACAATATCACAGGCTTAGAATGACGTTGCTGTGTCTGCAGTAAAGTGAACTATGATATATATACTTCTAGTGAGAGACAGGAAATCAAATTCGCGACCTACCGCTATCACTTATAACACTTACCGAAAATGTTATTGAAACATAATACCAAAGATACAGTTTTGCAAAAAAAGCAAAAAATGACCGAGACAATTGTTTCTGTCAATAAGACTTCATCAGTTGAGATCGAATTAAAGTAGATGTAAAGTTCCGAAACAAAATGAGGTATTATACAAGGCCAAAAAATAATTATCTTAGATTTTAGGGGATTAGAATTTAAAATTTGCTATCCCTTTGAAATATTAGAAATATTATTTTAGAATAAAATAATCAGCTGGTATAGATATACCAAGTGCTGGGTTTACCTATATCCTCGGGGATTTTAAAGGTCTACAACCAGTGGCCGCGACCTAGTGATTAAAATTACTATAAACAAAATGCCAAAGTTATATTTTTGCAAAAAATAAATAAATATAAATATTAGACGATACGAGTCTGTTTGTGTTTAAATTACTCTATCAAGCCAGAGTAACATTGTTGCTTTTTATTTTGACATCAAAATTATAATTTATTAAAATTATCAACATCAATATCTATTGGAATCTAAATTGATGCTTTAAAAGTTTATGCGGTCGATGAAGTGGCGGCTTCATTTGTCTTAACCTTTCCGACGTAGCCCTTCAGTAAAATATTTAATTAAGCAGTTTTATGTGGCATATTGAATGGCTGAAAACTGAGTTCAAAAGGACTAGAGATTACAAAATTCGACCCTTTTGAAACCGTTGACTTTTTAATATATGGATCGATTGTGTCTTAGGCAGTCGAGGTTTTGGAGATACAACTGGTGAAACTTTTGGTAATCGCTAAGCTATGCATCACTTGAGACAAACAAAATTTAAAACAACAATAGTCATCGAAAACTGTTTTTGTTGTTTAATTTTCATACAGTTACAAACAAGTTCAGAATATATTATATGTCAGTGAAACCCATTTATTTATTCATTATAATACACCCAACCTTATGTTAAAAGGGGCATTTTATGAATTTCATGAAGGTAAAATGTTTACATGAAACACCCCTGCACATGAATTGACTCCTCCGTTGACTTGCGCACAAGAACGTTGTTTGTAAACATCCGGTTTCATTTCCAATAAAGATAATGAATAGAATTTAGCGAATCGATATTGTTTAAGATTTTCTGTATGTTGAAAAGTAATCAATGGGGGGAATAGTTTATGACTTTGGTTATGTTTGATGACTGTATGGAAAATGTTCCCACGCGACTACATTTTTACGAAATATTTACAAAAAAAACCACCAAAGTTGCTGGGACACACAGTATGTAAAAGATTGATGACTTGAACATAACTATTTCTTCATGGGTTGATATAATGTGAAAAAGAACTAAAAAAGATGGGATTCCCTTGTCATACACTCAAGGTAGGGGTATATTCTATTACTATCTGTTCACTTGCGATTTAAGAAGTGACAGTCAGGATTAATGATGCTGTCAATTAGGTTTTTCAAAACGTTCTCTTCTATTGGGTAATTACATAGCATAGCATAGATAAAAATGTAGGCAACTTTTACCACCTCTTGATATATCATATTCATAAAAATGATACATTCTCGTAAACCAGTATTGATACAATCTTAAAAAAAATAGGAGTTGCAATCACATCTTCTAAGAACTGTTTATCTTTAATCATGTAACCGAGTTATCGTTTCACCGAAACATAATTTTCATTCCACAACATTATGTACAATGTACACGCTCAATGTATTTAACGTTCTTCTTCTTTTACGTATTACGCAATGTAGGAGATGGCATGTCCAACAAAATCGTAAAGGGAAATAAAGCTCTAAATCAATCAACTGTTACATGAATAATTCTATGTGATTATTTCATCTTGTATTCGTTAATCATTGTAATTTTGTACGTCGTCGGCCGTTAGTGAATGGGGATAGCATTATGCATCAAATGTGAGAAAATCTATTAAAATCCACAGAGTTGTTCAGAAATGAACTGATACCGTTAAAATTTGTTTTCAATCAACTCTAAGTTAATAAAATATTGATACATGACTGTTTAATGATACAAGACTTTAATGCTATAGATTCTATTCAGTTTGTTCAGGTAATAAAACTAGCCCATTATTTTTGTCGCAAATCTCAGAACAATCTGTATACTTTAAAAATGCAAACCAAGAATCGCGGAATTATCGAGTATGTTTAAAATATTATAAACAACACCAAAGCTATCGTTTTACAAAAGAAGCATGACTTCTTCAGTTGAATTTGAATTTAATATAAATGTGCATTTTCGAAAGAAAAAGTGATATCATACCATGCCAAATAATAAATCAAATTTTATTGCCAAATAGCTCTTAGAGTACCCACTGTTAAAAGATTAATATCTTAGCTTTGGGTAGTTCAAAATTTAAATGGTGCTATCTGAGCGAAATATCACTTTAGGATAAAAAATCTGCTGGTACCGAAATACCAGGTACTTGGTTTATGGATACCCTCGGGGACTCAAACAGTCCTCCAGCAGTGGCAACGACCCAATGGTTATAAATAATTTATATCACTACGCTCACTGTTTACAATGGTTTTTCCTGTCCTTCGGACGAGACAGTAAAAACCGAGGTCCCGTGTCACAGTAGGTTTTGGCACAACAAAGAACCCTCACTGCTCATTTGCCGTAAGTGCCGAGCATAGGCCAAAATTTGAAGTCCTTCAACGGCATTTGGTGACGTCTTCATATATACAACAACAACAACAACTCACTGTTTACAAAAATACATAAGTGTTATTCAACAGGTTGTTTTCACATAAACTTCACATTTTGCATTTTTGTTTTTTGGAGATTTTTTTTGAGGGGGTGGTGATTGAGGATTCAATCATTACTACATATACTTAAAACAATTACGATGATACAAAAACAAGCTAGAATCTTGTATGTGTCTGAGTGCGTTTATATAAAGAACCTAAAGTGTGTGAGATGCCGTAGATCGTTTTCACACACATACACCTATATGATATCGATAATATGCTCGGTTAATAATACATAATCGAAATTTTGATAAAATTCTGTATCCTATAGATTAATACATGTATATCTATTTAGCTCTTTTTCAGTTAAAACAAGTGGCAACATCATTCCATACCCTTGTCTTTCCAGTAACAAACCGCAAGAGATCAAACAAGACATATATATTCAATACACAGTCGTAACCTGATAAGTAATAAAGTTGCACAGACTGTTTAATACCGTTGTTTCTGTATAAAGAGACTCTTGACGATCTTATTTCTTAATAAAAAACGTTATGAAACCAATTATATGGCTTTGGTTTCACCTTGTATAGGGACTTTGTGATAACCGAGATATTAAGTATCCTTTAGTATATTTCAACTTTGCTTGTTTGTCTTTTGTTCTGTTTAAATACTCTGACATGTTTTAATTATCTTTATCCGATAGTTAACATTATTGACACTTTTCTATAGATTGCTGACCCCCTCAAGAGTTAAACTAAAACATAGTGAACATCTAAATTGATAGCTCTCTCCTTAATTTTTGAATTTTGAATGTTGTTTTACGCCACACTCAACAATTGTACAGTTTTATGGCAGTGGCCAGTTTTTAGTTGGTGGAGGAGAGAACCTGGTTGCAGTGTACCCGGGAAGAGAGTCGGTAGCGCGCTCGACTCTGGATCGTGAGGTCGTGAGTTCGAGTCCCACCGGCGGCAGGTTGGTTTTCTGTCTTTCGGATGAGACAGTAAAAAAGGGCCGAAATTATTTATAAATATCATACATTAACTCTCTTTGAATCCGTGTCAATAATATACGGTTAACTGTGTAAATAATACATGTTTATAGATATAAGATAACACCTACAGCAGGTGCTGAAAGAATTATCAGCGATATTCAATATTAGCGATCTCAACATTCTCGCAAATAATGACAACATTTCGAAGTCTCGCTTAGAATTCTAGATATAGAATTATATATATATATATATATATATATATATATATAAAATATATATATATATATATATATATAGATATATATATATATATATATATATATATAAACTTTGAGACTAAAATATATTTGTTTTCATTGGAAATTCAACGAAACACACCTTACCGTATGCCCCTAATCTGGCTATATATAAATAAATAAATAAATAAATATATATATATATATATATATATATATATATATATATATATATATATATATATATATATATATATATATATATATATATATATATATATATATATATATATATATCTACCGCCTGATGCGCTGTGCTTTTTATGTGGCACCATGCGATTGTTATACGATTGTCATACGATTGTCATTGGCAAGGTTGATGAAGTTATTGGAACTAAGCTTTCATTTGATATGATCTGATAAAAATCAGTGGATCTCGAACCTGCGCTGACCAAACTTCATAACTTAAAGGCGCTATGTTCTAACCACTTGGTCACGGAAGTAACTGCAACTAAGCATGAGGCATGCTTCTATAACTTACTGTTGGGTGTTCAGAAGGACGGCAAATTCGGTATCCACGTTGTCATATGGGTGATACGCTTTCATATCACGTGCTGGAGTTCCCGCATACGGGCACTACAGAAGGTGATTTCTAACCTACCTCCGTATGTCAACAAATATATATATATATATATATATATATATATATATATATATATATATATATATATATATATATATATATATATATATATATATATATATATATATATATATATATATATATATATAAGGGAAAGATACAATTAATGAAGATATTCCATTTAAACATTGGCCTGTTTGAATGCCACACAAAGTAAAGTAATGTGGTTGAAATGGTGTCGGGCATTATCATATCAACATATCTATTTTCTTAATTTTCAGTCAGTTAGAGGTTAAGATTGTGGATTTGTTGTAACATCTGTTCATAATCAATGACCTATTGAAACAGACAGTCGTCTGTGTTTCTCTCTCTAAGAATAGAGAGAATACACGCAAAGCTGATTGGCAGGAACATATTGTCATTATCAATACATTCCCGATATAAAGTCGGTATAGGTTTAAAATTGGTTGCTCTGACGTATGTAATCAGTTTCAGTACTTTTAGTATATTATCAACAATTAGCATGGCACACATGTAGCCACACAGCTTCGTCTTGTATATTTCAGGAAGCATTTCTTTTATATGATAAGGTAGGTTTCAGTCAGCCATAGGTATTGGATCCCAATTTCAACATATTTATTCACCTTTTCTATCAATTCAGTTAGCATGCCTTCAAAACAGTAGCTCGGCCAAAACAAACAACGGTGTGTATTTACAAATTATATTGATATGCTTGATATGGTACACGTACATCAAAGATTGACATGTCTGTTTACATTGAGTATGAACTGCGGAGTTTTTATTTTGCAATTTGACGTTACATATTGTGATTGACGCACCAAAAACATCCAGTTACATTTTTGTTAAAGTTCGAATGACCCATCAAGGTCAGTTGGCTGTTTTATAATTGTAAAATAGTGCTGTACTTTGATATGCTTTATCAATAGATATGTTATACAGTGGAACCTCGCCTAAAGACCACCTCGCTTAGGAGACCACCTCACAATTAAGACCATGAATTTCCAGTCTCTTCATTAAAACTGTATCAGTACAGAACCTCACTTATGAGACCACCTCACTAATAATGCCACTTTGAGTCAGTCAGTTATGTGGTCTTAATAGCGAGGTTTCACTGTATATATTTAGAGTTAGTTGATAAGTGAGTACACTTGAGAAAAAGAAATAAAATATCTACAAAATCTTGCACACAAAAATTGTACTTTTGACTATATAATACAGTAATGTTGTCAGAAACAAGGTATTTCAGGGGAATATTTCAGGCGACCTGGGGCAAAGTTGATGAGATGTATATCATAACTCCAATCTTCAATATTATGCTAATTCATCGCTGTGAACGATGCATTTTGTCTTTGAGATATTACACAATTGGATATACACATATAAAACATTTTATCATGGAGTAAATGACAAACAGGAAACATGAGTGAATTTCCATTCCGTTTTCTACTTTTACTACTTGTTCCTGATGTACAATAACAAATAAGAGCTATACAGACATAAACAATCTTATATTCCTATATATTGTGAAAATAAGTCAGGTCCAGTGTGGTATGCATATATACAAATAGCAAGTTTGAATTAGTTAAACTGGTTTTTTCAAGCAATGTTCACAAAATAAATAGGAATTTAAGAATTTTTATTCCTGTGTATATTTTTTTTGTTATTGTATATCAATCTTTGTTGTGAAAAAGGAAAGAATTTAAAAAAAAAAACAGTTAATGCTCATTTAAGTCTATGTGATTAGTTTTGTTATCGGTACAAAATGATTTTTCTAGTTATTTTGTAAATATAGAAATTTTTATTTTCATGTTCTGAGTTCCATTATGTATTTCACTTGCGTATCATCTAGTGATTACTAATCACCATTATCTAACCTATGAACGTAACCATTCAAAGTTTTACGTGCTATACCATATTATGCCTCACGAGTCACATTGGAACTTTCCACCACAAATTGTTCATGTTTTATTGGACGACCATATATCGTATTTTATCGCGATAAAAATGAGTTTTTTCGTTTAATGAATGTTTTGAATATATCACGCTTATAAACGAAATTAACAACACGCCATTTAGATGATTTAGATTGAATGCGAGTCACATGACCTAGTGATAATTGGAAAGATGATCAAACAGGCTATTGGTTGTTGCCATATGCCAATGTAAGTGAAATATTTTCCAGCCATTCTACGATGATAGAAATGGTCTAAATTTTGTAAAATTAAATGTCGCTGCCTGATTGTGGAAGCATTTATACTTTGACTTTTTACTTATACCAGGTAAGAGTTTTGTCTAGTGTACCACCCTAAACATCATGTGATTACGTGGGTAACTCTTAAAAGTACATTAGCTGTGTTTACCAAAGAAAATATTATTTCGATTTTTGCTACTTTTAGCACCTGTGCTTGATGGACAATAACAAATAAGAGCTATAAGGCATAAAATATCTTATTTTCCTTTATATTTTGTGCAAATAAGGGCAGGTACAGTGTGGTACAATTCATATACAAATAGTAAGGTTGAATCAATCAATTGGAGTTTGAAAAAGTGCCAAACCCGAGTTTCTCACGAAATTTTCACAAACTAAAAAAGAATTTTTATGCCTGTCAGTGTGTATATCTCTTTTTGTTATCATTAATTAATTCAAGTAGTAAAAAATAATTTGAAAAAAAAACAGCTTATTGTCGTGTAATATACACAATTTATATCTAAATCTGTTCATATTTCATAGAAAAAGCGGCTTATCTTTGTTTAATTGGTGTCTTATGCCACACATCATATGGTGTCATATGGTGGCATCTACTTTTCTTGTTTGTGGACATATTGGTGTCTTATGCCACACATCATATGGTGTCATATGGTGGCATCTACTTTTCTTGTTTGTGGACATATTGGTGTCTTATGCCACACACAATTTTGTAATATGGTGGCGTCCACTTTTCCGTGATGAGTTAATATTTTAGTGTCTTATGCCACACATAATTTTGTTATATGGTGGCGTCCACTTTTCCGTGATGAGTGGATATTTTAGTGGATTATCCCACACATAATTTTATTATATGATGGCGTCCACTTTTCAGTGGTGAGTGGATATTTTAGGTGTCTCATGCCACACATAATTTTATCATATGGTGGCGTCCACGTTTACGTGTTTGTGGATATTTTAATGGAATATGGTGTTACGTATATACACTATATATCCTAGGGTGTCGGATCTAAGCAATAGATACAAGTCAGGAAAAGAATATATAAAGCACCAAAATTAAAAATGACATGAACAAAATGAAAGTCAAATTTTCGGAACGAACTGTCCCTTTATCGGGACAAACGATTAAAATAATATAAAAATACGTACATATCCACACTCTAACACAAACACACACACACACACACACACTCTCTCTCTCTCTCTCTCTCTCTCTCTCTCTCTCTCTCTCTCTCTCTCTCTCTTACACACACAGACACACACACACACACACACACACACAACCGGAGAGTTAAAGAAATGCCCCATATATTAGTAATACAGCGTAATAAAGCAATAAATAAATGAAAATTGAAATCAAACAAAAGGATAACTAAAATCTGGGCTCAAACTACCAACGAAATGTGAATCGAACTAGATCTCAGTGAAAAGAACAAGAAACTGCCAGCTTAGTATTTTTGTCATTTTTGTGCTTTATATAAATATATAAATTGTCCTCAGTAATTGCGCCTTCATCTTTTAAATCAGTTAAGCATACATTTTTCCATGTGTATCTGAAGTAATATATTGTTTGACAATGACTTTAAGCTTCATTACCATTCAATGACAAAATTAACAGTATAATGAGAGAGTTTTCTTATTCAATTAAAAAATGGTTCCCCAATTTTCCTATGTCTGTGTGCCCTTCAAATTTTGTTGGATATATGGTTAATTATGCAGATTATCATCATAAACTTAAAGGAATATCCATTTGTCATTCTAATGAATATGTCGTTTCAACTGATCGTAGGTGTCACAGACTGATTGTCTATTAATAGATATGCGGGAAAATGCTATGAATTAAGCAGCAACATTTTCGTAATTTCCATAGCCTCATAAACACAACCCATTACAGGTTTTAAACTGACAAAAATTAAAAAGACCAGATAACAATGAAATATAGAGTAAGTATAATATATGTTCATATCAAAATTGGGAACATATTTTAGATGTAGAACTGTAGATTAAACATGTGATATCATACCTAGAGCTACTTTAATCAAATACTTTGTATATATAAACAAACTGTTTGTATCATGTGCGCATTATCCCAGGATCGCTGATATCGGTCACTAGATCATTTATTTTTAACCTATGTACTGCAGGTAGACCTCCTCACATTAAGGTTAAGAGAATATGAGCATCATTTGTTCAGCAAATTTTACGACTTGAAGCATTTGTGAGTATTTTGCTATTGAC
This sequence comes from Atrina japonica, assembly GCA_030159075.1. Taxonomy (NCBI): domain Eukaryota; kingdom Metazoa; phylum Mollusca; class Bivalvia; order Pterioida; family Pinnidae; genus Atrina; species Atrina japonica. The sequence goes on along the minus strand of BROG01000427.1, from coordinate 381,285 downwards.
TGGAATTATTGACGTATTTCTCAAACTACAATTCTGATTCTGATAATTTACACCGTAAACATATCTATTTCAAAGGATTAATTCTTAAGTACAGAAGGGAATTATAAAGTTCTATACTAACGTGACTAGCATAAACAACTATATGTCCAGTAAACATGGATATCCAGGGAAATTTACATAGTGCATTGTATTTAGATTGTGTGAACCAATAAATTCATTAAACGGATTATAAATTTATATAACGGATTTAAAAGATGTGTTTCGCATTCAGTGTTTCATTTTTTGTCTTATATATATATGTACATGTTTTATATTTTTCTAGTTTATTACAATATTATTATAATTTATATATTTATAACGATAAACAATTAATTAAAGGGGCATAGACTCTGAGATTTAAAAAAACAAAAACAAAGATTCTTTCCTTTTTTTACTACTTAAATCTATATTCAATAATAAAAAGAGAAATACACGGGCATACAAATTCTTGAAATTCTTATATACTGTGAGAAAATTGCTTCAGAAACCCAGTTTGGCAATTACTCACTTGCAGTTGTTTAGTCCAGCCTTTCTATTTGTATATATATGCTATATTAAACTTTTAAATATTTATGTATTTTAACTTATCTATAAACATTAAATATAAGATATATACCACACTGGACCTGACCTTATTTTCACAAAATGTATAGGAATATAATATTTTATGCCTGCGTTTAGAACTTAATTGTTTTTGTACTTCAAGTACAAGTAGTGAAAGTAGAAAAAAATCGAAATGCCGCTTTAAATATTATGACAATGTTACGTATGTTGTCAGATACATAGATATGTTGAAATAGATAAATATTTATTTGTATATCAGAGTTACTTATGGGGAAATCATTATCTAAATTCATAAACAATAAACACAGTTCGTGATATCGTTTGTTGATATGGCATTCTTGAAGTGCATTTTAAATACAAATAGAATTATATATTTTAAACATATAAATAGTTAATTTTGAATGCTGTGTAGAAACCATTATCAATTCATTAAACTTTTTCTCACAACATTTTTTGCGATATTTTGCATTATCATTATATTGAATTAGAATTAAGAATACTTTCTATCTATGTTTCCAAACATTTGTATCAAAATAACTTACAATGCTTCGTCAGAAACAAATTTCCTTTGAGTTGATCAAAAATGCTAGAGGGTTCATAAAATCGCATAAAAAAAAGAAAAACATACTGACCAATGACGATTGGTCAACACGTTAATTTGATGACTAATGCGAGATAAATAAAGATATATGTATATCTTCTAAACAATTTAGAATATTAATCTTGTTTATTTACCCCCTCCGAATTACATACATCAGATATACATACATACGCACACAAATACACATTAATACGCATATAAACACGCACATAAAGCAACATATATACACATATTCACACGCACTTATAATCGCACATAATTTAACATACATACACAGGCACTTACACACACAATGTGCATATTACTGAAAATGCAAATCTGCTTTAAACTTAAATATAGTTCAAATGTTAATTCTCAGTTCATTATAACTTTGGTAGTATGTTTATAATATTTATAACCACTAGGTCGTTGCCACTGCTGGTGGACCGTTTGAGTCCCCGAGGGTATACATAAACCTAGTACCTGGTATTTCGGTACCAGCTGTTCATCTTATACTAAAGTAATATTTGGCACTGTTAACATCATTTAAATTAATTTTTTTTTCTAAAGCTAAGACAGTCATTTTTAACAGTGGTTACTCCTAGACGGATTTTGGTTATACTTTTAGAGATATTATTTGGCCTTGTATAATACCACTTTCTCTTTAGAAAATACACATAACTTTTAAATTGGAGCTCAACTGATGAAGTCTAATTGACAGATACGATATCGTCTTGAGCATTATAACTTTGGTATTATGTTTATAATATTTTTATTCTATACGTTTTTATTACAGATCTGGTGATGTTGTCTATACGAGTACGGCTACACAATCTGTGTTCATTTCTTGTGATAATTCTGTGTGTCGTTTTGTCGCACGCGCGACCGGTAGAGGACGACAATAACAATGTAGATGAAGCTGTGTTGGGTCAACTAAGAGACACAATCTTACAAAGTCAAGAAAGTAAAAATGTTCTGAAGAATCTGATGTTGGGAAATTATGTGAACGATGATAAACACATATCACTATTAAAAGGTAAAACTGCCTCACTTTTATATTATAAATGGATGACAAATTTATATAAGCAATACAGAGAGGATTTTTTTTCATACTAGTTTGTTATGGGTCAAATTGTCCCTGGTTATAGTACTACGTACGTTTACATAACATTACATTACAATATATAATGCAATTATTTTTCAGTCAAGGAAACTATTTCATAATGATGATACAAAAAAAAAATTGATTGTTGTAACATTCCGTGATCAAACCCCTTTATGTTATAAATATGATACATAAATCATTTTTCTTAAATGAATAATGTATATATTTCAGATAACAATGAAATTTCGAAAACAAGACGAAAAAGAGTTGGTAAGTGTTTTGGGAAATAATAATGTCGTTAAAACAGTCCTCTTTATATGATAAGCGTGCATCAATATACGCCCATAAATGCGGTGTATATATATATATATATATATATATATATATATATATATATATATATATATATATATATATATATATATATATATATATATATATATATACGGCCAGAAGTTTGTCACTTATATAGAGAAGTCAAAGGCTTTAAGACGAAGTGCCACAAATTTAGACCTGCGTTGACACCAATGAATAAAGCTTTTCTTTTGTGACACGTCTACCGGGGCGACATAGGAGACATGAGGTTTTAATCCTCATACAAATCACTCATGACTTTCACTTGGTATACTGAGCGCTTAGCGTAAAAAAAATCACTATCAGTGTTTTAAAAAGTCTTTAGTATGACCCGTTACCGGGCATCGAACCTGGGACCTTCCACTTACCAGTCGGAAGCTCACATAGACCACTACAAGCAGTTGAATGCACTTTACCTTGACACGGTTTTCTGGAAAATATTATCATCTTCAGTATCAAAAACGACCACTCGGTAGCTTTAATTATGGTTATGATAATATTTATACTAGATAAAATTTTCGCACCCGTAGAATTTATTTCCAAAGGAGGCGAACTAAAATTAAGACAAAAATCAACACTGATAATAATATATATGCTTGCTACAACTGTGTTGAGCAGATAAGTATTGTTTCGTAAATATTTATTTTCACAATCATTTTAAATCGCCACATGTTGGTCGGATGTTGGGCGTTCATAGTAGTCAAGGGGAAACCGTTAAATAAAACATAAAATGATTAGTTTGGCGATTATGAATACGGTATATAAACAGTAGAAAACTGTACCTTCGAATAAGGTTTGAAAATCCTATTACCCCAAACAAGCTCACTTTTAGCATTAATTCAAAATTGTTACAAAAGTGTTTCAGTCTACAGACGGTTAGTTCATTAATATTACTGGTTGGCTATCAATGATTGGCTCAGTTTAGAGATGCATAGAGGTACTTTGACAAGGAACCTCGATTTTTACTGTCTCATCCAAAGGACAGGAATCCAACCCGCCGCCGGCTGGACTCGAACTCATGACCTCACGAGAAAGACTCGAGCGCGCTGCCGACTGAATCAGGCCGGCTTATAATTGTTTCAGTCTAGAGGTGCTCAGATAATCAATCATAATGGTCATGTATTAATTTAGGTTTCAGTCTAGAGATACTTATTTCATCAATATTAATGGTTGAGTATCACAATTGAATGACGTAAAAAAACAACTTTGCGATAGTTCAATGATTTCAATCTAGAAGTGATGAGTTAATCAGTCATAATGGTCATATAGTAATAAGTATTTCACTCGGAAGGTGCTTAAATCACCAGTCGTAATGGTCATGTATTACTAAGTAGTTCCGTCTAGAGGTACTTACATAGGCCATTATAGTGATGAGTCTGGCAAATGAAATGTGTTTGATTTTAACCCAGACGTAAAATGCATATAACAGCAAACCAGATGTTTTAACCTAATTACTAGTTCAAATCTCACATCTGATAGTATATGTATTACTGTACCTTCATCTAATATACAGAGAGCGCATGTTACTTAAAACTATGCTCAACATAAAAAAATCTCTATATCTAAACCACTCCTCGTTTTGTTTCAGTAATAAGATTCTTTCACACCTTAACCATCTTTCGTTTTGACTCAGTAGTAAGATACTTACATACTTAAACCACTCCTCATGTTGGCTCACTTGTGAGATATGTTTACAAATAAACCACATCACATTTTGGATCAGTGGTGAGGTATGTTCACATATAAACTACTCCTCGTGTTGGCTCAGTGTTGAGATACGTACACATATAAACCATTCCTCATGTTGGCTCAGTGGTGAGATATGTTCAAACATAAACCACTCCTCATGTTGGTTCAGTGATGAGATACGTTCACACATGAATCACTCAACATGTAGCTCAGTGGTAAGATACGTTTACATATAAACCACTCCTCATGTTGACTCACTGGTGAGATATGTTCTCACATAAATCACTCTACATTTTGGCTCAGTGATGCAAAAAGTTTACACATAACCACTCCTCAAGTGGGCTCAGTGGTGAGATATGTTCACACATAAATCACCCCTCAAGTGGGGGTTCAGTGGTGAGATATGTTCACACATATATCATCCCTCAAGTGGGCTCAGTGGTGAGATATGTTCACACATATATCACCCCTCAAGTGGGCTCAGTGGTGAGATGTGTTCACACATAAATCACTCTACAGTTTGGCTCAGTGATGCAATACGTTTACACATAACCACTCCTCAAGTGGGGGTTCAGTGGTGAGATATGTTCACACATATATCATCCCTCAAGTGGGTTCAGTGGTGAGATATGTTCACACATATATCACCCCTCAAGTGGGCTCAGTGGTGAGATATGTTCACACATATATCACCCCTCATGTGGGTTCAGTGGTGAGATATGTTCACACATATATCACCCCTCAAGTGGGCTCAGTGGTGAGATGTGTTCACACATAAATCACCCCTCATGTTGACTCAGTGGTGCGATACGTTTACACATAATTCACTCCTCATATGCGTAATATTCAAGGCTACAAAGGATGAATAAGTTCATAATATGGTTAATGGTAAGCTCGCACCTATCACAACTCGTACGTAAGTGAATTGGCTGATTCTTACCCATGGATTTGCTGACTCTTACCCATCGCCTGTTTGATTGTAAAATGAGATATTCTGAGGCGTGCAAAAAGTATACATACATAATGCGATAAGAGATGATTTAACGTGCCGCGTGACAACTCAAAGTCCTTGCCACACGCATATTCATACATTTTTTACTATATATTTAGAATAAAACCAAATTAAAAAGTATTTCACAATACTTTTTACTTCTTATCGCATTTCAATAGAAATTTTAAAGAGTAAAATATAGTTGTATTATTTATTTTGATTTTTATTTTTACTGAATCGGAAATTAAAAAGTATGTGCAAGGATAATTATAAGGTTTAATTTTTACTTTCTGTGTAAATTGTACAATCTTTCAAATAATAAATAAGAAAATTACATCTATAACACCAATAAAATTTGGAAACATTCTGTTTAATGGTGTGAATTCTATTGAAATGCGATGAGAATTGGTTTCACAATATAATTTGAAAAAAATGTTATCTTATTTTAAATATATTTTAAAAATAATAGTGTATGGATAATTTTGTCAAATCTCTTAGTAATTAGTAAGTACTTAGTACTTAGTAAGTATAGTTGCCATTATCTGCCGTTTGGAGTTTGAAATGACATAATACTGACTGTTAAAAAATTACATCCATTCACTCATACATGGATTATCTTCTTCTTGTAAAATAATATTCACTTACAGAGAGAGAGAGAGAGAGAGAGAGAGAGAGAGAGAGAGAGAGAGAGAGAGAGAGAGAGAGAGAGAGAGAGAGAGAGAGAGATCCATATATACAAATACATACATATACACATATACATACATGTACATACATATCTGGACACATACATATATGTCCACATATATACATATACGGGGGTACATTTAATGATGTTACTATTCAGATGTAACTCTAATATATTGGTAAATATATTTTGATATACTATAATTAAGTTTAACAACACTCCATGGGTACAAGTCAGGAAAACGATGGGTAAGCCAATCATAGTCATGTCTCAGCCAAAGTAGGTACGAGTTTAGATGAGTAAGAGTTGCGATGGATACGAGTTGTCCAGCATTAATCTGTATCATTTTTTTTTATAATTTATGCACTAGTTTGTACTAATATGTCATGAAATTTTATAATGTGTAAATCAGACAACATTTTATTATATTTCCTGCTAGCGAAATTGAGCGGCCACGGGTCTTTAAAACAATATTATATATTATATATGCAGTACCACACGTGATGTTTTATTGGACAGACGTTCGCCTCACTAGTGAGATGGCGATACGCGTGGTATCTAAAATAACTCTCACTGTATTGAAGTCCGTCAATAATATGTGTCAAGGCGTGGAGATGTCTCCATACGACTGAAAATGACGGCAACCGAAAGATATAAAATCAAACTACATACGTCTGTGTATTTAAGCACATGTAACACACCTTAGTTACTGACGGTGTATCGCAACGGATAATTACATATTTATTATTGACATCAGAAAGTTTTGTGCGATAAATAGTTTTGCTTTGCCGTGTATATATTTACAATGTACTGTTACTATATTTTGATTGATGAAAAACTTGGTAATAACTGGACGAAGTTCCTAGTATTACGAAGTGCATATATGTAATGATCTCGATTGGTATTTCTGTACACAATCGTGTTTGATGACGTCGTATTTAGTTCAAGTTCAATGTCAAACGTAGCACATGAATTACCTACCTGATATAGAAAGATAAATAGATCAATTACTAAATAATAAGAGATCGCAATGTAGGTAGATGGCAAGATAGATAGATAGATAGACAGATAGATAGATAGATAGATAGATAGATAGATAGGATGGTATGCGTACATATATACCGACCGACAGACAGACAGACATTTAAATATACAGGGTGATAGATGCATACATACAGACATGTATATATACACATATACACACGTTCATGACAGTTTGTTAGCATTTATATTTTACACATTTCAAAATAGCAAACATGTTACATTTTAAATGTAATACTCACGTCTGAAATCCTAAACAAACATTGAAAATAAGGTAAAATTTTGAAAGCAAATCTGCTTATTCTATGAAAATTATTACGTCTGCAAAGGTTGAGTTTTATGTGTACAAATATACTTGTGTTTCTCGGTCGGTATAATAGTCTTATTTGCGACTACTCTGTTTCATTAAGTGAAATGTTGAGTTGCCTTTTTGCTGGCGGTTGTTGAGACGTGTGTACCAATTGTGACGAGGATACACAACTCACGTGTTTCATTGGACTTGCCTGTGGTCGACAGGGGATGCTTACTCCTCCATGGCACCTGATCCCACCTCTTGGTTTCCAGAGGTCCGTGTTTGTCCATTTTACCGGATTTGTATCTATGTCCTGGACATTCTATTGATTTAAACTTTGGTATCTGAAATTTTTTATATTTCTCCATATTTATATCTTGTAGCAAAGCGAAATGAAGAAAAAAAATCGCTTTTGGTTTATCACAGCAGAATAATAAATCCTAAACATTAGTTTATATTAAAAGAAGTACATCAACACAAACGAAAAAGTATAGAAATCTTGGTGTTACATAGGACTACTCCCCAGAAAAATCGGACACAAAAAATACAAAGAGGTGGGGACAGAACTTATCTCTTGAATGTAATTTCATCAGAATATATGTAGTTTCATAACTACTAAATGATAAATAAAACTACTAGAGGAAATTGCTTTTCATGGGATAAATGCTATATCCAGAATCGTTTAGATTATCACCTTTTGTTCACAAAATATCAAATGGTTTATAGCAAATTAGCATTTCTATATATATTCGTGTAGTTTATATGATGTTTTCTCGTTATTTTTCTTAGCCACAGACGAGAAATTAAAAACTTAGCTATAGGGCGATCGTGATTATTTCGGCTTTCTATCGTCAACTTTCAACATTTAAGTACATGTACTTATTCCCCTGTATCGCCTGCATATCTTGCAAATAATCCTATATGTTAATCCCATTTCATATACAGAGGCAAACTACACAATAATGAGTTGTGATCACAATGATATCAGGTCATACCGTAAATTCTACTTGTACGTTTCATTAAATGAAGTATTATCTGTACGATAGTGGTTACTGAGTCGTCTTTACCGAATATGACGAGGATTCTATTCCTCACTTTTTTTTAATTTGACTGTGGGCTTCTTATGAATTTGAACGGTCAACAGGGGATGCTTACTGCTCCGTTGCACCTGATCTCACCTCTGTAACTTCAGCGGTCCGTGTTTGTCCAATACTGACCAGATTTTTATATCATTTCTTGCACGTCCTGATAATCATTACATTGGAATTGTTAACTTATATGTTTGTCTTTCTTACAGGCTTTGCTGGATTGGAGAATCTTGATATGATAATATCGACATTGGGACGCAGCAGAAATCGCAACAACCGGTTCCAACCGGCGTTGTCCATTTCTGGAAATTTCGGAGATCTTCGTAGCATGATGCAAAAAGCGGGATAACCTTCCTTCCTTCGACGATGAAGCTTGTTTTGTCGTTATGTTTCGAACCACATCTCTATGTAGGTCTACCTTGTCGTCCAGATTCGTTACTGTTGTAAACATAAGATAATCAGTCTTTATCGATTTATTTTTAACTGCGTTTCTAAATATATTTCTGTTATATGTTTTAATTAAATATTATTATAGAAGTCTATCTATATTGAAGATAATACACGCTGCCTCACATTACTTGCTTGCAATCGTGATAACGTCTCGATCCAACACACATTCATATTCCTGGGACAAAGGCTACTATATAAACAAAGGAAACATGACAAGGACAGTACTGGTTTCAAAAATGACTTCAGTATTTAAATCTGTCGACGTTCTCTCCAGATTCCACATATCCTTTTATGTCTTTTACCTTCAGATCAATAAAGGAACTTTAATTGTGTTTTATGCTGGTTGAATATAAAAACTTGTTTTGTTGTCCTTAAAAATAAATGTCGTTGGAAAGTTACTGATTTTGTTATAATATTAGATGAAATGAACATCATCTAAGTACGTCAATTGCATACATATGCACGTTTTTACAAGACGATCTACAGACCGGAAGCAGATAACACAAAAGTCATCTGTAGCAAGTATTTACGCCCAATGTCAATGTTTATATTTTCTCCACGAAGGATATTAAACTTGCTTTGTAGATCATGCTTCCATAAAATGATACTTACTCGTTATTAAATCATCAGGTTAGGAGACTGATAATGTCCGTTTATATAACAAACACAATAGCCTTGTCCGTCAATGTCAACAGTATGACTATCGAACGGAAAAGGTAACGAGATGGTCAATTTGGTGTATTTAACTCAAATTGTAAAATTGTCTATGAATTATACAACCACAGATTGAATTTGTATGACGGTGAATTAGATGTAATATAGTATTTCAGAGAGAGAGAGAGAGCGAGAGAGAGAGAGAGAGAGAGAGAGAGAGAGAGAGAGAGAGAGAGAGTAGTGCTTCCACCTGTCTGTATATATATATAAATATAAATGACATTGGCATATATTTTCAATTTATCCAAAATAGAATTCATCCTTTGTATCAATGATATAAAGCATCATGTAAAATTGGTACTAACTGTACATAATCATACGGACTAAAACAATATGTCGCTGTAGCGTATACTCTGCAAAAACCTGTATAATTCTAGTTCCGTTTCCGGATTTCATGTTTCGCAATTTCCAGTGTGAGGACTGTACTTTCATATGATCCACTTCCTTTCGGCGTGTTTATCGTTTGAAAGAAAACGATTATACTAGTGAAGGGGAGCATCGGCCATCTTGGAAGGAACACACCAAACAATACAAGAAGCATTAACAACACATTTACTTGTCAAATGTAAATTTTTAGAAAACCATTGTGAGCACTAAACTAAAAATGAACGAATTTATGTGAAATTGAAATATAAAAACGGCACCCACATATATTAAAACTGTCTTTTAATATCCTTCTTTCCACTTTCGTTGAGATTTACAGAAAAAAAAATCCAAGAAATATAAATTAAATTCCACAACATGCAGTCTACATGTATTAGAAGAGAAAATGTAACCGTTCCATTCACAAAATGTTAAATCAAAATCACATGAGCAAAACATAGTTCCCATGGGGCTTCAAGCAGGAATCGCCAAAACCAACACTGTTTAATAACATTTATATTTACGTTTATACACATAATATCTATTATGTTTTTTAAAAGGAAATTATCAGTAGTTATAGAGGGTGAAACCCTACAAAATGTAGAGAAGTTCACATTATTATTTCTACTACATCCGGGAATCCGTACTACTAATGGTAAAACTTCTGCTCACATCGGGAATTTGCGCGAGGCATAAAAATGTCGGAGTTGCAAAGTCATTACGTAAAAGCGCATCGCAAACGAGGTAAATGCTTCCGTACTAGCAAACGTTTTGCAGACTGAAACTAAGCCATAACGTCTAGTGTTGTACATTGAACCCGATCACGAAGCACATCCATTATTCGGGAAATGCCAAATGCACAAAATGATGGATACGCTGGGACAGAGTTAAATATGTAGCATAAAACTTAATGTTGCATTTGATTCATGATTAGTAAATAACACAAAGAATACAGTCACTCAATATTTTATTTAAAACAATGAGTGAATGACCGGGGCATTTACGTGATAAAAGCACTGAACATTGCTACGGGGGCAACACGACAGAATCCCCAAACGGATAAACTGAACATGTAAAACTGTTGATGAATGCTTTCGTCCTCTCCATAGGTTTACCTATGTATTATTATTTATATTTGTAAATTCGTGTTTAATAAACTAAATAAATCATTTAAGAAGATTACAAAACTTCCGGAAGCACACATTTAGACACACGTGGACATGTAGTGACAATCATAAACAATCAGTCTGACAGCTGGGTTTTACAGACAGATCGTGAAATTAGCGTCTATTGCTAATGTCAGTACAATGTAATAATGCTGAAAGATTCTAAAAGCATGCATAGGAAACCTTACATGTGCGATCATAATATCCAAATTTATGAATACTGGGTTTATTACCTGGACTTACGTCTGATGTTTAAAATGGAAGAGCCGAGCACATCTTACCGGAAATTACTACGAATGTTGAAGTAGATCCGAAACTAAAACATGTTTATTTTAGTTGTACATTTAATACCACTGTAAACCACACCTTTTTATCCTTTGTTTTCTATTTCCATAAAATATTAAAAGTTGGGTCAATATCTTTCAGTTTTGTCGATCTTTCAGCACTGGCACGAAGTATTGTGTAGTACAGGTGTTATTGTCAACTGTGATAAGGCAAAGATGGAAGATGAAACAGGTGGAATAGTGAGACTGTAACTTATATTCAATATTGTTACGACCAATCGTGGAAAGATCGAATGATATCATTATTTTTATACACTTTATGTGTCCTTACTCTTTGCTATACACGGACAAATTGGTTGGTACAAATTGACCAGACATTGACTGCTTGCACTTATTCATTTTTCAAGACTTCTGAAAAAAAAAATACAAAAACGCACACATAGAAATTATCGATTTATTATCAAAATACCAAACAAAATATTTCAGAATCTATTCATTTATAAATAATCTTATTTTCAGTCCAATTGATTTACTGAAATTTATTGAAGTTCAAGTTAAATATTGTCCTAGCTGGTGGTGGTGTTGTGGTAGATCTTTTGACTCACAGGTTAGAGGGGTCAGGCACAATACAGGAAAGGTGTAGTCGTTGGAATAAGTATTAAGTGAAAGTCACGATTCTGTCAAATTACATTGAAACCCCCAAACACTTCTGTCACGGTAGACATCAAACAATAAAAAATAAACACTACATTGTCATAATGTTGACCACCAACTGGTCTAGAGGTCCATCAGGTTAGTTGAAGGTTCATTTCTGAGATATGAAAGGTATTCAAAAGCTTCAACGACCTGAGGATAAGAAAATTCCACTGACATATAGGATAACACAAACATTACCCTGTCACCGCTCCACTTCCAATTTGGCACCACTCTGTCCTTAATACAAGTTCCTCTACCTACCTGCATACCCTTTATCAGTGCACCGTGCAGAGCAATCGTAGCACATCTGGGATTTCTTTTGTACAGTAATGGCTATTTTCATTATTTGAACAAATTTAAAGATATGACTTGGCTGTATATGATATATTTTAGTGGCATGAAAGTAAAGATCTCTGATACATTAATGTGCGTTAAATCAAGTGATGAAAGAGGTTTAAGTGCATCATCATCATCATCATCATCATCATCATCATCACCATCATCATTATCATCATCATCTTCATCATCTTCATCATCTTCATCATCTTCTTCTTCTTCTTCTTCTTCTTCTTCTTCTTCTTCTTCTTCTTCTTCTTCTCTTCTTCTTCTTCTTCTTCTTCTTCTTTTTTTTCTTCTTCTTGTTCTTCTTATCTACTAAATTAAATTATTTTATAATTTATGGAGATTTTACGGGAAATAACTCTAACACATCATACATTATCAAATATTTGTGACAAGTTATCAAGATCTACATACTCTGTATTTCTGTATGGAAGCAACATAAAATCACAATAATAGGGTTTTCAATCTATCAATGTAATACTTTTGAAAGAACAAAAATGCCTAATACAAAATGTACATAATCTGAATATACCATAATATTATATAGGGTTGATATATAATATCATATATTGACTATAGATAGGGCTGATATATAATATTATATAGATACAGATAAGGCTGATATATAATATTAAATACTGACTATAGATAAGGCTGATATATAATATTTTATACTGACTTTAGGTAGGGGTGATATATAATATCATATATTGACTATAGATAGGGCTGATATATAATATCATATATTGACTATAGATAAGGCTGATATACAATATCATATATTGACTATAGATAGGGCTGATATATAATATCATATAATGACTATAGATAAGGCTGATATATAATATTATATACTGAATATAGGTAGGGATGATATATAATATTATATACTGACTATAGATATGGCTGATACATAATAATATATACTGATTATAGATAGGGCTAATATATAACATCATAAATCCAATAAAATTCAATTTCCTCCAAAGGGAAGTATAGTTATGCGAAAAAAAAAACAGGGAATATTGAGTGTTTTACTGTTTTTCATATAATATTATATACTGACTATAGATAGGGTTGATATATAATATATACTGACAGTACTTAAAGTTAGAAATATCTCAGTGACTTGGTGAATAGTGATAAATATCATGTCAGATACTGTCATTACACCAAGTAAAATGTATCTTACTAACTACAGAAAAGGACGATATATAACTTATATGCTGACAATACATCACATTGATTACAGTGATATATAATATATATATATATATATATATATATATGGTGTTTATCCAATCTCACTTCAGCCAGTGAGATTTATTCATCAGCTTCCACTTTAGTCAATGAGATATATCTTACTAAGTGAAATGCATTCATCAATTCTCACTTTAGTTAGTGAGATATTTTTCATTACAGGTACTGTCAGTATGTAATGTTATATGTCAGGACTCTCTGTACTTAGTCAAAGCCATCTCATTTATAATATTGTCTGTCCAAAAATGATATATCATGTTCATGTTAGGGAAAGCTTGTTACTTAAAACTAAATGTTCTGTGTATCGAGATCAAGTCAGAACCGAACCATAGTGACTTGATATTTAGAGACAAACTTTAACCGACTACCAAATGCCGTTTGATTTAATTCCGGTCTGGCACCATACAGCTTTATTATAAATTTGAGAATATTTAAGCAAATCTTTAGTATCCGACTCAGTTCAGTTACAGTATCCATTGAGGTATATGTGTACTGTCTATGTGTACTATACCATCATCTATCTGTCACATTATATCGTGTCAATTATCACGTAGCTACTACATGATAAACAGTATATACTCTATCTTATGTAAAGTGTATTATAATGATAATGACGTATATATTACCCTTTAACTTTAGTATGACACATATTTTATTAGAATATTTTGTGTATATATGGTAAGAGTAAGCATTCTTTTCTTCTTTTTCACGATCCCATGAGTATGAAATAAATTTGATGTAGGTAGAAGTTAAGGCGGTTTAAAGGTATCCATGTAGGATTTATTTTTAAGAAAGATATTCTTATGAAATCTAGCCCAAGTACAATTGTAATTTGTAAAATATTTGTTACACACATACAAAGAAGCATATCTATCATGAAGACAAATATTGCCATACTGAGTCTCAAATTACTCGGAGGTAATGTCATGCGCATTTAGTCCAATATTAAACTAATTTAACCTTATCTATCAAAACAATTAAACCTCATTTTCCAACCAATGGATATAAAATTAACAACGCTGTAAATGCACATAACGATATATAATCTATATTTGACATCGATCTGACGGGTGGCTCTTGAAAAAACACAAATAAACATCCTTGCTATTTTGATTCAGTTTGGTCAAGCAAATTTTGATCGAAAGATAACAAAAACAAGACAAGGTTGACAAGGACACAGTCACCCCGACGACGGACGTACATTGTGTTTTGGACCAGATATTAGCCACCAGAAAGCTTTATAATTTACATAAGTCTAAGAATGTTGTCAACTTGGCCTGCCGAGCCAATCAGATTTCTTAATTGAACAATGTGGAGAATATGTTTTAAACTTCGGTATTTCTTGGGATTTTTTGTGTCACGCCAAGGTATTACAAATGTTAAGGATATTATAAACATAATACCAAAGTTATAATGCTCAAGAAATGAATTATTCCGTTTTAATTGTAATTGTGATTCATGGGAGCATATCTTTTAGAGTTGAATATAAATATACGTTGCCATTGTGTACATCAATGTGCGGTATTTATATATGCTTGTATAAGTTCAAATGATGCCTGAACAGAACAATCTGCAGTCTATATTTGTAAAAGGTCACATTATCTATTTATATTCCTTCCAAAATTACCTTTAATTTAACAAATTGACAGATAAACAAAATTTGACATTGAAAAGGGAATACAAAATTAGCATACACGTCGATTGAAACGAATCCGATGGCTATATTTGAATGTTTGACTTTAAATGTAATTATATGGTGTGATGGGAATATGTCAGTGAAGTTCCAGTTTCCGTCACTGGTACATAACCCCAACAATGCAGTTTCTCTCGTAGTTCACGTCTGTATATTTTTACAATGTCATGATTCGTAGATGACCAGGTAAAAGGTCACACATGAAATTGATACATTTATCAAAGTAATTGAAACTTTATACCTGAACATTATCATCTATATCTCGGTGGGTAATCATGTAGATGTAATATAACTCGTTCGTCTCTCCAATATGAATAGGTATGTTCAAATATGTTCACATGTTGATTTGCCTATCTCTAATAATCATTTAATATACATGTATATACCTTCGGTATATAATAATAATAATAATAATAATAATAATAATAATAATAATAATAATAATAATAATAATAATAATAATAATAATAAAATAATAATAATAGTAATAATAATAACAATGATAATCATTTTTGCTGTTTCATTTCTTATCTACCTACATTTCTGTGTATACTACTACACGATCTAAAACCACATGTATATGAAATATTCATTTTCAACTGCGCTCTCCAATAGGCAATGCCTAATAATAATAATAATAATAATAATAATAATAATAAGAAGAAGAAGAAGAAGAAGAAGAAGAAGAAGAAGAAGAAGAAGAAGAAGAAGAAGAAGAAGAGGAATATAATGTTCATCATCAGCATCGTCGTCGTCGTCATAGTAACAAATATAATCATTATTATAATAACAAGTATATTTCGGTACCGACCAAAAGTAATACTCCCCTACATGAACCATTTATTGTGGAATAAAAGACGGACAAGTCCAGATATTATATAATTATTATATATTGTTTTTGAAATTGTAGAAACGTTGTAAGAATAAGACCATTTAATGTACAAAACACATATATAAGTGATTTTAATGAAACAAAATCAACCACCTGAAAAAGTTTTATCGAGAGTAGAATACACACAGCTGATAGCTTGCGGAACAATGGCATCAAACGCGATATTCGATATCCCTGTCTCAATAACTTGTCAGAAAGTAGTTAATCTATGTATATGAATGTTCATATGTTGAACACGCCCTGGCATATCTGATAATTTGTGAGATATAAACACCATATCCAGGTGATTGCAGGTTATTACTACTTACATGTGGAAAGCCGAAATAGTGGCGTTTGTCGTTGTCTGGTTTTAATTTCCTGTCTAGATTCTTCTTCTTTTGATTCCAAAAATTCTGAATGATGTCTGCTTCGTGTGAATAAAGGAACAAATCAGTCAACAAAGGGACACAATTGGTTCCCATGGGAATGCCGACAGTTTGCTGGAAAATCTCCAAACATTACAAATAGATTGTATATTAGAAATTCCAGCATCTTTTCATATCAACTACGGTGTATTTATGTGTATAATCAGAGTGATGTGGGACGAAATAAGTATCACAATAACCCATGACTAGATTTAAAATTTTCGGGTATCACCTTTAGTGAAAATACATATTTTATGTGCGACAAGATGGAAAGAGCTGGTCAAACAAAATCAACGGATGAGACCATCATATACTCAGGAAACAAGGACAAAGATGCGTATCTCACAAGTAAGAGTCGATAAGAACAGATAAGGTACACATGCGCTGAAAACCGACTAAGAGGAGTGTAATAATGGTTAACTCCAATGCTAAAGTGGGGAAGATGAGTTGTCGTGAAGTGGGAATGATATAAAATGGTGAAAATCTGGTGTACAAGATTGAACGAGGAATGCAGGCGAATTGATGAGGATATCAAGCAGCATGTAAGGGAATCCAGGTGACAGTGTGTAGAAGAGTTGTAATGGAACCAGAAACTGCTGCAGCAGCAAAACATTGAAATATATATGGCGGAACAGAACAGCAGTTGGAAAGAACATTTGAGGAACTCGTCCACAGACAGTTCCGATACTACTAGCAGAGTATATACATCAATCCGCCACGGAAACGAAGTCTCTGAACAACAGAAAGTATGGATGTATAAATAGCATCCCTACAGAAGTCAGTAAGTTAGTGATGGACACATCAGTAGGATTCTTTATCCTGTGTTTCTTCAGATTTGGAAAAAGGATAATATTATGTTCCTGGGGATTGACAGGAGTTGTACAAAATGGAGACCTCAGCCAATATAAGAATTACAGAGATATAATGCTCTTGTAAACACCTTCCCTGATTTTTATGGCAGTAGGAAACAACTTGTGGAAGGAAGAGTGACATCCGCTACACCCTCGTACAACAACTTAATTACCTTAATTTCGAAAGGATCTAGCCGTTATCTCCAACAGACTCAACTAGATGCAAGGCAAAACATTCGTTCTTGACTCAGCAGCTGCTTCAATTGAGCTTGGAATCATCGTAGAGGAGAGGGAGTTTTATATCACGCGAATCAACGTGAGTAACGGGAAAGTCAGAATAGCGGGCAACATGCTTAAGAAATCGTGGAATGCCTGGATATTCCGGATATTCAACTCCAGCGTGAAAACGATGCTCTTTTTTTTTGGGGGGGGGGGGGCTGATACACGCAGAACAGCAGTGGCCTAGCTACCCAAGAAGAATAAGCAGAATTGAGGTGAACTTCGATTAAATCCTTTCATTTTTATACATCTTGTCTTTTGCTATCATCTCCTGTCTTTTGGTATTGATATTACATAAACTAGTACTAGTAAAGACTTTTTCTTATATCTGAGTGTCCCTTTGTATCATTCGTATTTAATACATTGGTCCTTTTGCATAAGATAGCGTCGGGGTTATCACGGGGCACTAGGTACAGGTAAAACTTCAAAGTTGACCGTGGATTGATGATTCTTGGGGTTTTTTCCATTCTCAGACTTCGCATAACTAATAACGATGTTTTACTTTAACTATTTTAAAATTATTTATCTGCCCCAAAGTGTTTGCTTGTGTCTGGATTACCATTGGTATTTTCAGTACCCAATTGCCTGCGATAAGGTAAAAAGATTTAATGTAAAAATTGTGTTGTCATTTGTTTTATATGTCAGTTGTAAATGTAATAGTGTCTATTGTAAGTAAGTAATTTGTTTTTTGTATCCTTTACTTTTTAAAAAAGGGCTAACCAATTGGAATTCACAAACGAAAGGGAGATTCAAACCCTTATTGTATTTGTATTTAACCGATGACTAATTCACTAGAAGATGAAACGTATGATGTATAATGTTTACTCATTGTTTACATTTTGTCCTATGTTAATTATTACACCACTACAGAATCAATGAAGCGGTGTATTGTTCACATGTTGTTGCTGTGGTGGTCGAGGATAACGGACGAAACTTAGTCTATATTATTTACACTCAACTGTTCAGTGTGTGTGTGTGTGTGTGTGTGTGTGTGTGTGTGTGTGTGTGTGTGTGTGTGTGTGTGTGTGTGTGTGTGTGTGTGTGTGTGTGTGTGAAAATAGATATTCACGTTTTTAACTAACACGTGTGAAGGTTAAAACATGTTGATCGGTGAACTCTAGGTGAAAACTAGGACAAATAGATATAAATGATCTTTATCCTATTTACGCTTTGGACTGTAAACAAACACGTTATGATGATGGAATATTTGTGTTTATTTAAACCCAGTACATTTATATATATTGTAGTAGTAAGCGTTTCTATTATCTTAGTAATGGGTATATACTGTAGGCAGATTTTACCTATTTTATGTACTGGTGCCAGCTGTGTCAGTTTGTTATTATGCCACGCCTTATGTGTCACCTACATTGTAAGTCAAATAAACATGTCGTTTTTCTTCCCCTTTTGTCTAGAGCTTGGTGACGGGACATTCATTTGCCGTTTTAAAGATGTTTCGGGTATGTTCTGGAATTTCATGTGAGGCGCATGTTCTGTCACTGGACCTCAAAGAACAATTGCTGCTACTTATAATGTAAGCAGTACATATTATGAAAAGGGATTTTACTTGCGTTTTCAATTATCCTGGAGATTCGAATAACCAGATATATTCATGATTCTTTTCTCTTCAGTGCTTGGGGCAAATTTTGTATCAGAATGAAATACTCTGGGAAAGACTTCCTTTTGCACCCATACTCAAATATTACCCAAAACATTATAAAATGCAGAGGAAATTAAAATGTATAGAAATGTTTGAAACGTTCTTGAATAAAATCAATGAAATATATATCTAGAAATTAAATAATGGATGTTTAATTATTTATTTTATGTTTTTGGAAATATTTGAGTGGAGTGGAGGAAGTCTTTCCCATCTTACCATATTCTTGTTTTTATCAGATCACACAGACACTCGCGCGCACGTATATCTAAGCGTTCTGTTATGTTGTGGCACTTGTTAAAACCTTTATGAATCGATCATCATTACCAGCTAGATGTCATGACTATAAAATACATAACACTGAGTTTAGGTACAGGAAAAGAGAGACAACTCTGAATATGTCTTACCTTGTTATAAATATAACTGAATAGCGTAACAAAAGTATCTGTAATAGTATTGTAATTGTTTATTTCAATGATTTATATATATATATATATATATATATATATATATATATATATATATATATATATATATATATATATATATATATATATATATATATATATATATATATATATATATATATATTAGATATAGATATTATATTTGCTAGTGATGTGTGCCGTATACATTGCATAGAATTAAGATTCAAATCATCGTAGTGTTTGTCATTAGATAAGAGACAATGATAATAGTTGTTTAATCTAGAAAATACTGTTACAATAATTGGAAATTCATTCAGAAGTGTAGATTACTACTGCATAATGGCAAAGAAAGTTGACAAAACATTTTGAAGTCAAATGATATTTAAGGTAAATATACAAAACTGGCATCTATGGAGTCAAAGTATATTGGATATTTTTCAAAATCGTTATTCAATAGTAAATGATTAAATATATCACAAGGCAAAATCTAAAACTAAGTGTATTGGAGTATATTGGATTTTTTTCAAAATCGTTATTCAATAGTAAATGAATAAATATATCACAAGGCAAAATCTAAAACTTTGTATATAATGTTTTCTAAGCAAGACAACATATCGCTATGGCTCTATCAGGCTTTGCATGGTATCACTGTACATCTATTTTGAGATAATGACATAATCGATCGTCTGGAGCATTTCTTTTGACCTTTGTTAGCAAAACTATAATTTTGGTATTGTGTATATAATATTTTTAGTAAGTGTTGTAAGTAGGTCATGTGTTTGGTTTCATGTGTGTATTGGATATCATATATTTATCATATTTCACATTACTACAGACACAGCAGCGCATGACATCAATATTTTCAGAAGATCATTCAAAGCCCAAGATATTGTAATACTTTCGACTCCATTTTTCCATTAGATACACAGCAATAAGTGTTAACTGTAGTTGTGATTGCATAACGAGGGTTTATTACTCAAAGGGATATTAGTTTTGTAACACTTATAAAGAAGACACTGAAGTCATTTGATTTCTTATACATGAACTTTGTAAGCGACTGACAAAACTGAATCGTTATTTATAAATGCATCAAAAGCAGTCTAAAAAAACTTTTGGATCAAAACAACATTTTTAGAAATTTATCTTTATGAAAAAAAACACGTAACGTTTAGAATGAGAAATTTATTTCGAGTGATCTGTTTGCTTATTTCGATGGTTGTTGTTGTTGTTGTTGTTGTTGTAAGATTACTACGTCTACATAAAGACAATGTCAAGATAAGTGAATATTGGAATTTGATGTTACGGTGTTACGATATCTCACAATGAGGCAAATCCTCTCCCCTGAGGTAAAATTATATTGAAAACAAGAGTGATAAGAAAAACATTTCTGGTTCCTATTGTTGGTAAAACTGAAATTTCTGTTACTGGTAGTGGGCAGTTCGGTGACTGCGCTTCACACTCCAGTTTATCCCACTTTTTGACAGTTTGCCTGATTACTTTGGGAAAGGTCGGAAATCGTCCCAACGGTAAATTTTAATTGGATTGTATTCAACCACATACAAAGCTAGCTACAAAGGAATTTTAATAGACATTATTTTATGTGCTGATGTTAACACAAACAAATTGTTAGTTAAAGCATAAAAACTTGTAATAGTATAACATTGGTATGAATCTATAAAGAGTGAAACCTGTAAATAGGGGCCATTGACCTATATGTGCAGGTTACCCTTATACACAGGTTCAATTTAATTGAAGTATGCAGTCAAGGGACTTGAAAAAAATAGCTTTTATAAACAGGTAATCCTTATATAGAGGTGGCCTCTATAGCAGGTTTTACTGTATTCACAAATTCAAACTTGACAAAACTAATTTTTTCCAGCATTTGCAGTCCTCTGATATTTTTTTCACTTTCAATAATTTCAGTAATCCGGAGACTTCACTATCTTTCTTACGTTCTGTCTATCCCCCTCTAGCGCTTCGTATGCGGAAGGATACAAACTGTTTTCCATTTACTAGAATTCATAATTTTAAAAAATCCGCATAAATAAACAATGTATATAATATTGAAACCACCGTAGGAACATCATTGCAACATTTCAATACAAATTTTGATAACATATGCACTTTATTATATCTCTGCGCGCAGTTTAATTCTGGCGATGATAAGGAGAAAACATATGCGCCAAAATCCGATTGTGCACAACTCGACGATCACTATAGCAGACTTTCACCTTTTGCGATATGCAAAAAAAAAATCATAGCATCTTGTTCATGATAGTGTTAATGTCCTTAAATTATTTATTTTTATACAAGGTATGTGATAAATCAAGTTTAAGTATTTATTGTGCCGGTAAATTCACCTGAAAAAAAAGTTTTTTCCCTGCTTAGGCCTATAGGTTAACCATATTGACATTTATGTATATTTACTTTTTTAATAAGATGTTTTATGATGTTTCAGATATTGTTATCATTTAATGGCTTCAAATTTGCATAACCACTACCGATTTGCATATATTTCTGGAGATTTGTAAGATAAAAAGAAATGAAAAATGAGGATTATGGATATTGATAGCCATACCATCTTTGAATTACAAGTGTGTCTCCCTTGTATTTAACGATCTATCCTCATTAAAAGATTATTATAAGACAATATAATAAAATGAAAAGAAAAGTAAGCCCACGCATAGTGGAATTTAACTTAACACCGACGCATTTACTGGGCGAACATACTGCACATGACTTGAAATTAAGGTATAACATGGCCAAGAACCAAAATGTTTAAGGAGTTAAACAATTCCTTAGGCTGTCAAATTTGATAATTATGTCATGTTGTAAATTTTGTACATTTTGTTTTTTACAGCCACCCAGTAAAAAAAATACAACATGACAATTATCTCAGACGAATTAATAACAAACTTTTCTGGCATAATGATTTTCAATGCCTTTGCATTTCGGTAGAAAAATTCTCATAAAAACATCGTTCTATTGCAAATCAATAAAAAGAAGAACAAAAATTAACAAAACAAATTAAGGGTACTATCCAGTGATTCGATGAACAGGGAGCAAACATTTCTTGTCTTAACGTTTTATATGTGACAATAACTGTTCTGTTTGCAAAAGCTCCAATAAGTTCAGTTTTGAAGTGGACGTTACTTGTCTAATAACATTTGCAATGAAAAAAGGAATTCTCTTAATTCATTTTGTAGCCGAGTATATTCATTGGTGTGATTTTGTGTTTGCTAAACCACTTTTTATACCGACTTGATAACGACTTGTCATTTCTTACACCGACTTGATAACGACTTGTATATATTTTATATCGACTGTGATAGCTACTGTATATTTTTTACTGACTGTGATAACGACTTGTATATTTTTTACAGACTGTGAAAACGATTTATATATTTTATACCGACTTGATAACGACTTGTATTTTTTTTATACCGACCTTGATAACGACTTGTATATTTTTAAACAGACTGTGATACTACTTGATAACGACCGACTTGTAACGACTATATTTTTTTATACCAACTGTGTATAACAACTGACTGTGATATATTTTCATATTTTTTATAACGACTGTGATAACTTGTATATTTTTATACCGACTTGTAACGACTTTTTTTTTTTATAACGACTGTGATAAAGATTTCTATATTTTTTACTGACTTGATAACGACTTGTTTATTTTTATACCAACCTTGATAACGACTTGTATATTTTTATACCGAATGTGATAACGACTTGTATATTTTTTATACAATCTGTGATAACAACTTGTATGTTTTTATACCGACTGTGATAACGACTTGTATATTTTTATACCGAATGTGATAACGACTTGTATATTTTTTACAGACTGTGATAACGACTTTTATATTTTTATACCGACTGTGATAACGACTTGTATATTTTTTATACCATCTGTGATAACAACTTGTATATTTTTATACCGACTGTGATAACGACTTGTGTATTTATTATAATGACTTGATAACGACTTGTATATTTTTATACCAACCTTGATAACAACTTGTATATTTTTATACCGAATGTGATATCGAATTTTATATTGAAATACCGACTGTGTATTTATTATAATGACTTTATAACGACATGTGTATTTATTATACCAATCTTGATAACAACTTGTATATTTTTACAGACTGTGATAATGACTTGTATATTTTTACCGAATGTAATAACGACATGTATATTTTTATACCGACCTTGATAACGACCTTTATATTTTTTGTACCGACTTGATAACGACTTGTATGTTTTTTTTCGACTGTGATAACGACTTGTATATTTTCATACCGACTGTGATAACGACTTGTATATTTTTTATACTGACTGTGATAACGACTTGTATATTTTTTATACCGACTGTGATAACGACATGTATATTTTTATACCAACTGTGATAACAACTTGTATATTTTTATACCGATTGTCTTAACGACTTGTATATTTTTTATACCGACTGTGATAACGACTTGTATATTTTTATACCAACTGTGATAACAACTTGTATATTTTCATACCGATTGTCTTAACGACTTGTATATTTTTATACCAACTGTGATAACAACTTGTATATTTTTATACCAACCTTGATAACGACTTGTATATTTTTGACAGACTGTGAAAAACGACTTGTATATATTACCGACTGTGATAACGACTTGTATATTTTTATACCGACTTGGTAACGACCAGTAAATTTTTATACCGACTTGATAACGACTTGTATATTTTTTATACCGACTTGGTACCGACCAGTAAATTTTTATACCGACTGTGATAACGATTTGTATATTTTTTTACCGACTTGATAACCACTTGTATATTTTTTATACCGACTGTGATAACGACATGTATATTTTTATACCAACTGTGATAACAACTTGTATATTTTCATACCGATTGTCTTTTTAACCGACTGTGTATGTATATTTTTTATACCGACTGTGATAACGACTTGTTTATTTTTTATACCGACTGTGATAACGACTTTTATATATTTTTACCGCCTTGATAACGACTTATATTTTTATACCGACTGTGATAACGACTTGTATATTTTTTATACCATCTGTGATAACAACTTGTATATTTTTTATAACGACTGTGATAACGATTTGTATATATTTTAATGACTTGATAACGACTTGTATATTTTTATACCAACCTTGATAACGACTTGTATATTTTTATACCGAATGTGATAACGACTTGTATATTTTTATACCATCTGTGATAACGACATGTATATTTTATACCGACTGTGATAACGACTTGTATATTTTTATACCGAATGTGATAAAGACTTGTATATTTTTTACAGACTGTGATAACGACTTTTATATTTTTACCGACTGTGATACCGACTTGTGATATTACGACTTGATATTTTTTTTATACCATCTGTGATAACAACTTGTATATTTTTATACCGACTGTGATAACGACTTGTGTATTTATTAAAATGACTTGATAACGACTTGTATATTTTTATACCAACCTTGATAACAACTTGTATATTTTTATACCGACTGTGATAACTTGTATATTTTTCATACCAACCTTGATAATAACTTGTATATTTTTTACAGACTGTGATAACGATTTTATATTTAAATACCGACTGTGATAACGACTTGTGTATTTATTATACCAATCTTGATAACAACTTGTATATTTTTATACCAATCTTGATAACAACTTGTATATTTTTACAGACTGTGATAATGACTTGTATATTTTTTACCGAATGTGATAACGACATGTATAATTTCATACCGACTGTGATAACGACTTGTGTATTTTTTATACCGACTGTGATAACGACTTGTATATTTTTTATACCGACTGTGATAACGACATGTATATTTTTATACCGACCAAACTGTTGATAACAACCGACTTGTAACGACTTGTATTTTTTTATACAGACTGATTGTCTTAATACGATAACTTGTATATTTTTTTATAACGACTGTGATATAACAACTGTGACAACAACTTGTATATTTTTATACCAACCTTGATAACGACTTGTATATTTTTGACAGACTGTGAAAAACGACTTGTATATATTACCGACTGTGATAACGACTTGTATATTTTTTATACCGACATGGTAACGACCAGTAAATTTTTATACCGACTGTGATAACGATTTGTATATTTTTTTACCGACTTGATAACCACTTGTATATTTTTTATACCGACTGTGATAACGACATGTATATTTTTATACCAACTGTGATAACAACTTGTAAATTTTCATACCGATTGTCTTAACGACTTGTTTATTTTTTATACCGACTTGATAACGACTTGTATATTTTTATACCGACTGTGATAACGACTTATATATTTTTATACCGACTGTGATACCGACTTGTATATTTTTATACCGACTTGATAACGACTTGTACATTTTGTATACTGACTTGATAACGACTTGTATATTTTTTCCCCAACTGTGCTAACGACTTGTATAGTTTCTAATGTTAAACTTTCTACCTGCACACGACGGGTGTAACTGTTCAACGCTGGTTACTTGATTAACATCTGATACTACTTCTGACCATTTTACAGAATGCATTGTTTGATGCGTTTTTCTGTAGATTCTGATATTTTGATATTTTCTTAAAGTGATATAGATTTGTATTCGATCTGTTGTTGTATCATAGTTGCTGTGGGTATTATTTCTACACTTTTGCGCTATCGTCCGTATATCAATTCAGTCATCTATCTATCTATCTATCTTCCTATCTATCTATCTTCCTATCTATCTATCATGATTGTCTTTAGAAAATACACATACTTTTCAAATTGGAGCTCAACTGATGAAGTCTAATTGACAAAAACGATATCGTCTTGAGCATTATAACTTTGGTATTATGTTTATAAAATTATTATTATTTGTATTACTATTATTATTATTATTATTATTATTATTATTATTATTATTATTGCTGCTGTTGTTGTTGTTGTTGTTGTTAATGTTACTGATCAGTTAAGAAATTTCTAAGAATTTTAGTAGGAATTCTTGTTTTTAAAAATCCCACAAAAGTTTATCTTAAATTCAAATTATACTTTTGCTCGACATATTTGTTCATCGACGTGTTAGAAAGATCAGGTGGCATAGTTGTTATGTCTTTGGGGGGGCTATTCATTATAATATGTGTCAATCCAGTTCTCGGACATCTTTGGAATCATCCAATCTAACCATGACAAATTCATTGTTATTCCAAATTACTTCCAAGTCTACTTTTATTTATTTTTAAATCACAATTATACTTTCACTGATTCATTCACATTACTGAAAACTGTATTTTCCTTTTTAATTTCTCAAGTGCAATGAAGTGTGCATTAATGGCGACGATTAGTCGGAATATTTTGGCATTTTAATATTACGTTGTAAAAGTTTTGATAAAATGGATTTTCTCAATCAAATCCCATTTCGTTTTCCCTTAAGTTCTTATTTCTGAAGTATCCGTATAATTCATACATAAATGAAAAAGGTATCCAGACGCAAGCAAATGATTAGATCTGAAAATGGAACATAATACCCCTTTAAGTTTATGACTTTAAAAAAATCTCAGTGCATGTGTCTATGGATTCTCGATTATTGATAACAATGATGAGTCTCCTTTAGGACAGTATCTAATGATAGATTTCACTCAACAAGACAATCACGTGTTTTCACTCTGTAATACCATATGGAATACATGACAACAAGGATGTTACACTGCCAGGGCGAATGCTGACAAACTGACATTGAAATTGGATCCTTTTGTCCGTTATTTCTTCGCAGTGTGACATTTCATTCTTTGATGTACCTCGGGATTTCATTTTAACATTTTCCTATTGCATTCCTGCGTGAAATCACTTTTTATGGTTCACCATTGCAATGTATTTCTTAATAAATGATGATGTTCGTCTAGGGATTAACTATCTAGGTAGTACGTGAAAATCTTGGAAAAGATTTGAAAAAGAAACATCTTCGAAGACGAAACGATACATATACACTAGCCATGTAGAGTAATTGATCTTTATGTAATGTATACTTCCGATGTCATATAGAAAACCTTCCCCCAACGAAAATCACCCCGGAATATTTCTTAGAAAAGTTCCCCCCCCCCCCCCAAAAAAAAAAAAAAAACCCTTTGGAAATTTTCAACATAGAAAAGCGTCCCCCCCCCCCCAAAAAAAAAAAAAGAAAATTCCTCCCCCGGAAAATTTCTACATAGAAAAGCTTCCCCAAAGGGGAAATTTTAATCCATCTCATTCATAGTAATTGAAATATATAGTTATTACAATGTAGGTTAAAATGTATATAATCATATTATATATACGGAAACAATTATTTTATGAAGGTTGACAATTTTTTTCTGTGAATAGATCACAAAAATAGAATAATATCGCCATTATGTCTACGTAAAATTAATTTTTCCGTAGAATGATGGGAAATAAAGTGGCTCAGGTAAGACTTCAAGACGATTTGATGATTAAATTATCGCGAAGTTATTTTTAAATCGATATTGATGATAGCCGAGTATCAGTTCCTCTGAGTAAATAGAAGATATTTTACGTCTGACACGTCTGCAATACATTTTGTAATGCATTGATAATTACCAGAGAAAAGGAATTATACGTCACGTGATTTCATCTCTTACTGAAGAAAATATATCACCTATGATATATAATAGACAAGTTGCTATATGTCATCATATTAATATATAACCACTTAATCAAGGAGATATATCGAGCTGTCCATGTGAAAGAGTCTAAATAAGATTAGTCGTAACTAAACATCGTAGAAAACAGTTGATGCCACCTTTGAGATTTCGTGATAAATTGCATGGTTAAAGTCAATAACCAATCTGTTTGATGTTGATGATGCTGTTTTGTTGCTGTTAATGCTGATCATGTTGACCCTGATGATGTTGATTATGACGTCATTACTAATTCTTTATTAGTATTATTATTATTATTATTATTATTATTATTATTATTATTATTATTATTATTTTTATAATTATTATAATTATTATTATTATTATTATTATTATTATTATTATTATTATTATTATTATTATTATTATTTCATAGGATTACTTGTTTTTATGGTGATACACTTTTTATCTCCTTTATGGTTATTAGTATTGAATCTCTACTTTAAAATTCAGTCAACGCAGGTACAAAAGGCACCTAAGTATTTACAAAAGAGACATAGAAACCATCGGTTCCCACGTCCGGATATACCTAGTACTGTAGAATTTACAAAAAGCGACAAAAAAGGCAGTCCCACGTCCAAATGTACCAAGTTCTGTGGTATTTACAAAAAGAGATAAAAAAAGACAGTCCCATGTCCGGAGATACCCAGTTCTGTAGTAATTACAAAAAATATATAGAAAACGTCAGTCCTAACGTCCAGAGATACCTAGTACTGTAGTGTTTACAAAAAAAATGTGATAGTATGAAATTATACTGTATATTTTTAATGAATGGAAAGTATTAAATCCATCACAATGTACTAATTCTTTTTTGTACTTGTACTTCTGTAATTTATAGTAACCAGATTTATCAGATATACAGTTCGATAGTTTTGATTCTTATATTTCTATAAATCCGAGATACTGTAATTTGGTTGGTTAAAAATTTTGGAGGGAAATGTTAGTGCATGCAGTAAAACATCATTTTAGGTCTGTCTGTGAAATTGCAAATTCTAACAGGAATGAAATTATGGTGGAATTCATTTCCACTTGACAGTAAGTTTATTTCATTGTATTATATTGTTAAAATATTGTTATCTTACATTAACTGTGTGAACACATTGTGATGAATTAAATACTTTCTTTTCATTAAAAATAAACAGTATAATTTCACACTTCCACATACTCCCCTGCCTTAAGAAAATGACGTCGTCGTCATCATATCAGGTAAAATGAATGGTGAATATTATACACCATAGTGATAATATAATGTAAATTTATAAAGAAATAGAAATTACCAATTGTGCAATGAGTATTGTATTTACCAATTAAAAAACTATCACTCAAAGTCTGAGTACAATAAAAAATCATATATGTCAAAATTGATATCGAGCACTTTGAATTAGCTTAATAACTATAACATATATCTTATTTTTAAAAATACACTTATACCATTCCATTCAACTAATGGATGTACATGTTTCATATTCTCTACATAAATTCAACAAATTGTACTCATTGCACATTCTTACAAGACTTATAACAACATTACACTATATATCTTATGTACTCACGCATTAAATGTAAGATATATTTTAACAATATAATACAATGAGATAAACTTACTGTAAAGTGGCAATGAATTTCACCATAATTTCATTCCTGTTAGAATGTACGATTACACAGACAGACCTGACATGATGTTCAACTGCATGCAATAAATTTCCCACCAAAATCTTTAACCAATTAAATTACAGTATTTCGGATTATTAAAAATATAAGAATCAAAAGTATTGAACTGAATATCAGTTAAACCTGGTTAATATAATTGACAGAAGTACAAGTATCAAAAACTTAATACATTGTGATGAATTAAATACTTTCTTTTCATTAAAAATATACTGTATAATTTCACATTACCAAATACTCCCCTTCCTTAAAAAAATGAGGTCATCATCACCATATTTTCCAATGGGAAATATATTGTGTGAGCGATTCAATAAGACTCTTATTAACATGCCTAGGTCATTGGGAGCATCAAAGAAGCCGAACTGGAAATCAAATATCAGTCCAGTTGTAAATGCCTACATCTGCGTGAAACGGGACAACAAAACATTCACCGTATTTTGATATGTTCTGACGGGATCCTAATCTGCCAGTTGATATAATGTTTGGTTTAGATCAGGAAGGACACAAGAAAACATCATTGACAAAATATGTAGGAAAAGTATGAAGGAAAGTTTACAAAGTTCTTATAAGTTAGCCAGAGAAGCTTTCAAGAAATCCCAGAGTAGACAGAAAATCAACTACGATTTGAAATCAGGGGAAAAGTGTTCGAAGTCGGTGACAGAGCACTTGTGAAAGTTGTAGCTTTTGGTGGTCGGCACAAACTAGCAGACAAGTGGGAAGAGGAGTCATACATTATTTTGAAACAAACAAACCAAATGAAGGCATCCTTGTTTACGAATTACATCGAGTAGATGGTCAAGGGATGAATAAAGTACTTCACCGCAACTTACTATTGCCCATTGGACACTTTTTGGACAATTTAAGAACAAGAACCGGTCTAAACCACGAATTACATCGAGTAGATGGTCAAGGGATGAATAAAGTACTTCACCGCAACTTACTATTGCCCATTTGACACTTTTTGGACAATTTAAGAACAAGAACCGGTCTAAACCACGAATTACATCGAGTAGATGGTCAAGGGATGAATAAAGTACTTCACCGCAACTTACTATTGCCCATTGGACACTTTTTGGACAATTTAAGAACAAGAACCAGTCTAAACCAACTCCAGCTCCACGAAAACCTAAACCAGTACCGAAACCTAGAACTATATCAAAGAAGGATAACTCTCAAGGCAAACCGTCTGTTATTCCACGAGTTAATCTGACAATTGATAAGGATACACCAAGTGCAAGCAGTGAAGAAGATTTAACGACATTCGTGTTGTTAATGATGTCATTGTATGTAGTACTAGAGACAAGAATCAACACGGCACTAGTGTTGTTAATGGTGTCATTGTATGCAGTCCTAGAGACAAGAACCAACACGACATTAGTGTTGTTAATGATGTCATTGTATGTAGTACTAGAGACTAGAATCAACACGACACTAGTGTTGTTAATGATGTCTTTGTATGTAGTACTAGAGACAAGAACCAACACGCCACTAGTGTTGTTAATGATGTCATTGTATGTAGTACTAGAGACAAGAACCAACATGACATTAGTGTCGTAAATGATGTCATTGTATGTGGTACCTAAACAAGAACCGAAACGACACTAGTGTTGTTATGAAGTCAGTAAGGATAGTACTGTAGACAAGAACCAACACGACATTAGTGTTGTTAATGATGTCATTGTATGTAGTACTAGAGACAAGAACCATCACGACACTAGTGTTGTTAATGATGTCTATGCATGTAGTAATAAAGACAAGAACCAACACGGCACTAGTGTTGTTAATGATGTCTATGCATGTAGTACTAAAGACAAGAACCAACACGGCACTAGTGTTGTTCATGATGTCATTGTATGTAGTATGAGACAGTCAACACGGCACTAGTGTTGTTAATGATGTCTATGCATGTAGTACTAAAGACAAGAACCAACACGGCACTAGTGTTGTTAATGATGTCTATGCATGTAGTACTAAAGACAAGAACCAACACGGCACTAGTGTTGTTAATGATGTCATTGGATGTGGTACGAAATGATGTCATTGTATGTAGAACTAGAGACAAGATTCAACACGACACTAGTGTTGTTAATGATGTCTATGCACGTAGTACTAAAGACAAGAACCAACACGACACTTTTGTCGTAAATGATGTCATTGTATGTGGTACTAGAGAAAAGAACCAACACGACACTAGTGTTGTTAATGATGTCATTGTATGTAGTACTAGAGACAAATATCAACACGACACTAGTGTTGTTAATGATGTCAGTGTATGTGGTACTAGAGACAAATATCAACACGACACTAGTGTTGTTAATGATGTCATTGTATGTAGTACCAGAGACAAGAACCAACACGGCATTAGTGTTGTTAATGATGTCAGTGTATGTGGTACTAGAGACAAGAACCAATACGGCACTAGTGTTGTTAATGATGTCATTGTATGTGGTACTAGAGACAAGAATCAACACGGCACTAGTGTTGTTAATGATGTCATTGTATGTAGTACTAGAGACAAATATCAACACGACACTAGTGTTGTTAATGATGTCAGTGTATGTGGTACTAGAGACAAATATCAACACGACACTAGTGTTGTTAATGATGTCAGTGTATGTGGTACTAGAGACAAATATCAACACGACACTAGTGTTGTTAATGATGTCATTTTATGTAGTACTAGAGACAAGAACTAACACGACACTAGTGTTGTTAATGATGTCATTGTATGTAGTCCTAGAGACAAGAACCAACACGACACTAGTGTCGTAAATGATGTCATTGTATGTGGTACTAGTGACAAGAACTAACACGACACTAGTGTTGTTAATGAAGTCAGTATATGAAGTACTAGAGACAAGAACCAACACGACATTAGTGTTGTTAATGATGTCAGTGTATGTAGTACTAGAGACAAGAACCAACACGCCACTAGTGTTGTTAATGATGTCTTTGTATGTAGTACTAGAGACAAGAACAAACACGACACTAGTGTTGTTAATGATGTCAGTGTATGTAGTACTAGAGACAAGAACCAACACGGCACTAGTGTTGTTAATGATGTCAGTGTATGTAGTACTAGAGACAAGAACCAACACGCCACTAGTGTTGTTAATGATGTCATTGTATGTAGTACTAAAGTTAGTATTGTTATGATCTAATGCATGTAGTACTAGAGACAAGAACCAACACGTCACTAGTGTTGTTAATGATGTCATTGTATGTAGTACTAGAGACAAGAACCAACACGACATTAGTGTTGTTAATGATGTCATTGTATGTAGTACTAGAGACAAGAATCAACACGACACTAGTGTTGTTAATGATGTCTTTGTATGTAGTACTAGAGACAAGAATCAACACGCCACTAGTGTTGTTAATGATGTCTATGCATGTAGTACTAGAGACAAGAATCAACACGGCACTAGTGTTGTTAATGATGTCATTGTATGTAGTACTAGAGACAAGAACCAACACGCCACTAGTGTTGTTAATGATGTCAGTGTATGTAGTACTAAAGACAAGAACCAACACGGCACTAGTATTGTTAATGATGTAATTGCATGTAGTACTAGAGACAAGAACCAACACGTCACTAGTGTTGTTAATGATGTCTCTGATATCAGTCATGCTGTTACTGGTGACGATCATCAACGCATGACTGCTCAGATTCCAGATAAAGGAGAGGACCATCTTACAGATGTTGAAGTGAGACAGAATTCTGGAACTGCGATTACTAAAAATGAAGCAGAAGAAATAGGTGATGATGATACTGGAGCCGAGGAACAAACTTATACTAAAGAGATTCTGCACCAAAGACAACAAAAAGAAGACAAAATATCCAGTACAGTTTTGAGAAAATCACCAAGAGAAAGACACAAACCAGCGTGGTTATCTAGTGGTGAATATGTACATTCTCAACAGACTATAAATTCAGACTGGTCAAATAGAGCTCAATACTTAGAAAAAATTATAAAATTGAATAACTGTAGGGGTATGGAAACTGAAATCTTAAAAACTTGATTTTGTGAAAAATAAGTAAATTACATGTATAAATTATTGTTTTAAAAATAAGATATATGTTAAAGTTAGTAAGCTAATTCAAAGTGCTGGATATATGATACATATATGATGTTTATTGTACTCTGCTGGATATATGATACATATATGATGTTTATTAAACTCTGGACTTTGAATGATAGTATTTTTAAATTGGTAAATAGAATACTCATTGCACAATTGGTAATTTTTATATCTTCATAAATTTACATTATATTATCATTATGGTGTATATAATTCACCATTCATTTTACCTGATATGATAACGAGGACGTCATTTTCTTAAGGCAGGGGAGTATATGGTAGTGTGAAATTATGCTGTTTATCTTTTAATAAAAAGAAAGTATTTAATTCATCACAATGTATTAATTCTTTTTGGTACTTGAACGTCTGTAATTTATAGTAACCAGGTTTAACTGATATTCAGTTCGATACTTTTGATTCTTACATTTTTATAAATCCGAAATACTGTAATCTGATTGGTTAAAGATTTTGGGGGGAATTTTAGAGCTTGCAGTAGAACATCATATCAGGTCTCTCTATGTAATTGTAAATTCTAACAGGAACGGAATTATGGTGGAATTCATTGCCACTTTACAGTAAGTTTATCTCATTGTATTATATTGTTAAAATATATCTTACATTATCTGTGTGAGTACATAAAATATATAGTGTAAAGTTATTATAAGTCTTGTTAGAATGTAAGTACAATGTGCAATGAGCATGATTTGTTGAAGATATATAGAGTATATGAAACATGTACATCCATTAGTTGAATGGAATAGTATAAGTGTATTTTTATTGTTCAATAGGTACTGAATTTGAAGAACTTCCGGTTGATATATTTCAGTAGTTTGTCAGCAATAATAACATCTCTTTCCCACAGTTAGGTTAAGGGAATAACTCTTACATTACGTTTTCGGTAAAAACAATAACTCTCATGTAATATTTTAGACGAATTCATAAATCTGTATCGATAAAGTTTTACAGCATTGTTATGCGTATGTATTTTTAGTACAAATATAAACTAGTATTTTGTTTCTATAATATAGATACAATTGTAAAAGCTATTTAATGTATAAACTGTAAAGATTGAATAATTAATCTGAACTTGACTAATTTATTATTACCTATGACCTTATGTTAGTCACCATATTGATTTACATAAGTAGAGCTGTTACTTATAATTGCATTATTTTACTTTGTAGGGCTGATGATGTTGATGATAATGATGATGATGACGACGACGACGACGATGATACCTAATACTGTAGAGAGGCAGAAGCCACCAGTCCGAAGATAACTGGTACTGTAGTATTTACAAAAAGAGAGACAGAAAACATCAGTTCTAACGTCCGACGATACCTAGTACTGTAGTATTTACAACGATACCTCCGAAGATACTAGTACTGAAGTATTTACAAAAAAGAGGCAGAAAACGTCAGTTCCACGTCCAGAGATACCTAGTGCGTGTTGTAGTATTTACAAATAAAAAGAGAACGAAAACGTCAGTCCCACGTCCGACGATACCCAGTACTGTAGTATTTACAAAAAGAGAGACAGAAACCGTCAGTTCTAACGTCCGACGATACCTAATACTGTAGTTTTTACAAAAAGAGAGACAGAAAACGTCAGTTCAGTTCCGACTTTGGTACTGAAGTATTTATAATATTTTAGGCAGAAAACCAGTTCCACGTCCAGAGTTACCTAGTGTATTTGTAGTATTTACAAAAACAGAGGC
The DNA here is from genome assembly GCA_030159075.1 of Atrina japonica. Classification (NCBI taxonomy): domain Eukaryota; kingdom Metazoa; phylum Mollusca; class Bivalvia; order Pterioida; family Pinnidae; genus Atrina; species Atrina japonica. The sequence goes on along the minus strand of BROG01000427.1, from coordinate 345,154 downwards.
AGAAAACGTAAGTCCCACGTCCGTCGATACCTAGTACTTTAGCATTTACAGAAAGAGAGACAGAAAACGTCAGTTCTAGCGTCCGAATGTACCTAGTACTGTAGTATTTACAAAACGAGAGGCAAAAACCGTCAGTCCCATGTCCGGCGATACCTAATACTGTAGTATTTACAACAGAGAGACAGAAACCGTCGGTCCCACGACCGACGATACCTAATACTGTAGTTTTTACAAAAAGAGAGACCGAAAACGTCAGTTTTACTTTGGTAGCATTTTATAATATTTTAACGTTCGACGATACCTTGTATTGTAGTATTTACAAAAACAGAGGCAGAAAACGTAAGTCCCGCGTCCGTCCAGTACGTTTACAGAAAGAGAGACAGAAAACGTCAGTTCTAGCGTCCAGATGTACCTAGTACTGTAGTATTTACAAAAACAGAGGCAGAAAACGTAAGTCCCGCGTCCGTCGATACCTAGTACTTTAGCATTTACAGAAAGAGAGACAGAAAACGTCAGTTCTAGCGTCCAGATGTACCTAGTACTGTAGTATTTACAAAAACAGAGGCAGAAAACGTCGGTCCCACGTCCTACGATACCTAGTAATGTAGTATGTACAAAAAGAGAGACAGAAAACGTCAGTTCTAGCGTCCAGATGTACCTAGTACTGTAATATTTACAAAAAAGGCAGAAAACGTCAGTCCCACGTCCGACGATACCTAGTAATGTAGTATGTACAAAAAGAGAGACAGAAAACGTCAGTTCTACGTCCGGAGGTACCTAGTACTGTAGTATTTACAAAAAGATAGAAAACGTCTGTCCTAACGACTGTAAATATCTAATACTAAATAATTATTTTAATGAAATGATATAAACGATATAAAAAATCAAAGATATCTTCTCCTCCCATGATATTTGTGAAAAACATTTCAATATGGTATAACTACCTACATATATACCTTGACCTATCAAATCCTTCAAAACATTTTATATGAATGCGATCGTTTGGTTTATTGATAAATCTTTTATAGTAAAAGACGTTTTATCAGGAAAGAGGTCTCAACGGAAAATCTGCACTATATTTCTGGATTTACATGGATATTAAAACCACGTATTCCGAAGAGATATCATTACATTTCGTTTCTTTACCAAAACTTTTCCAGAACAATTATTGGTTCAAATTGTTTAAAAGACATGGTGAACTATCTATGACTAAATGTGATGAATTTTATATCCCAAAAGCAGCTGGCAATGTTAAATGTATATTGTTACTTTAAAATAAAAGTTTGAAAACCCAAGTGATGACTCTCAGTTTTATATAACAACTAAAGTGTCATAGTATAAATCAACGGTGCTTAGTTCACGCATTTACATTAGTCAGTATGAAACTGATCAATCTGAATCAAAATGTCATTATATTCAAATTTAGATAGATAGTTAGGTAGATATCAATAAAATAAGGGACTTTAAAGGATTTTTATATTTCATAGAATGGATGTAAATAAATTACTCGAACAGCCTAGAACAAGGCTGAATTAACTTACGGGCGACTTTTAATACATTAAACTTAATAGGCATATTCCATGGAGACCTATACTAAAGAATATGATATATTGTTGCTTTTTATAAGTCAATGAAGGTATAATCTACATTTTAACGTAACGTAAAGTAACTGGTTGTTCGTTACTGATTAATTATTTTCAACAACAGTCACTTATAACGTTGAGAGTCGACCAGACGACAAATATTAATTTTTAACAATTTAAGCATAGTACGTTGAATTACGACATACAAAAATCCGTTCCCGACAAATCAAATATTAACTTCTAAAAGACCTATCTGAGATAGACAAGTTTTTCCAACTCTCAAAGTTAAGAATGTCATTCGCTATCAGATGACAGTGTCGTTTAATTTCACATAACACTTGCATGTTACTTGTGATCTTTTGAGTGCTGAAAGCAATGAAAGAATGATCTACTTCGTAGATTTAACAATGGTTCATAAACAAGCATATTGCAAATTGTCAGTCATTTCATGCAAGACAAATAACGGAGTTTATATATTTTGAACATGGATAAACTGTATACCTGGAAATTGTCACCCTTCATTATTTTGACCTTTTACGAGAGAAAACATATTCGCTACGTGTTCAATTCGTCCTAAATCACCATAGTCTCATAGATGGCATGTACCCCTTGCTTCAATTTCTAAGCGTAAAAATTTTGCTTACATTTGAAATTCAACCTCTCATCAACGGGCAAAAAGGGCGAAAATTAAACGGCAGTGAAATTAACCAAGTATACATTGTATACCATTATTGATTTCTATAAATATTTTAATTACTAAAGTAATGCCTTTATACGGGTCCATTATCGCCGGAGAATTTGACATATATGTTCTTCAATATAGGTTTGCGGTGGAAGTATTCCTTCTACTAGAATACCGTAGTTCCACAAGCAAAATGACAATATCCCGAGATGATCAACTAAGGACACAGCTAGGTACTAAATGTGGCACATGTTCTGGTTGTTAAACATTGATGATTTAAACACTTATCAAAAGGTCTTTGTATGTACTGGTATTATTTCTCTGTACAAATATGTAAATAAATATATAGGGGTTAATGATTAATAGTCTTGTTTATTTATTTACAACTGTTAAATGCATTGTAAACATACATGTACTCACTTACCCTCATTTATAAATATACTTCGTATCGTGTGAGAATAATACAAGTTTAAAATCGTGATTTATTGAACTACGCCATTGATATACAGCGGATGCAATAAATAATCCCACATTTAGCTATCGTTAATACGGATTCTTTAGTCTTTGCTCTCTTTACCAAACGATCTGTTCGTCATCAATTTGTATGAACGACGCGACACGTGTAATTTACTAATTGAAAGACACAATTATCTTAACATCATGCGGGTAGATATATTTTAGGTCAAAAATACAAGATAACAAAACATTTTACGAAAAAATGTAGAAACGTAAACCATATGACATAGATTAATCAACCCATTAAAACATTGTTATTATGCATTTCTGTTCTACCTAATATAATTTCGTCATCTGGTATCATTGATTCTTAATAAAACTGCATCGGTGGTTCAGTTACAAAAATGAATTGTTCATTAATGCCGAAAATTTTTATATATAAACACGTAGTAATTTGTCTTGTGATTTTATTTTTACTTTGGCGTAAAATGATAGAATTGCTGCTTGTAATGTAAGAATAGACGTAACAAAGAAACATAAAAGAATGCAAACTATAAGAAAGTTAAAACATAATAAAATAGTCAATTATGGACAAACACAGACATTCCAATAATTCTATTTATGAGAATAATATAATGATATAAAAAAATCAAATTTGATTTTATCTAGTGACCCAGTGCATGTGTATCAATATATCTAGGATAAAACTTAACCATGATTAAAACACTAAAAATTATACACCTGGAAGTTTTATCCTCGGGTTATGTTGGCCCTTTTACAACAGGTTCGCTCTAATTCACCATAGTCACATGGGTGTCATCAAGGCCCATGCTTCGATTTTTATTGTCTTTATTTTAAATTCACCTTCTAATCTCAGGGTGAAAATACCTAAATTTAAACAGGAATGAAAATCCCCAGATATACTGTATAAAAAGATTGTTAAATATTTTTCATGACAAAAAAAAGAGGATGCAGAGATATAAATGCAAGATACCTTCGTAATATTAATCATCAGATTGCACCATTTAAAATTTAATTTCTCAAAAGCTAAGCTATTCAACTTTTTATAGTGGGTATTGTTTAGACGGATATGGCAATGATTTAATTTCATTATTAGGCTTATATAATGCCATTTTGGGGGAACGATACATTTACAATGTATATTAAATTCGAGCTCAACTAATGAAGTCTTATTGCAGAACGATCGTCTGACCGTGTGATCTGTGTGTTATGCAGCTACATAACATATTACATAATATTTTATATGTAAAACGTATAACAAAGCCTAGCGACGATTTGATTGGCCAACTGAACTACTTTTATTCACTATGTACGCAGATTCCATTCATCTGAAGGTTGTGATGACGTCACTTGGTGTTTGTGACATCACTTGTAAGTGAATTGGGACGATAGAATAAAAGATGTTTTGTAGTTAATTTTAAATTTTGTGACCGGTCGACAGGGGATGCTTACTCCTCCATGGCACCTGATCCCACCTCTTGGTGTCCAGAGGTCCGTATTTGTCCATTTTTGCCGGATTTGTATCTATGTTCTGGACATTCTATTGATTTATACTTTGGTATCTGAAATTTTTTATATTCCATTGAAGTTGGCAATTTTGCTACTTTCAACATCTGGGCCCGAAGTCACCAAATTTACTCAGTACTCAAGCTCAACTAACTTTTCATGATGGTAAAAACACTCAAAATTTTATCCTGCAGGCATGTTTATAATGACAGCATATAATTGTAAGTAATGATCAAAATCATAAGAAAACAATATATTAAAATATGTTTGAGTACGTACTCAAATTTTGAGTACCGTACTCACGATTTTATTCATTTTTACAACTCAGACACGCAAAAAATTTATATGTGAATATAGATTCTTAATCTGCTTCCTAATCATTTAAAAAACATTTACTAATGATTTTATGTATAAATAATGGAATAAAAAGCTTGATACTATAAATTTGGTGACTTCGGGCCCTGGTGAAGCAAAATTAAATAATAATCATACCATATAGGCTGAATGAAGGTATTCAAATATAAACAATATTTACAATATGTTCTACGCAAGTATTTTACCTATCTGTCACGATTTGGCCAACTCGACAGACAGGATAGGAGAATATAGATTCTTATCTCCAGCCACCAGAAAATACCGTTTATATTTTATATGTATAATCATATGATAAAAAGAATCTATCACGAGGGTCGGAAAATGACTCTGTCTCATCTGTCTACTCTCGTGATCTCTCTCTCTCTCTCTCTCTCTCTCTCTCTCTCTCTCTCTCTCTCTCTCTCTCTCTCTCTCTCTCTCTCTCTCTCTCTCTCTCTCTCTCTCTCTCTCTGTAACTTTTGCTAAGAACAGAAGCCTCCACCTGAGACATCAACAAGTCTGTGGTAAATGTTCACTGCCATAATAATATTTGTGCAATATCCCCTTACTTACCTGATCTCACTCCATCACACTACCATCTACTCCCAAACTGACAAAGGTAATTTTCAGACAGATGATGACGTAATGCAGTGGAGGACGTTCTGGGCAGTCAATTTAGAGATTTCTATGAAAGTGGCATTGAGGCATTTAAACATCACTGGCAACAGTGTATTGACTCTGAAGGATATTATGTGTCTGAAGGATATTATGTGTCTCCCAAAAGACAAATCCTTACGTATGAATGGAAACTCGTGATAGATCTCTCTCTCTCTCTCTCTCTCTCTCTCTCTCTCTCTCTCTCTCTCTCTCTGTCTCTCTCTGTCTCTCTGTCTGTCTCTCTCTCTGTCTGTCTGTCTGTCTCTCTGTCTGTCTCTCTCTCTGTCTGTCTCTGTCTGTCTGTCTGTCTGTCTGTCTGTCTGCCTCTCTCTCTCTCTCTCTCTCTCTCTCTCTCTCTCTCTCTCTCTCTCTCTCTCTCTCTCTCTCTCTCTGTAACTTTTGCTGAGAACAGAAGCCTCCACCTAAGACATCAACAAGTCTGTGGTAAATGTTCACTGCCATAATAATATTTGTGCAATATCCCCTTACTTACCTGATCTCACTCCATCACACTACCATCTACTCCCAAACTGACAAAGGCAATTTTCAGACAGATGATGACGTAATGTAGTGGAGGACGTTCTGGGCAGTCAATTTAGAGATTTCTATGAAAGTGGCATTAAGGCATTTAAACATCACTGGCAACAGTGTATTGACTCTGAAGGATATTATGTGTCTGAAGGATATTATGTGTCTCCCAAAAGACAAATCCTTACGTATGAGGTTCAATACTAATCAATCAACCCTCGTACACTGAAAGAAATTAAATGAATATGTTACAGACTATATATAATGCCAATACACTGAATGAGCTTAAAATTTCTATTTTTTCTGTTTTTACTACTTGTACTTGATGTACCATTACAGATAAGAGTTATACATAAAAATATTACAATCCCATATATCTTGTGAAGATACGGTCAGGTCCAGAGAGGTATGCATATACAAATAGTAAGTTTGAGTTACTCAACTGCGACTGATCTTTTGCCAAACTGGAATTTTCAAGCAATAAGCACAAAATACATAGGAATTTAAGAAATGTTATGCCTGTTTATATCTCCTTTTTGTTATTGTTATCAATCTAAGTATTTCAAAGGGAAGAATATGTTTTTTAAAATACAACGCTGTCCCTTTACGTGTATGGCATTGACTACATGTATATGTAATGCCATACGCTGAAAGAACTAAAAAGAGCAATAGCACTGTTACAATAATAATAAAAAATGAGATATACACTGGTATAAAAATTCTTAAATTCCTATTTATTTTGTGAAATTAGCTAAAGAAGCCCAGGTTTGGCAGTTTTTCAATTGCATTTGATAAACTCAACTTTACTATGCTATTCTACATCAAGTACATATAACTAAAGTCGAAAAAATCAAAATAACTTTTGGTAAACAGACTTAATGCCACTTAAAGTGAATTTCACTGACTATATATAATGTCATACACTGAAAGAGCTTGAGTGAGAGATCTTCAATGAATCTCACGAACTATAAGTAATGCCATACACTGTCAAAGGTTAAGTGAATCTCACTGACTACATATAATGTATACGCTGAAAGAACATTTGAATGAATCTCACTGACTATATATCACACCATGCACTGAGATATCTTCGTCGACTTTCACGAGCTATAAGTCAAAGCTTAATTGACTATAAGTAATGTCATACACTGTCAAAGCTTAAGTGAATATCACTGACTATATATAACGTCATACGCTGAAAGAATTTTTGAATGAATCTCACTGACTATATATCACACCATGCACTGAGATATCTTCGGCGACTTTCAAGAACTATAAGTCAAAGCTTAAGTGAATCTCACTGACTATAAATAATTTCATATACTGATAGAGGTTAAATGAATCTTACTGACTATATATAATATTATGTCATACACTGAAAGAGTTTAAGTGAATCTCACTAACTATAAAAAATGATGTCATACACTGTCAATGCTAAAGTGAATACCACTGACTGTATATAATGCCTTACATTATCAAAGCTTCAGTGAATCTCATTGACTATATAATGTCATACACTGAAAGAGCTTAAGTGAATCTCACTAATTATAAGTTATGTCATAAACTGTCAAAGCTTAGATGAATCTCACTGACTATATATAATAATGATATAGGAATATATATTATATATACAGTGGTGAGACATTAGTGAGTTCACAAAGTTTATTTTCACTATATATTATTAGTAACTTCGTGTTTTTCATCTCGTAGAATTCATCGTTTATCCTATTTTAACAACATTTGATTCACGGGAAATTGACGTTCCTGTTCTCATAGGCTTGAAATTTCATTGCAATCTATTTATTATTTCAGGAGAAATATATGTCTTTATCAGAGTAAAATTCTAGAGACGTCATTTCGATGTTCA
>BROG01000427.1:0-335000 GCA_030159075.1 Atrina japonica | reverse complement strand
TATATATATATTGCATTTCTTTTCAGTTGTTTCAACATAAACTCAGGTTAACACTTTTCACTTTGACGTTTCTGTTTGCCTTTGTTACATCTTACATATACGAGGATGATTACCCAGAAAATGAAGTAGAGAAAAGGTAAGTCCATGTTAAAACCTATATAGTGGGTGGAAAATATTTTTGTCATTAATATTTGTCAAATGACCAACATCAATAGATAAGATTTGATTCCGATGTAGTACTAGTAGTAGTAGTAGCAGTAGTAGTAGTAGTAGTAGTAGTAGTAGTAGTAGTAGTAGTAGTAGTAGTAGTAGTAGCAGCAGCAGCAGCAGCAGCAGTAGTAGTAGTAGTAGTAGTAGTAGTAGTCCTAGCTTGTTTTGATAATTAATTTTAGATGAATTTCTGAAAAAGTAAATAAAATAACGATACACATTTAAATATTTTTATTTATATCTGTCTTACCTACATTATGTAGTATATTTGACTAGGCCACGAAAAAAAGTAAAAAAAAAACAATATTGGATGAATGATTAAAGTACAAAATATTTTTCGAAATGAAAATGGCAAAATTTACGGATCAGTTATATGGTTAAGGTTTGTGATTTATCAGATATAATAAGAAACTATGTGCTCATAAGTGATTGATATCTAGTCAGACCTTGTTTATCAAACCGATCGAATATTATGTAACCATTGATAAATTATTGTAATTAACGTTAGAAGGATGTGGCGTATTTTAAATCGACTGTCTAAACAGAAAATAATAGACAATCCTACATGTTCAAAAACTTTGTATGATTTTGTATTGTTACTATTAAGTGATTAAAGGAATTGTTTGGTGATAATGCGCTTATCAGGAAATCAATATTCTTGACATGTCACAGTATACCAATATCGTGTCTTTTTTTTTAGATACAACCGGAGGACCATCAATCGTGTTATTTCATTATTACTTCAGAAAGATGGTTTAGACAGGTAAGTAGCAACATTTAACATTCCCACGAGACTGACGATGGGGACACATTCGTCTTCTTAACGTTAGTCGGTCTGTTTGCCTGCTTTCCTTTTGACTACTGTCAACATATTTTTTCAAATGATTATAAATAACTAATATTTAACTGTATATTACTGGGATTAACTAAATTTGAAAATATTGAGACTTATCTACTATTTTTGTTCCACTTTTGTTGCCATTAAATGTTACTGAGAAGTTGAGAATGTCTAAGAAAAATTTCATGTTTGTCCAATATTTACCAGATTTGTTTATTGTATCATGGACATCCTAAAAATTTAAAGTTTGATATCTGTGATCTTTATTTATTGTTTTGTATATCACTAGTCCCATATCTTAAATACCTGTAGATATCACTCCGCTGTTTTATATCTAGTAAGTCCCGTATCTTAAATACCTGTAGATATCTCCCCGATGTTTTATATCTAGTAAGTCCCGTATCTTAAATACCTGTAGATATCACCCCGATGTTTTATATCTAATAAGTCCCGTATCTTAAATACCTGTAGATATTACTCTGCTGTTTTATATCAAATAAGCCCCGTATCTTAAATACACGTAGATATCACTCTGCTGTTTATATCTAGTAAGTCCCGTATCTTAAATGCATGAAGATCACCCCGACGTTTTATATCTAATAAGTACTGTATCTTCAATACCTGTAGATATCACTCCGCCGTTTTATATCTTACTGATCCAGTATCTTCAATACATGTAAATATTTACTCCGCTGTTTTATACCTTACAATTCCGGTATCTTAAATGCATGTAGATATTACTCCGCTGTTTTATACCTTACGAGTCCGGTATCTTAAATAGATGTAGATATTACTCCGCTGTTTTATACCTTACAATTCTGGTATCTTAAATGCATGTAGATATTACTCCGCTGTTTTATACCTTTCAATTCCGGTATCTTAAATGCGTGTAGATATTACTCCGCTGTTTTATATCTTTCCAGTTTGGTATCTTAAATGCATGTAGGTATTATTCCACTGTTTTATACTTTACGAGTCCGGTATCTTCAATTATTGTAGAATTAACACCGCTGTTTTATTCTTTACAAGTCCGGTATCTAAATACATTTAGATATTACTCCGCAGTTTTTTTCCTTAAAGTCTAGTATCTCAAATGCATTTAAATATTACTCCGCTGTTTTATACCTTACAAGCCGGGTATCCCAAAATACATTTAGATATTACTCCGCTATTTTATGCCCTACAAGTCTGGTATCTCAAATATATTTAGAAGTCGCTTCATTGTGGGTGACGTAATGGATATATAAATTCATGATATGGTAACTGTGCTGAACATTATTTAGCAAGCCATGGTTACCATGACAACCTATGGTAAAACGACCCAGACCAGGATTCTAAATTGGAAAACTTCACCTGAGGCGAATAACACTTCATATAAACAATAGCAATATCACACAGCAAAGTACCGATGTAATAAGTAGTTCCACAAGTAAATAATACGAATATGGTGTGAAATTTACCGTATGTGTTTCTTAAAAAGATTATCAATGTGTACAGTAAATACTATTAACAATACCAAAGTTAATGCTTTGGAAAAGTGGTCAAAACAAGTGCCCAAGACGATCGTTCCTGTCAATAAGTTTTCTTCAGTTGAGCTCGAATTTAATATAAAAATAAAAAGTGATATTATACACGGCCAAGTAATAAATCAGAATGTTTTGCCAAATCCGTCTAAGTACCCACGGTAACAATAGATATCTTACCTTTTGAGAAATTTAAATGGAGGTGTATTAGCGAAATATTACTTTACTATAATAACGGAGGATTAATTTGACCTATTTCTGAACTTGAAATGTAACTTTGTTAGATATTTTGTTCGACGGAAATATAATTTGGTGTCTTACAGTATTAGCACGATCTTTTGACTTTAGGTCTGTCATTTCAGAAATAGAAGACAACCATTGGGAGACTTCGGAGTAGGATCGCGATGGAATGCTGGCTCTAGTGCTGCAAATTATCTTCAATGTAAGAATGATATTCTGTTATTCTGCAATATACATATTTTCATATTTTACAGATATTGTCAAACTAAAATATATTCTAGATTTGGGCAAAATAAATTTATTGAATAATAAAAGAACATCTCACATCAAGAAAAAATATTTTCATGGACTAAATGTTTCATGAAAAGTTTTAGTTATAATGTTACATTTGTACTAGTTTATCGTGATAAAAATAACTTTTTCAAAGATGCTTCGTCTCTGTGTACAATGTCTTATTTCGATCGATTCGATTATCGTGATAAAAGCAAAAATTACAATACAATGTGATACAATAAATATACGATACATAATAAAATAATATATTCTAATCCCGTCAACTACGTAATTTTCAAATCTCTTTTCAGCTTCACATTTCCTGAACAGTCCATTTTCTCCAGGCAAAAGAAAACGAGACGACGAAGAAGTTTTTTTGGATAGTATATAGAGACTTTATGATTGTTTATTTTATCGTAAACATCCGTTATCCTGGGTTGTTCTATTCGTTTTTGTTTATTTTTATCATAAACATATCTGAAAAGCTCAATAAATATTCTATCCAAAAAAAATCGTTTTTATATCTATGAAACCGATCATGAAAATAAAACAAATACTACCCATTTACATTACATTCCTACGTCATAACCCGCCATTGGTGTTTATTTTTCTACCCACGTAATAATATGTATCGATGAAATCGTTCCCAGTATCCAATATGTCTTTTGTGAGTTTTTTATTCATTTGACTTCGAAGTGATAAAGGAAAAATAATATTTAAAAAAAAAACATTTTTATAAAGGAACTTAATTGTATAATGCTTACTATCAAATGTTAAGTTTCATATTAATTGTAATAATAATTCATCTCTTTAAAAATATCTTGATTTGCGTGATTTGAAAGAGATAAACTAAATAAACAAGTAAGGACTACCAAGACATTTTTAAATTTTTATTGAGATTTGTAAACATCTTCTTTTCAAATTTATATATTTCTGATTTCTCAATTATCTTTTCATTACAAAAACTTTCACGTTAAGGATGTAACTTTCAGTTTGATGTTCACATAGCATTAACATGGATGTTCCACGGGGAGGGGAGTATCCAAATTCAAAAGAAACATTCAACATCGTGACTTATCGATAAAAAGTACACGATATGGTTATGGTTGACCGAATTTATAAAGGACCGAATGTCATGAATACCTAATAATGAGCAAACAAACTCTCATTACAATCAATAATTCATGTCAAGTAATTAAGTATTGTAGTTTTATACTTGTATTATATACATATTCTTAAGTAATTGGTTTTATGTTTATAGGAATCACATAAAATTAGTTTCACACGATACCTCCTTTGTTAAGCGTGACAACAATATGCTTTACTTTCATTGTCCACTATATCAGAGTTTAAAACACAGTGCTTATTCCAAAGTTTCTTGTTTTCCTGTTACAATTTTCTTGACATATTTTGCTTATCAAAGTGACCTCATATATGTGTCCGTAAGAATTTACATCAATAATTGATTTAATCATGCCAATATATATTTTAGGTATTTTCATTATTCAGAGTTACCACCCCTCGTAGCAGATATCGATTGTGATGTCATTTATTTGTGTATAAAATGAGAAATGTTATCAATTGTGACGTTATATGTTTGAGTGAAAATGACGTCGTTTTCTCACGTAAAGACATGACGTCACAATCGATACCTACTGACATGGGAAATAACTGACTATATAAATATATATATATATTATATATATATATATATATATATATATATATGTATATATATATATATATATTTATATATACTATATATGACATGGGTGTGTTAACTGATACTTACTGATATGGGATAATAACTGATATATATATATATATATATATATATATATATATATATATATATATATATATATATATGTATGTATATATATACAATGGTAAAATGATCATGGTGATGTGAAAATCACTGGTCTTTCGGGTGAGACTTGGTCTTGTGTTATGAAAGAAGCAACAATTTAGCAAAGAAAAACAACAAGTAATTAGTATTATTTTATAATCAATCATTCGTGCAAAAAAAAATTAGATATCGGTAGATAATTGTTCAATAATTACAACAGATTAAACTACAATAGCTAGCTAACCTAGCTAAATTTTGAAATACACGCGATATATGGTGCTATAAAAATATTTAGAATAATTGTACATACAGCAATTTTTTCATATAGGTTCACAAATAACGTTTGTATTTTTCCCACTAGATCAGATGATCATATAAAACTTTTGGTAAAGTATATTATTAAACCTAGTTTATATTATAAACAAAGTACCAAAGTCATAAATTTGCAAAAAAGGAAAGAAAAACAAAATCATAAGACGATCGTTTCTGTTAATAAAACTGCCTCAGTTGAGCTCAAATTGAAAATTATACAATCATAAAAATTTTGATTTATTACTCCTAAGATTCATACAGGAGTACATAACTACACCAAAGTGAAGTTCCAATATGAAGATACAGTTCAAACACTTACACTGCTGTACCAATTACGCTACTTAAGAAAAATGGTTACACTGTATACTGTTACTTTTGACACGTATCTCACATCTATACCCCCTCAGATTGTCTAATCAATTTAAATTGTAATGTAATACAAATGGTAAATGCATGCTATAATGTTTATTTCAATCTTAATCACATCAAATATTTGTCCCAAAGTTATTTAGCTGCGGCAAATTAGACACTTGGACTCTTCAAAACTGCCAATAAATCCAGATTCTTATGATAAAGAAACCGGCTATAACCACTTTGTCTATATTTGCTTTTGGAGTAGCTGTTGTTTCAGCAACCTTTCACAAGTTCAACGCAATGTAATTCTCGTTCCGAAAAAATATCATATAGACATTTTCAGTTCATTTTATGATGTAGTAAAATCAGAATGATTAAATGTGAGGCTTTTAGAATGTGTCATGATGATATAAAATATTCCATAGAATTAAGATCAAACAACTTATATTGTATTTTACAGAATATTTAGTATTAACCTCACCAGGCAAATTGTTCAATGTATACATATGATAGAATGGATTGTATAATAAATCTTATGCATATCGAGATATACATTCCTTAAAATCAATGTATAACATGACCTTAATTATGACAGAAATCCATTCAAGTTACGAACCTAACATGATAATGTATTGCATACACTGAAGCTTACATTGACGAATTACATTTGTATTTCTGAGAATAATAAGATTATTATCCTGAGCCATTATTATCGACACACCCGTACCCCACACAATTTTGTATAAGTACCTGAATAAAAATATGTGAGAGTTACGTCTCTTTGATTTATACAAAATTCCTACATTCTTACCATTTCCTTGTGCAAATATAAGGTGTATGTGTGTTAAGGCAAAAAGAAATACAGTTTAACGAAAAATAACATATTATCTAATTATTCTGCTGCGTGGCTTATAATTATGAAAACCGGTCAGACGAGTATCTGTCGCTGTGCATTAAACCAGTTACTGAAGTTATTCAACCGCGACATGCAAAAAACCACACCGAATATGTGATAAAAAGCCAAAAACACGTGCAGAACAATACTGACAAGTTTGTCTTCACATCTTGTCATACCACTTGACGCACTGAAGTATGAGGTAGATTAACGCTCCATTACATTAACAGCCACGGTCGGTATAAACTGGGTCATCGTAACAACCACGGGCAGTATAACACGGTCACCGTAACAGCCCCTGGCGGTATTACCCCGGTCACTGTAACTGCTACAGGCAGTATAACCCTGGTCACCTTACAATCACAGGCGGTTTAACCCTGGTCACGGTAACAGTCACAGGCATTATAACATTGGTCACTTAACAGCTACGGACATTATGAACCTGGTCATCTAACTGCCGCAGGAAATAAAACCCTGGTCACGGTAACAGTCACAGGCAGTATAACCCTGGTCACCTAATAGCCACAGTCAGTATAATCCTGGTCACGGTAATAGTCACAGGAAGTATAACCCTGGTCACCTAATAGCCACCGGCAGTATAATCCTGGTCACGTTAACAGTCACAGGAAGTATAACCCTGGTCACCTAATAACCACAGGCAGTATAATCCTGGTCACGGTAACAGTCACAGGAAGTATAACACTGGGCACCTAATAGCCACAGGCAGTATAATCCTGGTCACGGTAACAGTCACAGGAAGTATAACCCTGGTCACCTAATAGCCACAGGCAGTATAATCCTGGTCACGGTAACAGTCACAGGAAGTATAACCCTGTTCACCTAATAGCCACAGGCAGTATAATCCTGGTCACGGTAACAGTCACAGGAAGTATAACCCTGGTCACCTAATAGCCACAGGCAGTATAATCCTGGTCATGGTTACCGTCACAGGCAGTATAACCCTGGTCACCTAATAGCCACAGGCAGTATAATCCTGGTCACGGTAACAGTCACAGGAAGTATAACCCTGGTCACCTAATAACCACAGGCAGTATAATCCTGGTCACGATAACAGTCACAAGAAGTATAACCCTGGTCACCTTATAATCACAGACAGTATAATCCTGGTCATGGTAACAGTCACAGGAAGTATAACACTGGGCACCAAATAGCCACAGGCAGTATAATCCTGGTCACCTGACAGCCACAGACAGTATAACGCTGGTCACGGTAACAACCTTGGCCACCTTACAGCCACAGGAAGTATAACTCTGGGCACGATATCAACCACAGGCAATATAACCCTGGTCACCCTTACAACCACAAATAGTATAATCCTGGTCACCTAACAGCCACAGGTTACGTAATGATGGGCACGGTAACAGCAACATCCAGAGACAGTATAATCCTGGTAACCTAACAGCCGCAAGCAGTATAACCCTGGTCATCGTAACAGTCACAGACAGTATAATCCTGGTCACGGAAACAGCCACAGACGGCATAACCCTTGTCACCTTACAGCCATAGGCAGTATATGTTGGTCACCTAACAGCCACAGGCTGTATAACCCCGGTCACCGTAACAGCCACAGGTAGTATAACGCTCCAATAAAGAAACAACCACAGGCAGTATAGCCCTGATACCGTAACATCCACTCTGAGAAACATGCAATATAGTCATCTCAGTTTTACACAAAACCACCCGAAACCAAAGCCAACCGAGGTCACACAGATTCTTAAAGGGCATTAACAGCTAATGCCCTTTAAGAATCTGTGTGACCTCGATTTTTTCTACTTTCACTACTTGTAATTGATGCACTATATGAAATAAAAACTATAAAAAAATATCATTTCCTATATAGTTTGTGAAAAGAATGTCAGTGTGGTATGTATATTCAAATAGTAAGACTGGATTAATCAATTGCAAATGAGACCTGTGATTAGAATAAATCCTATATCGAATACTAGGAGAGGTATCATTTTTTATCGGTTAAAACATTGGTAAGTTCAATGACCACTATATACATTACAAATTATTTTAAATCAAAGTAATTTATTTACAACTCACATTATATTTTAATAATGAGAGACTTCATGATTCAAAGCGCGATGCTCTGACCACACTTGAGCTAAAGTCATTATCATATTACATACACTCACCATATATCTTTATAAAGTTACGAGTCAGATAAATATAGCAGTAAGAAATCACGAGTTGTCGGACTTAATTGTGAAAGTTATTATCATTTCCATTTCTAGTCATTGCTATTTCTACGTACATTCATCATATGGGAGCTAAAAGTCATTATTATTTCTATATACATTTGTGGGATGGGATCTACAAGTACTTATTGTTTCTACTTACACTTATCATATATGAATTGCTAGTCATTATTATTTCTATGTTCATTCATCCTATGTGAGTCAAAAGCCACACACATTCATCAGATTGGAGTCAAAATCATTTTTACATACATTCGTTATATGTGAGCTACAAGTCATTATTATTTCTATGTACATTCATCGTATGTGAGTCAAAAGTCATTATCATTTCTACGTACATTCATCATATGGGAGCTACAAGTCATTATCATTTTGTATACATTGAACATTTGTGATTTACAAGTCATTATCAGTTCATGTACACTCATCATATGTGATATCTCATTATACGGGAGCTACAAGTAATTATCATTTGACATACACTCATCATATGTGATATTTCATTATACGGGAGCTACATGTAATTATCTTCTGACATACACTCATCATACGGGAGCTGTAAGTCATTATTATTTCTACGTACATTTTTCATATTGGAGCTACAAGTAAATATCACTTCTACTTACATTCATCATATGGAAGCTAAAAGTCATTGTTATTTCTGAGTATATTCATCATATTGAGATCTACAAGTCATTACCATTTCTATGTACATTCATCATACAGGAGCTACAAGTCATTATTATTTCATATGTCATTATCATTTCTTCGTACATTCATCATGTGGGAGCTACAATTCATGATTATTTCTACGTTAATTCATCATAAGGAAGCTAAAAGTCATTATTATTTCTAAGTACATTTATCATATTGAGAGCTAGAAGTCATTTTCATTTCTACGTACATTCATCAAATGGGAGCTATACATCATTAACATTTCTACGTACAATCATCATATTGGAGCTATACGTCATTATTTTTTTCTACGTACACTCAACATATGGGAGCTACAAGTCATTGTACATACATTTAGATTGGAGATAATCATTTCTACCTACATTCATTATATGTGAGCTAAAAGTCATTGTTATTTAGATGTACATTCATCGTATGGGAGTCAGAAGTCATTATCATTTCTACGTACATTCATCATATTGGAGTTATAAGTCATTATTTCTATGTACATTATTAGTATGGGTGTTAGATTGGAGCTACAAGTCATAATCACTTCTACGTACATTGATCATATGAGAGTCAGAAGTCATTATCATTTCTACGTACATTCATCATATTGGAGGTATAAGTCATCATTTCTATGTACATTAATTGTATGGGTGTCAGATTGGAGCTACAAGTCATAATCATTTCTACGTACATTGATCATATTGGAGTCAGAAGTCATTATCATTTCTACGTACATTTATCATATGGGAGCTATAAGTCATTGACATTTCTATGTTCATTAATCATATGGGAGTCAAAGGTCAATATCACCTCTACGTACATTCATCAAATGGGATGTACACTCATATGGGAGTTACAAGTCAATATCACCTCTACGTACATTCATCAAATGGGATGTACACTCATATGGGAGTTACAAGTCAATATCACCTCTACGTACATTCATCAAATGGGATGTACACTCATATGGGAGTTACAAGTCAATATCACCTCTACGTACATTCATCAAATGGGATGTACACTCATATGGGATCTACAAGTCATTATCATTTTAGCATACATTGATAATTTGGGATTTACAAGTCATTATCATTAACTACGCACACTCATCATGTGATCTCTCGTCATATGGGAGCTACAAGTCTTTATCATTTTACATACACTCATAAAATGGGAGCCACAAGTCATTAATATTTCTACGTACACTTATCTTATGGGTTATGGGAGCTACAAGTCATTATTATGTCTATGTACGTTCATCATATGGGAGCTACAAGTCATAATCATTTCTTCAAACATTAATCAAATGGTAGCTACATATCAATTTCATTTTACATACACTCATTATATGGGATCTATAAGTCATTATTATTTTACTATATGTCTGTTTAAAGTTAAGAGTCAGATAAATATAGCAGCAAGACATCACGAGTTGTCGTTCTTAATTGTTTGACATGAAATAACATATGTACTAAAACAATGTTAGAATAACTTTTGATGTACATCGTGATTATCAAATGTTCATGTGTCATAGGTAAAAGTGTTCGTTTGACCAGTAATACCAACAGATGTTCGTAATGCATCAGGAAACATTATCACATGACGTTGAACTTTATACTGAGTTGCGAGTGTTTCAACATATTTCAGATAAAGAATGATTAAATATTTAGATATTTCCATACCTGTTTTTCCTTCTCAAAATTCTCGTTATAAAAGTGAAATAATAAGTATTACGAGTTATATGAATACGTAACGCCAATAATAGTGACTGTAATAATAATAGATAATTGTGATGGTAAATAACAGCTTAAAAATGTATAGAAAATCAGACAGAAAAATATCAATCTAGATATAACATTAACAAAATATACCTAGGTCCATGTAGCGCAGTGATTGAGCACTCGCATAATTATCACAAATGTGACCTAGATTCGATCCTTGAAGTTATTCCCTCAATTTTAGTTTATGTAACATTTGTTATTACAAAGACGTACTTTTGAAATAAAAAATATACATCTTTGTAAGTGTTTGGCTTTCATTTATTATCATAAACAATTGTCGGGTGAGTAGAGTTGAGGAGTACAATTCAATTCAGCATATTACGTTAACATATACGTTACAATGTACAATTAATTAAAAAAAAAAATAATAATGTGAAATGGAACTGTAGCAAATATGATTTACTTAATTTGACATTGGGACCGGTTGTTAAAGAGATATAAATAGGGGGAGGGAGAAAAGTAAATCTAAAATATTGTACATACAACTTTGTCCGATCAGAGAAAGAGAACGGAAAATGATGCTGAATGCATTATAGGCTTACTGCTGCCTTGTAACAAAGACAACTCATAAACTAATATGTTAAACTGATGATAACTGTACAAAATGCAAGATAATTAAGATTTGAATGTGACATGGCAAATTTGTGTTGTTCAAGATATCTTCCTGAAGTTTGAAATGCATTTCAATACGTATGTTACAAGCTGCGAATTGCAACCAGCATCATATTGCAGATTTACTTATGTTCTATATTCGATGAATCTCAACCGAAAAGAAAAGAAAACATTATTATAGGTAATAGTTGGATACCTAAACTTCATAAAACCCCATATAAGCAAAGATACATAGCAGGATCCAGCAAATGTTCTACCAAACCTTTATCTTTACTCCTTACCAAGATTTTGACAGCCGTTACGGAGAAACTTCAACAATACTGTACAGTTGCTTATTCCAGAAGCGGTGTAAATCAGATGTGGATACTTAAAAATTCTTAACAGCTTTTAGAAAATTGAAGGCACACAATTTTTCTCGAATTCACAGTATCAAAACTTATGACTTCTCTACTCTTTACCCTACTATTCCACATAAAAAATTAAAAGAAAGACTTTTCAGCATCATAGACAACTGTTTTTTCACTAAAGGTGGTACCCGAAAATTTAAATATCTAGTGATTGGCTATCCGGATACTTATTTCGTCAAACACCACTATGAATCTACACAAAAATACATACATTAAGTTGATATAAAAAACATGCTGGAATTTCTTATAGACAATATATTTGTAATGTTCGGAGACGTGGTCTTTCAACAAACTGTCGGCATTCCTATGGGAACCAATTGTGCCCCTTTATTGGCCGGCCTGTTCCTTTATTCATACGAAGCAGACTTCATTCAGAAACTGCTGAATCAAAAGAAGAAAAAGTTAGCGGTGTCCTTTAATTTGACATTCAGATATATCGACGACGTTTGTCAATTAACAATGACAATTTTCATACATATGTCAATGCGATATACCCCGGCGAACTAGAAATTAAAGATACAACAGAATCAAGCACACACGCTTCATACTTAGACATTTTACTTAATATAAACACAGACGGGAATTTAGCAACTAAGCTATACGACAAACGCGACGATTTCGGCTTTCCCATCGTAAATTTTCATTTTAGTAGTAATAAGTAGTAATAAACCTCAGACGATCATATGGGCTTTATTTCCAAATGATCCGATATGCCAGGGCGTTACAACATATTTTCATTTACAGTAATAACTCACTGACAAATTATTGTAGGTATATCGAAAACCGCGTTTAATGTCAACGTTCCGCATATTTTATGGTCGGTATAATTTTGTTTGCGACTACTCTGTTTCACAAGTGAAATGTTGAGTTGCCTTTTCGATATGCCAGACGACGTGTACACTACTCAAGATTTCATAGGACTTGATGTGGACTCAACGGCGTTGTGACCGGTCGACAGGGGATGCTTACTCCTTCAAGTTTGATCCCACCTCTTGGTTTCGAGTATGTTTGTCCATTGTATCTATGTCGGCACTTGACTCTTTGGTATCTGAAAATTTTTAATATTTCAAGACTTGAACATTTATAATTTTATGCACATAAAGTATAATACAAATGAAGTATACACGTGTTAATAGTGTAGATACAGCAGAAAAAATGTAAGCATGTAAATGGATCTGCATATACTTTGGATGGGTGGATGGGAATATGACGATTTTACAGCGCAAAGTCTTGAAATCGAATGAAATAAATAAAGTAACATGCAAGCCGTGTTTCTGGACACGATACAAGACAGACCAATATCCATACGCCGTACACGTAATAAATACTATGATCTTCTTCGATAGGTATCATTGATAGTTTTAATTTTCAACCTGTAACAAATAAATAGAGGATATCAAGAATGTATTGTGAAGCTTGACAACATTAATTTGTTTGCGTGCATATGTTTCAGACACCAAATCTAAATATTTTTTCTCTGATAAAAAGAAAATCAAAAGTAATTGCTATATTTTACATTGTAAATACTCTTGGAATCTGTTTTTATATATTTTAAAAGAAGTACCACTTGAGTGATGGCGCCAATATTTACAAGCAAAACTTTTGGTAACGTGATTTCACTTCCCAATACATGTACATTTTCATATGTTTTCGGCATTTAGATCCAGCCATTTAATGAATCTTCCTATCAAACCTACGATATTGTGTATCTCCTAAATATAATGTGGTCAATCCTACACCCCTATGATATTATGAGGTCAATCCTACACCCTACGATATTACGTGGTCAATCCTACACCCCTACGTTATTATGTAGTCAATCCTACACACCTACGATATTATGTGGTCAATCCTACACCCCTACGATATTATGTGGTCAATCCTACACCCTTACGTTATTGTGTAGTCAATCCTACACCCCTACGATATTATGTGGTCAATCATAACTATATTATGTATCACAATCCTACACCCCCTACAGTAGTCAATCCTACACCCCTACGATATTATGTTGTCAATCCTACACCCCTACGTACATTCATCAAATGGGATGTACACTCATACAAGTCAATATCACCTCTACGTACATTCATCAAATGGGATGTACACTCATATGGGAGTTACAAGTCAATATCACCTCTACGTACATTCATGTACACTCATATGGGATCTAAAGTCATTATCATGCATATACATTTGGATGGGTTTACAAGTGGGAACTACTCACACTCATGACGTGATCTCTTCACAGCGCAAAAGTCTTTAAATTTTACATACAATATAAATATGGGAGTAACAAGTCAAGCCTACGTACACTTATCTTATGGACACGATTATTATGATGTACGACAATATGGGCCGTAATCATTTCTAATAACATACTAAAAAGTAGCTACTATCTTTCATTTTACATACACTATCGTATGATCTAGTCATTATTAATTTTCAACCTGTTTAAACAAATAAATATAGCAGCAAGACATCACGATGTCATTGTGAAGCTTGACAACATTAATTTGTTTGCATGCATATGTTTCAGACATTTATTTCATAGTTTTAATGTCAATTTTGACAAAAGGTAAAGTATTTTTTCTCTGTTCGAAGAAATACCAACAGTACTGTTCGTAATATTTTATCACATGTACGTTACTCTTTGAGTTTGCTGTTTTTTCAACTATTTTAAAGAATGATTAGATACTTCCATACTTGTTTTTTTCCTTCTCAAAATGTTCGTTATAAAAGTGAAATAATAAGTATTACGAGTTTATATGAATACGCCAATATTAGATAATTGTGATGCAAATAACAGCTTTTGGTATAGAAAATCAGTGATTCAATCGTATAAATTAACAAAATATACCTATTCCATTAGCGCAGTGATATGCATTTATCACAAATGTGACCTAGCGATCCTTGAAGCCCCTCATTTTTAGTTTAATGTCTTTGTTACACCCAAAGACGTACTTTTGAAATAAAAAATATGTAAGTCTTTCATTTATTATCATAAACAATTGTCGGGTGAAAGTTGAGGAGTACAATTCAATTCAGCATATTACGTTAACATATACTTTACAATGTACAATTAATTAAAAAAAAAACACACTGTGAAATTGAACTATAGCAAATATGATTTACTTAATTTGACATTGGGACTGGTTGTTAATAGAGTTTGAAAAAAGAGATATAAATAGGGGGAGGGAGAAAAGTAATTCTAAAATATTGTACAACACCCGATCACAGAAAAGAAAACGGAAAATGATGTGAATGCATTATAGTCAACTCTGCCTTGTAACAAAGACAACTACAAACTAATATGTTAAACTGATGATAACTGTCAAAATGCAAGATAATTAACATTTGAATGTGACATGGCAAATTTGTGTTGTTCAAGATATCTTCCTGAAGTTTGAAATGCAAATACGTATGTTACCTGCGAATTGCACCACATCATATTGCAGATTTACTTTGTGTAGTCAATCCGATGAATCTCAACCGAAAAGATATTGTGTAATAGTTGGATACCTAAACTTCACAAAACCCCATATAAGCAAAGATACGTATTCCAGCAAATGTTCTACCAAACCTTTATCTTTACTCCTTACCAAGATTTTGACAGCCTTACGGAGAAACTTCAACAATACTGTAGCCTTATCCAGAAGCGGTGTAAATCACTTACCTACGCTTTTAGAAAATTGTAGTCGAATCCTACAAAACTTATGACTTCTCTACTCTTTACCCTACTATTCCACATAAAAAATTAAAAGAAAGACTTTTCAGCATCATAGACAACTGTCAAAAGGTGGTACCCCGAAAATTTATATCAGTGATTGGCTATCCGATATTATTTCGTCAAACACCACTATGAATCACACATCCATTATCAATATAAAAAACATGCTGGAATTTCTTATAGACAATATATTTGTAATGTCGGAGATGGTCTTTCACACAAACTGTCGGCATATGGGAACCAATTGTCATTGGCCGGCCTGTTCCTACACGAAGCCTTCATTCGATATGCTGAATCAAAAGAAGAAAAAGTTAGCGGTGTCCTTTAATCATTCAGATATATCGACGACCTTTGTCAATTAATAATGACAATTTTCATACATATGTCAAACCTACCCCGAACTAGAAATTAAAGATACAACAAATCCTACACGCTTCAAACTTAGACTTTTACTTAATATAAACACAGACGGGAATTTAGCAACTAAGCTATACGACAATCGCGACGATTTCCTTTCCCATCGTAAATTGTTTAGTAGTAATAAGTACAATATCCCTCACACTACTTTTATTTCACAAATGATCCGATATGCCAGGGCGTGTACAACATATGAAGATTTCATAGGTATATCGAAAACCGCGTACAACCCGCAAGTTTTTACTCGGTATATAGTCTTGTTTGCGACTACTCCTGTTTCACCCTTTTCGTTGGCGGTTATTAGACGTCTGTCCAATCCGTATACACTCCTCACCATTGGACTTGACTGTGGACTACGGCGGTGTGACCGGTCGACAGGGGATGTAGTCCTTCAATCCCTGATCACCCTTGGTTTCCACGTGTTTGTCATTTGTATCTATGTCCTGGGCATTCTACACCCCTACTTTGAAAATTTTTAATATTTCAAGTTGTTTATAATTTTATCCATACACCCTTACACGTGTTATTAGTGTAGATACAGCAGAAAAGATCCTAAGCATGTAAATGGATCTGCATATACTTGTGGGTGGGTGGGAATCCGATTTTACACCGCAAAGTCTTGAAATCGAATGAAATAAATAAAGTACATGCCCTACGTGTATTATGGACACGATACAAGACAGACAATCCCGTACACCCCTACTATGATTATTCTTCGTAAGTATCATAGTTTTAATTTTCAACACCCAAATACGATATTATTGTGGTCAACATCCATGCATATGTTTCACCATTTATTTCATAGTTTTACGACATCTAAATGTTTTTCTCTGATAAAAAGAAAATCAAAAGTACTTGCTACATTGTAAATACTCTTTGAATCTGTTTTTATCTATTTTAAAAGAAGTACCATTTGAGTGATGGCGCCAATATTTACATGCAAAACTTTTGGTAACGTGATTTCACGTACCAATACATATACATTTTTATATGTTTTCGTGATTTAGCTCCAGCCATTTAATTAATTCTACACCCCTACGATATTGTGTAGTCAATCCTATCAAACCTACGATATTGTGTAGTCAATCCTATCAAACCTACGATATTATGTAGTCAATCCTATCAAACCTACAATATTGTGTAGTCAATCCTATCAAACCTACAATATTGTGTAGTCAATCCTACACACCTACGATATTGTGTAGTCAATCCTACACACCTACGATATTGTGTAGTCAATCCTACACACCTACGATATTGTGTAGTCAATCCTACACACCTACGATATTGTGTAGTCAATCCTACACACCTACGATATTGTGTTGTCAATCCTATCAAACCTACGATATTGTGTAGTCAATCCTATCAAACCTACGATAGTCAGTCAATCCTACACACCCTACGATATTACGTGGTTGTGTAGTCAATCCTACACACCTACGATATTGTGTAGTCAATCCTACACACCTACGATATTGTGTAGTCAATCCTATCAAACCTACGATATTGTGTAGTCAATCCTACACACCTACGATATTGTGTAGTCAATCCTACACACCTACGATATTACGTGGTCAATCCTACACCCCTACGATATTGTGTAGTCAATCCTATCAAACCTACGATATTGTGTAGTCAATCATATCAAACCTACGATATTGTGTAGTCATTCCTACACACCTACGATATTGTGTAGTCAATCCTACACACCTACGATATTATGTGGTCAATCCTACACCCCCACCCCTACGATATTGTGTAGTCAATCCTACACCCTTACGTTATTATGTAGTCAATCCTACACCCCTACGATATTGTGTAGTCAATCCTACACCCTTACGTTATTGTGTAGTCAATCCTACACCCCTACGATATTATGTAGTCAATCCTACACCCCTACGATATTATGTGGTCAATCCTACACCCCTACGATATTATGTGGTCAATCCTACACCCCTACGATATTATGTGTCAGTCACACCCCTACTATATTATGTAGTCAATCCTACACCCCTACGATATTATGTGGTCAATCCTACACCCCTACGATATTATGTAGTCAATCCTACACCCCTACGATATTATGTAGTCAATCCTACACCCCTAAGATATTATGTAGTCAATCCTACACCCCTACGATATTATGTAGTCAATCCTACACCCCTAAGATATTATGTAGTCAATCCTACACCCCTACGATATTATGTGGTCAATCCTACACCCCTACAATATTATGTGGTCAATCCTACACCCCTACGATATTATGTGGTCAATCCTACACCCCTACTATATTATGTAATTCCTAGTTTCACTTATTAAAAAATTCAGAACAGAACTTGAATTGCACTCGAGATTTCACAGAAACGTCGAGGTATACAATAAATAATGTATATAACATTGCAAACATATGTATTAACAAGATGTACAAATGATAGTTCTAATAATTATAATCCTATGTATATATATTAATTAAAATTTAAAAAATGCTTCACTAATATTTTATAAATTTACACGTTTTTTCCAATTTACGTTGACTGTGCAAGATGTAAAAATGAAAAAGAACCAATGGATAATTAAAACTCCAAGTCCATCGAAATACGACAAATTCGATATGTTAATGGTCTCAACGTTATGTATATAAATGGTCTCAACAAAGAAGAACAATTGCGAATCCCAAACAGGATAAAAAGATGTCCGGAAGGAGCCCGCGTCTTTTGCTATCGTGGCACACCCGTCGCAAATGTTATATTTAAACCTCTCGAGTTCAGTGAAAAGATCAAGTTCGGTGAAATTATCATCAGTTACTTTTATATATGATTGGCGAATGGGAGTCACTGCCTAAGGTCGAGAACCAGAATACTATCTAATATTACTGGGAGGGGGGCTTCGTATTGTTGAACTAGATCCACGTATCGACCATTACACGTCTTTTACGGCGGCTTTAAGAGTTCAACAACGTAACCTTGTGTAAGTAGTTTATTGGCGAGTCGTTTCGCTCTCAGAATAAAACGTTCATAGAAGGAGTATATGCCCTGGCACAACGTATAAGTTGTAAAGTGAAAACGCTATAGACTGGAGAAGATGGAATATTACTACCTGAAACCGATAAATTCTTGATATGGAAATTGAAATCGTCGCGTGTCATAAAGCGAGGTGTAAAGTTGACCGTGCTTTCTGATCGAAAGGAGTAAATCTAGGTAAGAAGCAGATGTGTTGCTTTCTGCTGTCTCATTGATCTCAAGCTGAACAGGATTAATCTGGACGAGGCAATTCTGAAATTGTGAATTACTTATAGACATGATTTCGTCGATATACCTGTGAGTAAAATTGAACCGAAATGTTAATTGTGTATTTCCTTTGGAGAACAGAGACTGTATAAATTCCGCTTCATATGAATGCAAAAAGACGTCTGCCAAGAGAGGTGCACATTTGGTACCCATTGGAATGTCGACAATTTGTTGGAAAACCTTTCGCGCAAAAACCACGAAGATGTTGTCCACCAGATAACCCAGAAGTTCCGCCTTCAGTGTACTTGTTATTGGAATCCGGTGTTCCTTCATAAAATAAGGTTCTTCATGACCTAACACTAAATATATATATCTGCGATTTCCATTTGTGTATACAAAGGAGTTTTGTAAATAGATGTTAATCTGTTTTGGAGTTTCTGGTGAGGAATTATTGTATAAAGGGTCGAAAAATCAAAAGACTTGATGCTTGTAATATGTTTGAAATTTGTAGACTTTCAATGTTCCAACAGTTCTTTTGAATTCTTTAGGATACAAATCTGATTGGTTCCGATTCTTGAGTGGGCCGTTGTACAGTACTTATGAAGACCTTGTTTAATACATGTAAGCAGTTTGGTGAGTAAAATATATAAAGGCTTGGTGGAGCACTTGATGACCCCGCCATAAATCGGTGTTTATAGGGATTTTTGTGCATCTTCGGAATCCAATAAATGGATGGCAATTCAAGCTCCCCATCACTTGCCGGTATTCATATAATCATCTAATATTTCAGAGGTAGAGAAATCGGTGAGAGTGTTTGAAGGGTTTCCAGGAAGTGTGTTGAGTCCAAGTTCCTCTTTTAGAATGTTGAAGTAGTATCTCCTGCAGACAAATGTAAACTTGTTTGATGCTTTGTCAGCTGGGACGATAATACAATTTGCGTGGAGACGGGACAGTTCTCTGACAATATCAGGGTCACAAACAATTGAATTGTGTCTGGTGTTGACAGAATATTTTAAAAAGTCGTCGAATTCTTCATTTAAGAACATTACTGATCGACTTAATCCAGTCTCGTATGGCGTAGCCTACTCGTCACATGCGTCCATGACAATTTCAAAGTTTTGGCGCCATGTAAACGAGACAGGTTCCCTATATTTTGGGCCTTTACATAAAAGATCTCTCAGTTTTCTGTTACGTACAATGTTGAGATCACCTGTCACAACATGGCCACATGGAGAGTACATGAACTCAGATGTAGAGTAGGTGCAAGGTGAAAGGTTCTGTGAAATGTTGGGTAAATTGAATTGTTGCATACTAGTTCAATGAATTTTAACATATTCGATCTTGTGTAAAAATACTTATCTAAATATAAACAATGTTTAGTGGAGAAAAAAGGTACAAGTCGTCCTTATAGATAATGAAATTTGTCAGCAATAGAAATATAACTACATAAAGTACATTTTCTATCTAACCTGTTTATAGACGTATCTTCCTGTTTCTGTTGGTAGTCTGTGGTTAGTCGGTCGTAATTTAGTAAAGACGATACGATTTGGGTTTGACAGCAAGAGTTAATACTTTTTAGACACGATTGTTTAAAACTTTTATATAAAATACACTTGGATAAATCATTTACTGTTGGTGGCCATTACTGCTTAGTGTGATCACAACTTTATTAAACCAGTTCCAGCTATCAATACTCTGCGATTGAAAGAAATATGAGAGGCCAAGTTAATTCATAATAGAATCAAAATTCTTAATCCAACTATATTCATAATTCATGTTATAATCATTTAGAAGAATACATGATACATGTAGTTTCTCCGATCTACCGTGGGTAACTTTTGCCCCTGAAATTTTAAAATTCTAAAATTAAACGCTGAACACCAGTCTCTCTCAATATAGCATGCAATGTAGAGTGCTCATTTTTACCTTTTCAAAACAAATCTAAAAAACTCGCGTGGAATATTTTCTAAGAATTTTTATAGAAAGAAAAAAAAGAAAAAAAAAAGCAACATCAACATTCACCCACACAGATTTCTCAACAGTATAGAAGAATAGGAACAATATAATGGTTTGATAGAAAAGCTCAATACGCAGGTTTCGTTTGTTAAGTAGGCAACGAATAAAAAAAATGTTAGTTGTAATTATCGTATGTTGTATTTCTTAATTTTCGCAATAGTCCTTTAGATATTTAAATATGCCATGTATACACCCACATACTAAAAGTTTGTAATTAATGTCATTTCCCCATAGCTTTCAATATTGAAATCATATTTTTTTAAATAACTGACCTGACTCATATGCTCAGTGAAGTCTTGTATTTTTTTGCTCATTTGTTTGGAATTCTATGGACTATTTTTCTAAACTGCTTTGCAACATATCAATTTCTTTTTATGAAAACTACAAGTATTTATAAGTGACAAGCGAAATTTGCAGCGTCATTACCTTCTTTGTCCATAGTAAGGGACGTCAACGAAAATTTGTTTGCTTCTCGAAAATAAAGAAATTTAAACCAAAACCAGATGAAAGTACATGTAAACAGACTGTCTTCTAAAAATTTCGCGTGAATTGATTAAAGTATTGACTCGTGAAAGTTACTGGAAAAAAGTTACTGGAAAAAATGTTATTGGTTGACATACTTATGGCACGTACATGTATATATAAACCTTCCAATGATATGTAACGAATGTTACATTCTTATTCTGATGAAATGAAATTCATCATTTAAAATTAAACTATCAATTTAAAACAAATGATTTATAGAAAATCCGTACATAATAGTGTATAGTATACAATGTAGTTTGTTCCGTCCAAAAAGAATGAGAAAGTTTAGATAATATAATATTTCAGTTATTTTTTAGACGTTGGATACGCCACACATGGAAACAGATAGGACCTGGCGACTGTATTTAGATTCAAAATATTTTTGATATTCCGTAGTAACAGCAAAATGTTTCTATTGAAATAAAAATAAAAATACATGTGTATATTCTTAAGTCTTATTGAAAAAAAAGAAAAATATTTGGTTGTGTTTTGATTATTTTATGCTGTGTGTAAAGACAAAATTTTAAAACGGGTAACAGAAACCTACAGTAGTAGAAGTGGTAGTAGTAGTAGTAGAACAAAAGGGCGGTGATCCTAAATAAAGAACTATAAAGAACCCTAAATAGCTTTATTTTCACTAATGGTGATCATGTTTGTGTAAAAATAGTAGAATATTAATCTTAAGCACACAGGTAATTTAACTATTACAAATGTTACAGGTTTAATGTGTATAAGGAAGTTCGCAAAATGATTTTTTTCTAGATATTCTTTGAAATTGTGTATTTGTTTATTTTCTCTCCTGAATTATGTTATCATCCAAAATAATTGAAAATGGCTCGCTTTATGGGGAATGTCTGGGCTCAGTCTTGATAAAAGCTTCGTTGTTTCTCATCTATGAATTACTTAGGTATTGACGGTTATGTATCTGTGTTTATGAATTACATCACAGATCCATTGTATTTTCTTTGTAATCTGAAACGTTGAAGTGATGTATGTTACAAAATGATGTTCAATATAATGTACGCCTAATCAATGAACACCCTAGAAAAATGTGACTGTGCTTCTGATGATTTTCTCCAAATAGTCCCAATGATATCATTTCACGATGACTGTTGAATGCACCATAGAAAATGCATTTATTTCACAAAATAGGCGACATCTAGACACGCTTTTACTATCTTTAGGAGCATAGGCCTACTCGAGCAGTCAACCTGTTCGGCAATTTTATGGTGAAATCATAAAATTGTCCCAGCGTTTTATGAAAAGGGTAACATGTTTCCTATTCAGTCACGTTCAGAAGTTTTAAAACGTAACTATATACCGGGTAGTCAAAATATAAAATGAAAGTTTATCTTAAGTATTGAGTTGAATTGGTGGCTTCGATATTGAATCTATTTTTATAAAAACTCTTTGGAGTGACTTCCCTTGTAATGATAATTTACTACACATCCAATAGATGTCACTACTAATCAGTTTTGAAGGAAATAACTTGAGCGGTTGTGGACACTTGTCACTTAATTGTGTAAAAAAATCAAAATGTTTTATTCTTTGGGAATGTAATGTATCCTAAATGTGTAGAAATATTAGTTCTGCCGTTTCAAACGGCAAAAATATGTTGATAATTATTGCAAGTGGAGTTATGATTATGCTTCAATCGAGAAATCTACTCGTTAGATGACATCACAGCGACAATCAACCGCAGGGAAAGTACGAAGATGACAGAAAAGAAAGATGTTAAAGAGGATGACAGCAGTGTCAGAGTGGCACTTCGGTAATATATTTAATTATGATAGCATATATTAACTTACTTTTACTTAAAATTATAATTAAAACCTGTTAAATATTTTTATTTGTGCGTGCATGCACTTCAGTCAGGCAAAGTCAATGAGTGCAACTGACCCATGATTGTGACCATGTGAAATACAGAATTGGCATACAATTCAATGACTTGTTCTTGTCAAAAGGGGCGGTTTGTGGAAGTGGTGTTAGTGTAGCAGACAGGGGGAAATGTTCAGCCAGCCCGGGGATTAAACCCAGGATCTTCTGAATACTAGCAGGACGCTCTTACCAACTGATCTATCTGGTTGATACCCTCTGCACCACTACACTTCCCCCTTACTAAGATTTTGGACCACAGAAATTCACAAGACTCAATACACAACACAGTGAGTTTATTTAGTTGGGCACCAAATGTAGCAGGTGGGGAAACTGTGTGGCCAGATACTTTCAAAATTTAGTATTCAGCGTTGACTTGATGAAGACATATTAAAAAAATATTTCAAAATTAACCCAAAATTATTTTATCATGTCATTCTTTTGTTTTTTCATGTTAACTGAACTGAATATTTATGTATTTTTCAAGGATGGCAAGATTCTCAGCACTCGATTTAAGACACCGTTTTGCTAAAATTTGAAGAAACAAATGGGTGTTTACGTTTACATTTGTTGTCTGATTAAACAGTAACAATCTACATACATACTTTCCTTTTGGGATCTCTGATGATCACCTACATTTGCGATGTCTTCGGAGTCATGTATGTACATGATAACAAATACATTTGTATAATATGTTTAGGAAACATATGGGTATTAGCGTTTAAACCATACATTTGTAATTTTATCGTTTATTCAGCCTACACAGTAATAAAATGGGTATCAACTGATTGCTGAAAGATGACTTCACATGTTTAAACATTAACAATTTATTTTTGAATATGATAATTTATTGATACATTGTACAACGATTAGAGCTTACATTTTTTGTAGGTGCACAGAAGTACACAACACTTGTATACATGTATCTGGTCTGTTACCCTCTGCACCACTACAGAAGTAACCTCTTTTGATATGAACAGGGGTCTATACATTTAGACCCTTTTTGGGACAGCGTCCTGTACCCTTTCAATTGGGAATTTTATGTCACAATAGACTAAATGGTGGCGGTGGTGGGGGGGGTAATGGTCGTTTTATAATTACTCTTACATGTAAGAATAATGACACAAATCTTGTGATTTATTTATAGGTCGAATGGAGGTAACTTACACGTAGCACATGTTTACATACACATGTACAATGAATCTAAATTAAATCACAACAGGGGTGACAGACTTCTTGTCGATGCAAAAATTGTTAGAGCTTCAGTAATGCATGTACACATGTAATACGTGCAGGGCAATACCATTTTATCTGTACAACCAAGCTACATGTATTTTTAGATTTTTTTATTGAACTGACAACATGGATTTCATCTGAAGACACAGGTTTTAATTGTGTGATAATTTAAATTGTAAATTTCTCCTTTGTTGGTATATCAAAAGTGAACTATTTGGGAAATTTTTGCTTAAAATTTGTGAAAAATAGCACATTTTGCATTGGGAATGAGGTCTTTTACAGAACCTGCATCAGGGATTAATATTATCCACTTGCTGGTTTGGTAAACAGCACTTCCCAATGCAAAATCTGCTATTTCTTTTTTTAATTTTTAGCAAAAATTTCCCAATTATGTTCACCATGTTATTCAAATTTGGTATTAAACAATAAAAAGGAGAATTTAATACATGTGTGTATGAACCTTGAAGTCTTCAGATACATGTATAAAACATGTTGTCAGTTATTGGTTAACAATTGTAAATAAGAGAAGCTGAATGAATCACAAATTTTGTGTTTTTATTCTATGAATTGAATGACAATACAGTGTAGTTACTTTTTTCCCAATTTCACCCATTGCGATGTATATGAATTTCCCTGGCCTTTCAGTTGTTTGGGGCCCACAGCAACCAGAAAAACAGAACTTCAAGTCTTATTCTTTTTTATCTTCATGTATATTTTGTGATGTATATTTTTGTCTTGAACACCATTAAGTTGAACATGCATATTTACATTACATCATACTATACATGTAATGTATGTAAATGGATGTATTAATTAAAGCTGGCATTTTGATATCAAGCTGTTGACTGGTTGTGTAAGCAAGCTCATTTGATGCACAGTCTACATGTAGCTCTTACCGGTACACTGTAGTCTGGTGCTAGTGGTGACTTTGGAGGAATTTTCCTTGGTTGATTTTGGGTATGGTTAAAGGACCCATTCCCAATGCCAAAATGGCTTATATTTTCCCCAAAAGTTGAAGAAACTCAGAATTGGGAAAATGAATAATAAAGTAAAATGTACATGTACATGTATTTTCAAACAAATGTGTAAGTTTTGTATATACATGTACATGTATTTTCCCAATTTTCTTGATGCTGTTCCGACCGGCCTTCAAGCAATAGCAGATCTAGACCTACATGTACATGTACATACCGGTACATGTACATTGTACATGCATATGTACATTGTACATGTGTAGGTTTGTTAATGGTCAAGCACTACATTAACTCTCTGTAGTGTATTAATTTTCATATCTAAATGAAATGTATACATGTAATTGTAAGATATTCATGTACATCATACATGTACATGTATCTTAAGTTTTTAAGTTTATGTGCATCAAGCTACCGGTACAATGTACATGTACAGTAAGATCATAGTTTAGATATATATTATTAATTTTATATACTGGTACATCACATGTACAAGTCATTGTATGTTTAATTATCTTTAACCACCCTCCCCTTAGGACTGATGAATCAGACACACACTGCAAATGTCCATATACATGTAGATGAAAGTTATCTGGAGCACTGTGGTACAGTCATGGGACATTAATATTCACAACTTACCCGATACATTATTTTCTACTTTTTACGTTTTATATAAAACCAACAATTTTTAAATGCCCACAGAATCAACAAATTTAATAAATATTTCAAATATTTTATTTTTAAATGAAGAAAATTGAATTCACATTTTGAAATTTAGATATACTCATTGTTTATTTTGAGAAAATAATGATTCTGTGGAGGATAAAACTATTTTAGCTAAATTTTGACATATTTCATTAGACTGAAAGAATAATTATGGAATTTACAAAATAACTCTTTGAGGAAAATACATGTACCGTCATTTCTGTAAATAAACAACACAGTTTAAAAATGCATATATTTTAGAAATATGAAATTATCCTACTATAAATTTGTACAAATTTGTCAAATTCTGGTATGATTTGTGGATTTTACCAGCATTTAAGAATTGTTGGCTTTACATAAAACAAAGAAGAAAATACAATGTAACATAAGTGGCGAATATTTAAGTCCCATGACTGTATACATGTATTATACAAGATATATAAAGTACATTACTACATTTTACTGCAGTCACATTTCGACCCATCCAAATCAATAACTAGTATGGTCTACTGTCATAATTCAGGAGTAAACATGTTTATATTGCATGTAAAAACAGTAAAGTTATTATAAAATGATTCTAAATCACACACACATACATTTAAATATACATGTACACACCTGGATTCTGACAGTGAACTTTACCATTCTTTGATATTGGCAGGTCCAGATGTGATGATTTTTAAACTTAATATGCATTTACAAAAGAAAATCCTGGAGTCTACAGGTTCATGTATCTGCTACAATGTAGACATATGATACATTTTTGAACAGATTACAAATTCCAATATTTGTTGACTATTAATCAATTGTGCACAGATTGCTGTGGGTCTTTCTATTGTCATATTGATCATACACCTGAGTCACACTGTAGTGTACAATGTAGAGATTTTCCGACTTTCAAATATCTATTACTGGTAATGGATTCATGGCTGTATGTACAATGTATAAATTGTATATATATATTATGTAGATGTACAATGTATACTGCCTAGTATAGACTTTTGCTTTTACATGTAGTACTGATTGTGTATGCCAAAACAAGATCTACATGTATATTTCCCATGTTACATCTACATGTACCTGTTGCCATGTTGGAAAGTTTATTTGTATATCAATAAATGTATAATAAAGCAATAGCAGCAACAATTACACATTAAAATATGTATGACCATTTATTATGTACAAATGTACATGATGTAACTATATAGCCACATGTATATTATAATTATTATATTGGTTTAACTTTTACACATGTATGACATTACATGCACATTTTCGTGTACAATGTACATGTATTTAAACATAAATTTGAATAACAGCGCATCTTTATTAAGTTAAGTACATGTAGTTTAAAATTATGAATGTACATGTACAGGTACATGTAAATTGTAATAAGTAATTGTTTTAGTCACTTTCAACAATATTTCAGTATCAGTACATGATCACTACATGTACACTGTATCATAATAGAGCATTATAGAGAAACTATTTAGAGAAACAGCATCTGTTACATGTATTATATAGATCCGAATAGTGTGATAACAGCATTGATACAGTACATGTACATGTAGAACCAAGAATCATTTGATATACATTGTAAACAGTATATTGATATCTTTGTACATACATTATAAACAGCATCTTTGTAGAACCAGGAAAAAAGGGAATTATTTGCTAACATTTGAATTTTGATACATGTATAATACATTTGTAGCCCTGCATACATCGTACATGCATGCTACATGTACATGTATATGCACTGATACAGTTATATGTACATTACTACATCTATACACGTACATGTAAAGTGTTTATACATTGTATGTATATTTTACCAGACAGGTGAGATATACAGGTACAGACTGAGTTGAAAGTAGGTTATGGACATCAACTTGAATCTAGGCAAATCAATGTGGTTTTTAACAAAATACAGTTCACTGCACAAATTAGTGACTGATGGATGTTCAGACCAAGAGATAAAGATTATTCCTGGGGGAGACTGTAGGGATACATGTACAAATACAAATGAACATTATACATAGACATGTACATATATACATGTACAATGTACATATTTGTAGCTCACTAGCTGCTACATGTAAGTGAGGTAATGTTGGTCATTTGTATACATTTACATACATGTACATTTGCAAGTACAAGAAGTAGACAAGTAAACATTCTACAGCACATCAAATTAAATACATGTGTTACAAAATGTGTACATTACATACATGTACATGTGCCTTAATTCATCAATCCCTGAAAAATAATGGACTCTTCTGTAAATCAATTACTTAGACCAGTCCAAATGTGTCTTTAGGGGTGAATGGGTTAAGTAGTCTCTCCCCAAAGAGTATTCATATACATGTAAATAAAAGCTAAGCAATATTAACATTCCTGTAATGTACATACATATATATGTACAATGTATGTTTATGACTTATGTATACATATACATGTACTGTGATGATTAGATCTTGTAAAGTTAGTCATTAAGTACAGTCTTAATTGACATCACTAAATGCACTTGCTACATGTATAAACCATTATTGAAAGTCAGTTTTCTTGTACATGTACATGTATCATGTACAAGTAGTTTATTTTTATTGTTTATATAAAAATGCACGAATAATAAACAAATGTACATTGTACTTGAGCAAACAAATTCTCCATCAATATGCATGTACATGTATACATTTGTATATATACACATGTACACTGTACCTAGCCTCATGTACATGTACAATGTAATGTACATTGTGCATCTACAATGTACACACATGTATAAAGCATTAATAACAGAAATACAATATACATGTATGTTCATAAACATACACATATACATACAAATACAAGAAAAGAAGAAAGAAGATGTAGGGTTCGAAATTAGCAGTTGTCCACCAGTCAGAGACTAGTAATTAACCTATGCAGTTACATGTATGTAGTACATGTGACTTTGAGGACAAGTTCTACTGTACCATCACTTTGTTTAGTTTATTTGGTATTGTTAGATTTTGTACCATAAT
This sequence comes from Atrina japonica, assembly GCA_030159075.1. Classification (NCBI taxonomy): domain Eukaryota; kingdom Metazoa; phylum Mollusca; class Bivalvia; order Pterioida; family Pinnidae; genus Atrina; species Atrina japonica. The sequence continues at coordinate 305,072 of BROG01000427.1, read as the reverse complement.
TTATTACATTTACATACATGTACATTGTATACACACGTATGTATATATTGTACATATTTACAGGTACATTTGTGTTTAAGTACGATTCTGTGTTTCATTGCCATTAAGTTTGATTTTTAGACTTTTAATGACAGTGACCTGATGATTGTAAAAATTGTCACAAGCTGAACCAGTGGTAAAGACCAAGTCTCTGACTATCAATCTGAAACCCACAATACATTGTATGTGTATTTGTATTGCAACTGTACATTGTGCCCTCACCTAGGCTTGCAGTTCAAGGTCATTTACTCATTACAACTGAATTACATGTACATGTACACCACCAAACCACCACTGAATGTCTTTGTACATTTAGAAAAGAAACAAGTCCAAATTTACATTTCTCATTTGTGTAGGATGAGGTACAATGTACATGTAAATCTATGTTAGGAAAAGTTGTAATGTCTACATACACATGTCAGTGGTTGTGTACTGGGATAAGTACAGTATATCAAGTTGTATGTAAATCCAAAATATATGTGACAAAACTGAAAAGACCTCTTTATTCTACAGAGCAATTCACTCGTAAAATCAGTCAATATAAAGGGTTGTAGATACCCTTTGTTGAAAGTTTCAGGTCAACTGATTTAAGCCCCTGAGAGTTTTTAAATAAATAAACACTACTTTTCTATCTACTATTAAAGGTACAAGCTATCTTTTTCAAAACTGACTATGGTTAATTAAACAGGGCGACAATTTTTGCTGTAAAAAGGTTGAACTAAAGAATGAGTGTTATTTTAGTAAAATCTTATTTCCTCATAGAGAGAGATACTCGGATATATGTTAAGAACGGCCTATGCAGGCCATGGTTGCCAGCATAATGCATTTATAGACATGCATACAATGTACTTTTGTAGAAATAAGTTGTCATTGTTCTGCATACATGTACATGTATATTGGGACATGGTTGTACAAGACACAAAGTTGTCACTGTTTTGAAGATACAATGTATTGAGACATGGTTGTACGGGACATGTAGAACATGTTATTGTTTTGTAGATATTTGGACATTGTTGTTGTGGACACATAGTTTTCATTCTTCTGCAGATCTTGGGGACATGGTTGTACAGGACACAGAACTTTGTCAGTCTTCTGTAAATGTTAGGACATGATTGTACAATTTATATACAAGATACAAAGTTGTTATTGTGTTGTAGATATTGGGACATGGTTGTACAGGACATGTAGTTGTCATTGTTCTGTAGATATTGGGACATGGTTGTACAAGACACACAGTTGTCATTGTTCTGTAGATATTGGAACATGGCTGTACAGGACATGTAGTTGTCATTGTTCTGTTGATATTGGGACACGAATGTACATGTACAAGACACACGATATTGGGACATGGTTGTACTGGACACACAGTTGTCATTGTGTTGAAGATATTGGGACATGGTTGTACTGACACACAGTTGTCATTGTATTGCAGATATTAGAACATAGTTATACAGGACACAGTTGGCATGGTGATGCAGATATTGGGACATGGTTGTACAAGACACAAAGTTGGCATTAGGCTAGCACTGTAAATATTGGACATAGTTGTACAGGTCACAGTTGTCATTGTGTTGTAGATATTGGGATATGGCTGTACAGGACATACAGTTGTCATTGTGTTGTAGATATTGGGACATGGTTGTACAGGTCACAGTTGTCATTGTGTTGTAGATATTGGGATATGGCTGTACAGGACATACAGTTGTCATTGTGTTGTAGATATTGGGACATGGTTGTACAGGACACAGTTGTCATTGTGTTGTAGATATTGGAACATGGTTGTACAGGATACACAGTTGTCATTGTGTTGTAGATATTGGGACATGGTTGTAAGGACACAGTTGTCATTGTGTTGTAGATATTGGGATATGACTGTATAGGACACACAGTTGTCATTGTGTTGTAGATATTGGGACATGGTTGTACAGGACACAGTTGTCATTGTGTTGTAGATATTGGGACATGGTTGTAAGGACACAGTTGTCATTGTGTTGTAGATATTGGGATATGGCTGTACAGGACAAACAGTTGTCATTAGGCTAGCACTGTAAATACCGTATTGGACATGGTTGTACAGGATACACAGTTGTCATTAGATATAAGGTTATTATAAAAGTAATGACTACTTGTTTCTTTGTCAGAACTTTGTCAGTATGGCAGATTTCATGAGTTCTAGCTCATGACGTAATGTTACATGAATGGATTATGTCCCACTGAAATACATGTAATTCCATCCACTCTAATGTTATGCAAAGGTTATATGGCATAAAGAGGATGTTTGTTGCTAGTGTTACACTTTTGCTAGTGTTACTTTTGTTTTACGGAAAATTTAAATAGTTATTTTCAAAAATAAATTCTTGAGAAAAAAATCATTCTGTTTTATGTACATGTAATGGTTTTTTTTTCCACAACATGTTACATTTGTACATACAATGTATATATCTGAAAAAGGACATCGGAATTGAAGGGAATTTATTCCATCCTATTTGGGGCTCAGTAAAGTACATGTACATTTGTATATAAACAGTAAAATAGTATAATAACATAGATAATTTTATTTGAATATGTATCTGTTTAATTTGATGTAATATTACACAAAATGATAAAAAATTGAATAATTAGCTCATGTTAGAAAGTATTAATATAATCAGTTTTAGTATTTCCGTCCATGTACATTATATGTAACACTAGCACTTGTGAAATCTGCCGTGTGCCACTTTCTCCATATACATGTACAATTGTACATGTATCTGCTGAATCAAAAGAAGAAAAAGTTAGCAGTGTCCTTTAATTTGACATTTAGATATATCGACGACGTTTTGTCAATTAATAATGACAATTTTCATACATATGTCAATGCGATATATCCCAGCGAACTAGAAATTAAAGATACAACAGAATCAAGTACACACGCTTCATACTTAGACATTTTACTTAATATAAACACAGACGGGAAATTAGCAACTAAGCTATACGATAAACGCAACGATTTCGACTTTCCCATTGTAAATTTTCCACATTTAAGTAGTAATATCCCTCAGTCACCTGCATATGGAGTTTATATTTCACAAATGATCCGATATGCCAGGGCGTGCACAACATATGAAGATTTCATATACAGAGGTAAACTACTCACTGACAAATTATTGACACAGGGATATCGAAAAAACCGCGTTTAATGTCAACGTTCCGCAAATTTTGTGGTCGGTATAATAGTCTTGTTTGCGACTACTCTGTTTCACTAAGTGAAATGTTGAGTTGCCTTTTCGTTGGCGGTTGTTGAGACGTCTGTACCAATTGTGACGAGGGATACACTCCTCACGTGTTTCATTGGACTTTGACTGTGGACTCACGGCGGGTGTGACCGGTCGACAGGGGATGCTTACTCCTCCATGGCACCTGATCCCACCTCTTGGTTTCCAGAGGTCCGTGTTTGTCCATTTTTACCGGATTTGTATCTATGTCCTGGACATCCTATTGATTTATACTTTGGTATCTGAGATTTTTATATTGTAAACTAGTATACTAAAGAATTCTCCATCTTCTCACATACATGTACATGTAGCACATTTGGGAAATTAAAATAAATATAACTTTGAAGGAAATAGCACTTAATTTCCTAGTACATATACTCCTAGGGGAAACGACCATTATTAATATGACTATAAATTCTACCCAAAATATCGGTGAACAATTGTGGGATATCGGTCAACATTTATATTGACATACATGTACAAATGTACATATATTGTACTAACATAGCCTTTTGTACAAAATGTATAAAAACTCTACAGAAACAGAAGCTTTCTCTGTCTGCTGATAGAGTATGTATATATATATATATATATATATATATATATATATATATATATATATATATATATATATATATACACAAGTAATGTCCTATTTTTCCTTGGAAAATCAAGGAAAGTCTTGAGTAAATATGATACACAAATGTTTATTACATCTTTTTTTTGTCATCTTAAGTAAATATGATGCACAAATGTTTATTACATCTATTTTGGTCATCTTAAGTAAATATGATACACAAATGTTTATTACATCTATTTTTACAAGTAAGTAAATATGCAATCATGATTATGCACACACTCATGGTGCCTGGATTATATGTTAAAAAATCTTGAAGCAAAAATGTACATATAGGAATCAGTTAATGGTAAATTACATGTATGTATGTGTATACGTATATTGATTGAGTTTTATCAACTGACTGAATAAGAGTCCCATTGTTGTTGTGTAAATTACATCCTTTCAATATAGAACAACAACGCTTTAGTAGGTCAACAACATAAATTCTTTAAAAAGCCAATACACATTGCCATTTTGAATATTTTATCAGAAGCTGCATTTTATCGGCAATTTGATATACATACATGTGCATAACTTTCTCATGTTTTTTCACTTCAAAAGGAACACTTTATTCACAATAATTTATGTATGAAACCTCTACCTTTTAATATTGACTGTACTGACGTATATAAATAAAAATGTACATGTGTAAATGTGGCTAGTTTCTGTCAGTATACTGTAACCAGAGGAGATTGAATGACCAAAAATGTCAAATGGTAATATAATGATGTAAGATATGATTGAACAAGAAAGTCATAATGTGTAAGATATAATTGAACAAGAAAGTCATATTGTGTAAGATATGATTGAACAAGAAAGTCATATTGTGTAAGATATGATTGAACAAGAAAGTCATATTGTGTAAAATATGATTGAACAAGAAAATCATATTGTGTGAGATATGATTGAACAAGAAAGTCATATTGTGTAAGATATGATTGATTTAGAAAGTCATATTGTGTAAGATATGATTGAACAAGAAAGTCATATTGTGTGAGATATGATTGAACTAGAAAGTCATATTGTGTGAGATATGATTGAACAAGAAAAGTCATATTGTGTAAAATATGATTGAACAAGAAAGTCATATTGTGTAAGATATGATTGAACAAGAAAGTCATATTGTGTAAAATATGATTGAACAAGAAAGTCATATTGTGTAAGATATGATTGAACAAGAAAGTCATATTGTGTAAGATATGATTGAATTAGAAAGTCATATTGTGTAAGATATGATTGAACAAGAAAGTCATATTGTGTAAGATATGATTGAACAAGAAAAGTCATATTGTGTAAGATATGATTGAACAAGAAAAGTCATATTGTGTAAGATATGATTGAACAAGAAAGTCATATTGTGTAAGATATGATTGAACAAGAAAAGTCATATTGTGTAAGATATGATTGAACAAGAAAAGTCATATTGTGTAAGATATGATTGAACAAGAAAGTCATATTGTGTAAGATATGATTGAACAAGAAAAGTCATATTGTGTAAGATATGATTGAACAAGAAAAGTCACATTGTGTAAGATATGATTGAACAAGAAAAGTCACATTGTGTAAGATATGATTGAACAAGAAAAGTCATATTGTGTGAGATATGATTGAACAAGAAAAGTCACATTGTGTAAGATATGATTGAACAAGAAAAGTCATATTGTGTAAGATATGATGAACAAGAAAAGTCATATTGTGTGAGATATGATTGAACAAGAAAAGTCATATTGTGTAAGATATGATTGAACAAGAAAAGTCATATTGTGTAAGATATGATTGAACAAGAAAAGTCATATTGTGTAAGATATGATTGAACAAGAAAAGTCATATTGTGTAAGATATGATTGAACAAGAAAAGTCATATTGTGTAAGATATGATTGAACAAGAAAAGTCATACTGTGTAAGGTAGCGTAACTTTGCTGTAAGATTAATTGAGCAGGCCAGGAAAGTCATATTGTAAGATGGCTGAGGCATAAGATTAATTGAAGAAGAAAGTCATATTGCAAGATGGTAGAGGCAAGTCATATCATTGTGTAAGGTTTAATATATAGGAAAGCATTAACCTATACTTAAAGTTAATTGAAATAATTAATCTAGTGTTTGCCAGCACCTAATTCATGTACAATATACCTGTTCATTGTTATGTACAATGTATCTTCTGTAAGAAGATTTAATTTTCGGACATGCATGTAATTTCTTTCCAAAGAGGTTTGAAGCCTATAATTACAGTGTAGTATAAAAGGTATATGTAGAGACTGAGATCAGTCTGGAGTAGAGTTTACATTTAGATGTAGGAACATACTTTTAAATCCTTGCCCTGGACACCGTCTGGAAGACGAGAATAGATAGAGTAGTGTTTGAAGTCATTTTGACAGCCATATCTCTAATTCTTATGATGATTAATATGTACAAGGGATTAATATCCTCAACATGTTGGTCCAGTAAAAGAACCCACTCCCAATGCAAAATTTACTAATTTTTTCCCTAAATTTTTATCAAAATTTTCCAAATATCTTCACTGAACAGCTCATATTCGGTATACACCAACAAAGGAGAATCTCACAACTTTTAAGTCAATGTACCATGGCCACTCAATAAAAACTTCCATGTCTTCAAATGAAAACTATGTGCTAGTTAAATAAAAGAAGTTGGATGAATATTTTTTTTGTATTTTGACTGTTACGAGTAAATTGACCATACATGTAGTTACCTTTTTCCCCACTTTGTTCCATTGGGACATAAAATTCCCAACTGATAGGAACAGGACTCTGTACAATAAAGGATCTATTAACCTCTGTTTACATGTACATTCTTAGAACTGGAAAACATGTTTTTTCATTTCTTTATTGCTATTTATACCATATGACCTGAAACTTACAAACACAGGTAGACAACCTGATACTAAATCTCATTAAACATATAATTGGATGTATTCAATGAGTGTAATCAAGTGTAAATGATTAAAATAAATAATACATAATGTACATTTGTATAACAGTCATTTCCATTAGAGGTTTTATATATCAAATGGGTTAAACATATGGCATTGAACACTATTATGATATATGTAGATGATGATTAAGTCAGTGTTGATTATAACAGAAATCATTTAAATCAATGTTGACTTTGTTGAACTCTGTACACAGGCTTTTATGTGTATTAGCTTTCATGAAACATAGGAATTTGGTAGTAGAAATAGGTCACAAACTAGGTCAGAGTTGAGAACAATCAATAGGGTACCTGTCAAATTAGAATACAGGTCAACCCAGAATAGTTAGTATAAAGCATGTACATGTTTATATACGATGTACAAAAATGTATACATGTACATGTGTGTATATAGACCCTTTCACGATAACTGCGTTCCTACTACATGTACATGTAATTTCACTTGCGCACAAACACTTCCGAGTGGTATCAAGAAATTTCGTGCTCAGAACGTGTCATACCCATGACAATTAGTACCCAATAAAAGACGAATTGTTCCCTGTGTACGATTTGAATTTCATTGGGTTTGATTCGTGTTGGGTATGAAACTTCTTGTTGCCACTTGGAAGTGTTAAGTGCACAGGTGAGATTAGTAGAAACGCAGTTATCATGAAAGGGTCTATCATCCAGGAATGAAAGTCTACATCCGAAACACCATACTATGAATTTTTTGGTACGTAAAAGTGAAAGTCAGATTGAAAGACATGTACATGTGCAAAAATATTCTATATAGCCTACATACTATTACATTTACATGTTAATACAGTTGATGGAACATCAACGCAGTTATGTTATGCTAAGTTGTTTATTGGGAACAAGTCAAAGCACATTTTGCAGTATGGGATTAATAACACATTATATTAACGCAAAATTACACATGTATGTGCATTTCAGCAACATAAATTCAACTTCAAGATTGAAATTTCCTAGTCACACTTTTATTCGTATATTTTTGATTTTTAAAATGACAAAGATATAGTAACAATTCGCTGAAAAAATATAGGTCTACAAGACTCGTTGAAATATATGCTATTAAAGGTCATTTTGACGTCCTTTATGAATTTTAAGAGATTATAAATTTGCTTTAGAAAGTTACTTTTCAATTATTTTTTACCATAATACTCTTGTGATAGAATTGACATTAAAAGCGATAGACTGAACTGTTAATAATTCTTGCACATGATTAATATGCAAATGAGTTTTGGTCAAGTTTCCCTTACTGTGTATTGGCAAGATATGTCTGTGATGTTGGACAAAGAAGTTGGGTCATTCCTCATTCATGTGATTTTAACTGATGAGAAACTCCTGGCAAGTCTTTGAAGTTGAGAAAATGTTTTTTTTACATATACATTGTACATGTATTGACCTACATTGTAGAGATTTAAGGCTTCTGATAGGAAGTATAGCGTAAGGGTGTAATACTGCCCTGTCGCATAGAAATTTAATATCAATGAAACGATGTTTATAAGCACAAGATTTTATAATCATATCGCTGATCTATGTAGTTTGTCGCATAATAAACAAGCCCTCAGTACTCTCATAAGGCCAAATGTCTGATCCGATTTTTAGTTACTTTTTTCTAAAACCTAATTTTACCGAACTAAAAAGTATTCAGTATACTGAGTGTATTATACCTGAACAGCTGTAAGTGAATCACGCATTCAATATAAATGCAACCGGTCTATATACTTGCGATGAAGGAAATAACAGTTGGTATGTAAATATGAATAATTATATGTACATGTATGCAGAAATGTACATGTACATTGTATAGTCAGACTTCCTCATAATGAAAGTCATTCTGACAATATCACCTATCGGAAGTATTTTACAAAAAACAAAATTAGCATACAATTGAGTTTACAGTTTCCAATATCGAATGATAATTTGCATCTAACAATTATACATTTTCAGTCGAAAATTCTCACGATATAACCTTAATGATTCAAACATATATTCCATCAAAAATATTATTGGTACATATAATAGTTTGTATGTAAAGAATGCATTTTAATGGAATTGATGAGTACATCTGTAGTAATAATTTTATGCAGAATTCAAATAAACACTCATAATTCAATCTCTTGGCTGCCTATTACAACATCAAACTATTTTTAGACACAGTCAATTGATGTGTGGTTTGCATCGTTTGTCTATAATGGCTACGTAGTAATTCAATATTACAACAAACCATCCAGGGAACATTACGTGTGCTTAGCTTGGTCACTAATTACGAGAGTTCACTGTAATCCTGGCAATTCTTTTTGTAATGGTACACTGTACATTGTACCATTTATATTTAATGCTCTGGGAAAGGGTGATCTGACCATATACATTTACCGTATTCAACCCTTTAAGCACCCATGTCCCTATAAGCGCCCCTGCCCCTTTATTTCACATACGATCGATAATCTGTCCTAGCTGGTTGACAAGAGGTGGATCTGAGAAACCATAGGTACATGTAACAGTTTATCCCCCTCCCTAGCATAAGAATTATGTTGATAGGTGTACTCAGTAATAACTACATGCACATGAACAACAACTTTACCACTGTGCCTTATCAAAACTTAACTGTTTTATGTCAATTTGACTATTAATTGGTCCCATTAAAGCACCCACCCCTTTCTCTATATTTTTGTAGCACCCTTGGTGCTTAACGTGTCAAATACGATATCTATATAAAACCTAGACCCTGTACATGTACATAGTTGTACAAATGTCAGTCACTTCTAGATCTGTATACATGTATATATATGTAGTCTATATATGTACCACAGGAGCTGGAAATTTGATCTGTAACTGTAAGTTAAAATGGAGATTCACTAGATCATCAGACAAATTGTTTTTTATTTTATAGGTGTTTGTCTGACGATCATGTGTTTGACTCTTGATTTTAACTTACAGATAAAATTTCCAAAACCATTTAAAATGTTTATACTGATGGTGTACAGTTGTACTGAATGCATAGGCCTGCTATAATTAAGTTACTGTATGAATGAAAATCATATTATCTCCCTTGATTGGCCCTACACATATGTCACTGGCTCAGTTGTAATGCAAAACAACTTATTGTGAATATGATATCAAACATTTAATTATTCATCATATACATGTACATGTAGTCCAATCACTGATGTCAACAAAAACTAACTATGGACAGACCATACAAACACGTGCGGCCACTGTTGTATACAAAATCTACCATGATGTTTGCTAAAGGAAGGTCTCTCTCTCTCTTTTGAAAATGTAACTGTATGCATTTGATCAGATTTTAAAAATTTTGCATAAAAAATGTATGTTTATATTTTGTCTTGTTTACATCTTCAGAATACGTCCTCAGCTTGCTAGAGAGAAAATTGACATGTGCCAAATATGTTCCAATGTGGTTCCAGGTGAACCGCAGGTGATGCTGGGAAAAGACAAGTCGTTTACCTTTGATTATGTGTTTGACATACCCACAGTCCAGGAGGTCATTTACGATGCTTGTGTTCGCAAACTAATAGAAGGGTAAGTAAATGTAATTCTGTATCAACAAATGCCTCCGGTGATGTGAAATAGACAAGTTTCTTATGGTCAATTAAGTGATGATAATCATAAGAGAAATTATCATACAAATACTGGTAAGACCTCATTTATTTAGTATTATGGACACTTATGTTATATAGATATATACATTATATCTGCATTAAGACTCTCTGAAAGCATGGTCACCAAAATATTGTTTAGAACATGAGTTAATCTGTCATACAGAAGTGCTGTCCCAATATTTTGCTCCTACATGTAGGTTCATAATCATGGGTTAGTCATAATAAACAAAACATCAGATGATAAACAATTGTCTTCTGAATTGAATTTCTGAATTTTGCATGGATACCTCTACTGATGACTTCAGTAAAAAAACCTCTGTGTCATAATGCCTATAAGTGTTTCATTCTGCATGAATCCCTTCCCTGAGAAATGCTTATTGTTCTTTCAGATTCTGCCTGTTTTTTTGTAATGTTCAGATTTGTCATAGATTTCTTTACAAGTTTACCCTAAGTTTTGTAAGGCAGTAGCTGAACATAAAACTCACTACTGAAGGTTTGACAGTTAGGAGAGGTTTGACAGCTAGGATAGGTTTGACAGCTAGGAGAGGTTTGATGCTAGGAGAGGTGATGGCTAGGAGAGGTTTGATAGCTAGGAGATGTTTGATGGGTAGGAGAGGTGATGGTTAGGTGAGGTGATGGCTTGAAGAGGTTTGACAGCTAGGAGAAGTTTGACAGCTACATGTAGGAGAGGATTGGCAACTAGGAGAAGTTTGACAGCTAAGAGAGGATTGACGGCTTAGAGAAGTTACGACGGGTAGGATTCATTTTACTGTATAAAGAGAATAGGGAAAGTGTAAAATCAGTGAGATACGAGTTATTGTTGTAGTATTTTAATTACATGTAGTTTAATATGTACCAACATGTATTAACTAATTATTAAAGTGAGTATTTTTTATCATTCGATGAAGTGTTTTGATTGTTATTGGTTGGGTGTCAAGTACATGTACAGTTATTTGTTCCTATGTATATTGACAATTCCATTTGTTGATGTCGATTACTTTATATGGAGCATGGCCAGCTATATTTAAAGGCTTATCATCAGAATTTATCACTTTGTACTTCCTCTGGGGACAAAATGTATTCTCCCAAAAGTGTTGCAGTGTTACATGAAACAATTAAATATAAGTGCATATTTCAGCTTTATAGGGTAACATGACAATTTGTCTGGGCTTGAAATTTGAGCTAGTGATCATGTTAAAGTACTTTACTGTTTTATAGGATATAAATATATGCACTCTCTATCTCTCAAAAACTCATTTTGTGTTTTATAATGGCCTCATTGTCAAAGTCATGGCTTTTAAATATGCATGATTAGCAATAAATGCTTCATTCATCCAATATATACAAAATTTTAAATGTTCTTTCTCTGTGGTTTCTCTTTTTTTCTTTGGCAGGTAATTGTAGCAATTTAAATAAATTATTTTAACATGAATGAGTTGTTTTACATTATTGTCCTTTTTGACATTTTGTATTATTTTCAGTACACATAGTACGATATGTACTGCACTTGTAATTCTACAACTCAAATATATTTTGTATATTTTGAGAGCATATGCTTCTGCACCTAATCTGTAACTTCTGATAACCCATAGAAGGTTTTCTTCCCATTTATCTTATATTAATTTCCACAGTATGCATGTACATGTACTAAGTGACCAAACATTTGGTCATTTTCCAGCTTTTTCCAAAATGTTTTGGCCAGTGCAAGTACATCTACAAAGATATGTATACGCAAAGTATCACACACCTTGTGTATATATATATTAACATGTAAAGAAATGTATGTTACGGATGTTTTTAGAGTCGTGAATGACTTGGTACACATAGATAAGGTAACAATGTTATTCTCCAATACGACATTACAATGAAACAGAGATACCATTCATGATCCTGTTGACTGCGAAATCTAGGCACATCGATGACATTTCTTATTGTTTTACTGCAGTAAACACAGTCTAGTGAATTGTTGTCTCTTAAAAAAAACACTCGGTCTTGTTAATATTTGATATCGGTAGTTAAAACGTGTATTGGATATACATCAAGTTCAAGTGCGATTAAAGGCCTGATATCTGTGTCAACTGGTTGACAATATAGCTATAAGTGTGTGTATGATAAGATTGTAGAAGTAATTGGTAGATATTGAGTACAGGTGCAGTTGTACAGATTTGTACATATAACAGAGGTGACAATAGAATCATTTGAACCTGTGAAACCTTAGGAAAGTTGACAGTCATAATTCAACTCGGTTATATGGGCTCTATATATATGTGATTTGATACTTTATAGATATTGAGTTCAAACTTAATTTAGGTACAAGTACATGGTTATTTAGGTACATGTACAATGTAATTAATGCTTCAGTATACATATAAGGTACATTTTGTACTTGTAAATTGTAAGTCTTACACGATTAAAACCTTTGATTTACAGAAATTCCCTAATTGTCCCCCTTGACCATTAAAAATTTTTACTCCAATATACAAATGTATATGTCAATTTGATTATCAAAATGCATGAAATGTAATTTTCTTTGTAATTTTTCTTGTTTTACTATTTTTATCGATGTACATTTTGTACATATATATGTGTATCTAGTCTGTCAGACTATGTACTGTGTACATGTATGTGTACCCACTTCTTGAAACTTGGTCTCAAACACATCATAAAAATGAATTATGTATGTTCCTTGTTATCTGCCTGTCGAAAAATAAATGAGACTTAATATATACATTACTTATATATAACTTGTCAGTAGGCTGTGAAAATCTCATATATGTAATAATATTAAATCATTCAGTGAAAGTTTCTTGAAAGTCTTTTTTCCCTTCTCAGCATGGCATTGAAATGTTGTTTAACTGGAGCATTGACTGACACGGTTTACAGGTTGTCAACAATGTTAGAAGTGTATATCAATATGTAAATCTTTAAAATTATGTGATAACAGGGTCCGAAGTCACCAAATTTACTCAGTACTCAAGCTCAACTTTTATTTCATTATTTTGACTATAAAACTGTTGATAAAACTTTTGGATTTTAGTGATTTGGAAACATATTATGATTTTTAATCATTTACATATAAATTTTTTGCGACACACTTATGATTTTTTTGTAAAAAACGAATAAATACGTTGAGTACGGTACTCAAGACTTGAGTACGTACTCAAACATTTTTTTAATATTTCTGAAGTTTTCTTCAAATAAGCAATAATTTTTATCATTATTTACAATTGTATGCCATCAATATACAAACATGTCCAGTTACAGAATGAGGTTTGCATGTTTTTACCTTAAAATCGTGAAAAGTTAGTTGAGCTTGAGTACTGAGTAAATTTGGTGACTTCGGGCCCAGATTATACTTGACATTGTAAAATGTACATGTACACAAATGTACTGTCCAAAATCAGTTTGTTTTTAGTTACCTTACATGTAATTAGGTTTTTCTTCTCTCATTGTTGACATTGTCATCTACGTGTGTACATGTAGGATGAATATTAGACCATTAATTTATTATCAGTCAGTGTTACACTTACATGTACATTGTACATGTTTGTAACAATTCAAAAATCCAAAAGGTTTTGGAATTTTAGATTTTTAGATTTTTGACCAAAACCTAAAGTATCAATTATCAAAAACCATTTTGGAATATAAGATTTTTTTACCAAAACATAAAATATTAAATCTCTAAAACCTTTTTGGAATGTAAGATTTTTCTTATCAAAAGCCTAAAATATCAAATATCAGAAATCAAATTTTGGGATTTTGGATTTTTGGAATTTTAGATTTTTGATGTTTCAAAGTTCCACAAATTTGAACAGTGTGTTTAAGCATTGGAGGGATTGTGATCCTGAACTGCAACTGAAATTAAATTTATGACTAACATCATCCTCATTAGGTCAATACAAATGTATTATTTGATTGATGGCTAATATACATGTATAGGGCTATGGCAATGCAGATGTGAGCAAAACACCGATCACCAGAACTGAGTAGAAGGATAAGCCAGCCTTGTAAATTTTGCTGTGCTAATAACATCTGCATTTAAGTCCGTAGCTGGTAGGGTATACATGTATATATTTATTATATGGCGGACACCAGATATCAATCTGGCAACCTCCACCTCTAGTGTTCGTTAAATGTGTGGGACACAGTGGTAGATCTTGACCACGCTGTGAAAACGAATTCATATTTTTGTTTTAGCAGAGACACCAGGAAATTATCTTTGCCTTTTCTTACTACTACCATTCATTAACTAATTAAAATAAACACTTGAATGTAGATTGTTATAAAAACTGGGCAACAAATCAAGACCAAAGGGAATGAAAAAAGCCATAGTCACTTAGTTACATTGTACATGTACATGCTTTAGGTTCTTTAAATGAAACAATAATGAAAATGCAGAATTGCCCACTGAGGATGATATAAGTCATAGATTTACTTTTAGTTTCGCAGATTGGGATAGTGATCACTTGGATGCTGTAAAACATTGTTTAAGTTTTTAGAACTTTGAATCGTCAGAAATCTAAAATTCTGAAAATCCAAAAGCTTAAAAAACGATTTTGGATATTTGATATTTTAGTTTTTTGCTAAAAAAATTAAAAATATAAAATTCCAAAATATTTTGGACTTTTGAATTGCTACATTGTATGTGTTACATGTACAAATGTATGTACACTGACCATTATCAAAGGGTGAATGATATGACTTCAGAGGAATCTAGTGGACAGATCATTTTGTCAAAATACACATTGTGTTATAAGTGAATGCATTGTTTTTGCAAGTACATGTAGGTCATTTCTAAAGAAACTTTGGACCATGTGAAGAACAAACTAACAAACTAAGACAGAATACCAACAAATTATATACTTAATGTATCATATACATTGTATATATATATATGTAGATGTACATTTGTACAATGTAAACAATACTAAACATGTAAACTATGTCAAACAACATGTTCATTTTATATATACATACAAAATGTATATCCACATTTTTGTATATATGTAGCTAGGCCTATATATAATGTAGTTATCTACACTCACTGTCAGCATTTCTGTTTCATTTTATTACTGTTCTATGTAGCTATTAAATTAGCTTATAAATGCACAAATGAGCGAATAAGCTTACAAGGTGTACATTATAGATGTATATTGCTTTGTAAATATTACCTAGGAGAAGGGAAATATTTTACAATTGTTTTACTGAAGTTTACATACAAATACATATAATAATTAGGTACTGCAGTCTGCATCAGTGCTAGTTATGTCTGCACAAAGTGAAATTGGGCCTATTGGAACTGTAATAATAATGTACACTGTATGTTAATGAATTTCTACAGGAAGCAGTTTCCTTTATAAACATGACATTACGACGACCAATTGTCATGTTCAGTACATATGTATGTACTAGTAGTCTATTTGTATTTCAGGACAAATCATTTAACTATCAGTCTCAGGCTGTATGTACTGTACAAATCTGTGTACTTAACATACAGTTGTTCATCCTAAAAATAAATTATAAACAAGATCAATATTGGAATACCTTTCTTCATAATCATGCTAATAAAATAGCAATGATTTACACAAATGCCATATAACATATAACAAAATCATGTAATTTTTATATAGTTGGTCAGAAAATGTAATTTTAAAATAGTTGGTCAGAAAATGACCAGTACATTGTGGTCATTTGTCATTTGACTTGTCTTGCATGTGCATGTACTGTTACACGTTCCTCGCAATTCCGATACATGCATTCTTGTGGGTTTTAATTTTCCGAATTGTCAACTTAGTAAAGCTCAATAAAATTAGACGAGAATTTCAATTGTATACATGTAGGACCTTGACAGCCCTGTCATTTTTAGTGCAAAGAAATATATATATCCTGTTTTGCTATTACTTTTTGTTCTAAAGAGGCAAAGGTTCAAACATGACTGGAATGGCAAATAAGTTTCTAAGTAAACAGATGTATTCTGCTGGCATATTTAAGATCACTTAGAGATTTAATATAAGATCAAGGTTAATTCTAGTGCCATTGATGGGGGTTACCTGTGAAAACACTCACTGAAAAATATGGTAATGGTTATAAATTTTGTACGTGTTGAGTGTACCAGTTCTAAACAAGCAGTATTTGTAACAGATTTAACTTGGTATTTCATTACCTTTTTCAGTCAAATGGCTTGCTTGTATATATATATATATATATATATATATATATATATATATATATATATATATATACATGTATATATATATACATGTAAGTACTGGTAAATCAACTGTCAGTGTAAAGGAGATGAAATATCTATGTACATGCACATCTACTAATTTAGTCAATTAGTGTTTATGCATGCAAAGCAGGCACATGTATAGACAACAAAATGTGTTTACATCTATAGTAATGTGTGCATATAAGCATCCTAAAAAAGTTTGTACAATATCACGTCAAGTGACTCTTTTTACTTATTTGTGGTCCTCTAAGGCATTTTCCCATAAAATTGGCAGTGTAACATGTGTCACGGTGACTCATTGTCCCTTACCTTATCATCCTCTGAAATACAATGAACTCTTCTTTAAATCTTTCATGTCTTTAGGGGGGAATGAGTTAATCTTGATGTATGCTATTTTTCAGGATTTGTATGCTACATGTGGGTATACATGTATGTATAAAGTTACCAGACCTTCGTTAAGTGAAAATGGTCTGATACATGTAGATCAAGTGGTAAAACCAGTGTTGATATTAACCGCTACATATAAACATACTGGGTGAAACTAAAGCAGCTACACAATTAAGCAGAAATACACACATAAACACACACATGATCCTCCCCACCTGGTTTACTTCAGGTGTATAAGATCGTTATGATGACATAATCATAAGCCACGAATATTGACACATGGAATTACTGACATTTTTCACAGTGACTTTTTAAGCATGTCGGAATTGATACAGTTTATAAGGTCATTATTCAGGTGGCTGTTAACTTAAAAGACATTAACAGATTACATACATATATATTGCATTGTGTCAGAATTACACTAATATGGTTAATTAGATTTTATCTTGTTAAGAGCATACATATTGGTTCCAGGACAAAAATAATCTTTACTCAAAGTCCGATTATATGTACATAAATAAATTGTTTGTAATTGATTTAGCTTTAGATTGTACAGGTAGTCAGTAAGACTTCACCTGTGAGATTAACATTCTTCAAGTGTAACATTTACATATATTAAATACAGTAAGTAAGTCATACTAGTAATTTTCTTCAAAGAAAAGTGATGTATCACAGTCTTTTAATAAAACAAAAAGAATGATGGATGAACGAGAGATATCTAATACAACGTTAACATGGCGTCAGCTTTACGATATAGACAATTATTTCCTGGTGCCATAATATCTAGAGTTTGATCTTTAAGTAGTTGTAGGCCAATTTGTAAATAATAACAAGGTCAATTAAACGGAAAATGATTAGTAATTTTATGATGTTCCAATCCTTATGACAGGTTCATGTTTACTAATGTACATATAATATACAATGCTGTATACATGTACATGTTTTATTGGCCAAAACACCTAACAAATTAAAGGAGCATTAGCTGTGGATTTTTTTTCATTTTTTTTTCTTTCCTTTTTACTACTTACAAATTTAGATTGATGTACAATATACAGAGGCATAAAAATGATTAAATTCCTATTTATTTGGTGAAAATTGCTTGAGAAAGCCCGTTTGCCAATTACACATTTGCAAATGATTAATTTGAACTCACTATTTGTATATACACTTGACCTGACCTCATTCTCATGTAATATACAATGTATACAGAGTTTTTGAAATTCACTGGTCTTACTAGAAAAACCAGTAAATTTTACAAAATCCAGATAACTGGTCCAAATGACCAGTAATTTTCCATTTCTTTTCAATTGTGTATATATATAGACCAGTAAAAAATTTTCTTTGACCAGTGAAATTCCTTTTATTCACTGGTCCAGTTGACCGGTATTTTTTTCAAAATGTCTGTATATACCGTAGGAATATAAGAATTTTTATGCCTGTATATATCTTTTATTTGTTATTGTATATGTACATTAATTTACGGTAAAGTACATGTAGTAAAAAATGAAATAATTTTTTTTAAAACATGGCTTATACCTAAAGGTATAAAGCATATAGATACATTTATACTTTTCTATATACATGTATATATATAATGAAAATTTTCCAGTTGCAATGGGCTAAATATGGTAAAATTATGATTTGGTAAAAGTAACTGATCATTTGACTTTAATAAAAATAAAGATACAAAACTTTTGATTCATTTTACCTTTTTATCAAACTGACAACATGGATTTCATCTGAAGAAATGGAAGTTTAAATTATGAGGTACTTTTTAAAAAGTTTTAAATTTTTCCTTTGTTGGCATACCAAAAGTGAGCTAAATGGTGAACATACTTGTAACTTGGAAAGTTTTACTCAAATTTAGGGAAAATATAGTACATTTTGCATTGGGAATGGGGCCTTTTACCAGACCCACATGTTGATGATATTGTACAGTATGTGATGATTTAGTTATTATTGTTGATGGCTTTGGTTTATATATATATATATATATATATATATATATATATATATATATATATATATATATATATATATATATATATATATATATATAAGAATGGCTTACTGGTATAATACAGATGTTATGCTATTGGTTTATAACATTGGTGCATACATTGCATGTATAAACATCTATATGTATACCGGTACATAGAAAATACTGTAAACATGTTTGCCTCAGTGTACTTTATTAGGATTGGTTTAATCTATATTAACTTTTAATCGGTGTTTGAACTTATATGCCCTGGAGTTCAAGATGCCATTGTGCATACATACATGTATGTATTACAATTCTGTCTATTTCCAGTGTCACACTGACATAGCAGATTTTTAAATACTTACTTGCAATTAATTAGGCAAAAGCCGATATAAGTCTAGTAAATTACTGTCCATTAAAAGATATATAAAATTTAGGTTCAAAGTTAAAACTCAGTGGCAAGCATTTGTGTCCATACAAATATGCCCATAGCTAACATGTAAATACAATAGCTTCTTAGATGTGTGATTGACTTTTTTGGCGAAAACTTTTTTAAAAAGACATTCGCTTCTGACATGTCGGATCTATTTATATATATATACATGTACAAACAATACATATGTATATACAAACAATGTACCTGTAAACATATGGAAATAAGTCTGTTCAACTTCAAAGGTGCAAGTGTACATGCATTTCCTTGTAATACCTTGACATACATGTTCATAGGCTCTCAAATAAAGCAACATCGGTATTCCTTAAAATAAATATTCATGTACATTTGTATCCATTGAGACATGGTGTCATTGATCATGAGATCTCACATGAGAGAGCAATTCAAACTTTATGTGATTAAATTACAATGTCATGGTTTGGAAAGGAAAATAAAAAGGAAAGTGTACATATGTATATATGTATATATATATACATGTATATATCTATATATACAACATAATCTTGTAATGTTGTTAACACTCAATTCAAACATGACAACTGTATCTAATATCAAGAGAGGGGCAGACTTTGTCACAAATTACACAAAGACTAAGAAATCGGAGTAGAAGATAGACATCTTGAGAGTCGAGGGTTCCACCGTTTGATGTATTTACAAATACTTGAAGATTAATTTCAAGATAAAATGTACCTAGCTAGTAGGTTGACGTCAAGAACCTAGCTGAAAGTTTACCATATTTAGTCCTGGCTCACTGGAGATTTACACAGGTTCAATATTTACCCTTTTGGAATTATCAAATCTTAAAATGATATTGCGGGGTGATAATAGTGGTTAAAACTACTGAAAGAAATTTGACCTTATTTTTGTGGATTTAATTGGATCATATTGACAATTTGGAGGGGTCCACCCATCACAAATAATATGAGTTTTTAAGTTTAAAGTAAATACATGTAGGTTAAAAGTATACATGTCTAGAAAATATGGAGAAATATTCTATGAGAGAGAGAGAGAGAGAGAGAGAGAGAGAGAGAGAGAGAGAGAGAATACATGATTATTGAGGTTGTTGAACAACAGTTCATAAGAAGATTTATGTTTTATTTACATGTAGCATAATTGGTTTTTTTGGGTGGGGAGCAATCTTGGATTTTCAGAAATGCAGTACTCTTTTGGTGTAGGAACTTTCAAGTATCTCAGTTTTTGCCTCAGCTGTAAGCATGGTTCTTCAAAACTGTATGTGTATGTTTATAGATCTATGTGAATTGTACATAAGAATAATAGATTAGTACAATTTACTTGATAATTGCATGATATTTTGGAGGACGTAGGATTTTATTTAAAAATCATTTTTTGTTTTTGCCAAAATCAAACAATATATAGAAAAGAATAATTACTACATTTATTTGTCAGAAAAATGTGCACAATTACCACTGATCATTCTGGTCTGTATTATATATACACATGTACCATTCAAAATTTTATGATTTAATTATTTCAGTATTTGAGTACAGTATAAAAAGGGTGACATTTTCAACTCACAAAACAACATACTCATTACATGTGTATAAGCGGAGTGTTTGATATACAGCCTAGATATAGGAGCTTAGCACTTTACGCTCTGGGAGAAGTGACACGATTTTAATGTCATGGTCCCTATAGTGTGTAGAGTTAATAAGACTTCTGTTGTGCAGGAATACACATCAATCTTTGTATTAAGTTTATAATTGGCAAATCACCAAATCAATCATTAAGTCCTCTTCTTGTCATCAGCTTTTGTGAAGTTTCTTGATTAATATTCGTCACTTAATGTTTCTGAGTGGTCAGATCAATCTTAAAGGAATCAGTGTAAAAATGACAAGTGAAAATTGACAACATTCTCAGAATCTGACCCTGCTGTACATACATGTACATGTACTTGTAGGTTGTAGATGTCGTGGGATTTAACAATATACATGTATAGCAGTTCCTAACTTAGGTATCTTAATACTTTATACAAACTTTGATTTACACTATACTAGAAGTTATGTATGACACTATATAAAGTTACATGTTTTTTTGTAAATATGTATATTTTTGTATATATATGATTTTGAGTACTGGTATGTAAATTTCAGAGGTCCTTTCAATAAGTCCAATATGATAAAAAAAATAAAACTGATTTCATTCGTGAACAAAATATATGTAAGGAAGTTTACTTAATGTATTTAGTTTAAAATCTGTGGAAAATAAAATTTGTTTTGGGATTCCACCTTCAAGTGGCTCAATTTGAGGTAGCAGTTAGTTGTTTTCTTTATGACTTTACAATAAATATATGTTCAGAAGGGGCTGTATTAAAATACATTTGTACATGTAATACAGATCGTGTGCAAGCTTGAAAAAAAAAATGGGTTAATTATTATAACAGTCTCATTTTGCCTATATTTTAACGATATTGACATAAGATTTCAGTGATATATTTGTCAGATTCACATAACATGGCGGGGTAGAGTAATTGTAATCCTTTGATTATCAGATGGTCAATTCTACTCTCTCTTTGGTTATGACAAACTTCACGGAAAATGGAAAATGCGTGTTAATACCAATTAGATAACTGCATGTTTGGTGACAAGTACGTGTAGGAACGATCACTCTTGCCAGTGTATTCAATTCTACTCTCTCTTTGGTTATGACAAACTTCACGGAAAATGCGTGTTAATACCAATTAGATAACTGCATGTTTGGTGACAAGTATGTGTAGGAACGATCACTCTTGCCAGTGTATTCAATTCTACTCTCTCTTTGGTTATGACAAACTTCACGGAAAATGCGTGTTAATACCAATTAGATAACTGCATGTTTGGTGACAAGTACATGTAGGAACGTCACTTTTGCCAGTGTACTTTAAACATATTTACATTGTACCTAAAATATAAACTCCTCCAGGTCAAGGAAGGGTTCACCAGACTCCATCCCGTCAGATTACATGTACATATGTAGATGGGTTTTACTTTTAAGAATTAACTCATTAACACCTGAAAAACAATGGACTCTGCTGTAAATCAATGACTTGGACCAGTCCAAATGTGTTTTCAGGGGTAAATGGATTAAGAGAAGTGTAAAAATTGTATGTTGATACTGGTATAACCCCATGTAAGCCGTTCAAATACAGCTTACTTCCCAGTTGATGCATTGTGGTAAAACCTTTATCCGGAATCACTATGCTCTTTCGTACCTGTGTTTCATGCGACTGAAATCACTTGTGCATATTATGGCCGGATAGTAACAGGGTTGGGGATCAATATTTTGGTTGAAGCATATTCTCATCAATTGCCCGTTTGGTAGAGGTACAGATTTCATACTTGGCTTGTAGGTTAACTACAGTGACAAGTGCAATTGAATTATGTGGTTTTGAATTTTAGGGTTGAGTCACAGTAGTAATGGGGATGGGGAATCAACATTTTGGTTAAAGTTTCAGGTTGAAGCAAATTCTTGGTAATGGATAGAGGTACAGACTTTATACTTGGTCATTATGTTACTTGTGACAAGTGCAATTGAATTGGGATGGGGGTAAATATTTTAATCAAAGTTTTGAAGCAAATTCTTGGCAATGAATATGCCAGGTACATACTACATACTTGGCCAGTAGGTTACCTGTGACAAGTGTAATTGAATTAAATGGGTCTGAATTTTGGGATGAATCAAAGTAGTAATAGGGTGGGGATCAACATTTTAGTTACCGTAAAGTTTTAGGTTAAAGTAAATTCTTGGCAATGGAAGGAGGTACAGACTTCATATTTGTTTTCAATTTCTGTCAAGGCCACACAATCCGGCTATACCGCCTTTAGTAGTTTCTTATTATTATTCATGAAGCCTCAGCCAATGCACATAAACAGTGCTTGCATTCGTCAACCAATCAGATCGAGGCTTTTAAACAATTTCAGAATTTTATTAGATAAACAGATTATGCAGTAAATGCCATTGCAGATCACAACTACTGTGATTGGATAAATTGGACACACCTGTTGTTTGTAAATATTCATTAGCTACAAGTGATTTTGGCCACATGAAAACACGAGTAGGAAACAGAATAGCTATTCTGGACTATGCTTTTATGACGATGCAGTCTTGGCTGGATTGTGATGTACATTTGTAAATAGTGGTTTGTGAATTGACAGTTTCCATCTGTCTGTCTGTCCATCTGTCTGCAGTGATGGAAATTAGCACTCGCCTAGTCGCGCAAGGCTGGGCCCCCAAATTTCCATTCTTAGTAGCGCAGGTGGCGATCGTATCAATTTACACCTTCCCCCTTTTCCAACAGTGCAATTTATACTAATAATCACTATGATTCATAAAAGTGACTATTATGGTATATGTATATTTATTATACCTTTAATATGTATCTTTACTTTTAATTAGTCAATATCATGTCATGTGATTTCACCCTGAAACATTTATGTTACTGTTTATGCTGGTTCATTTCACCTGCCTCTTGTGTGCAGAAATGGATGTGTGTACATGTACGGTTCATTTTTTTTTTCTAGTAGGCTATGTGGTAAATAGGTGTAACCTCTAGCCTGTATTTGCCCACCCTTGTGTGTTACTTCACCCTCAGGCAGAGCCCTACATGTAGGATGATATAACACCTTTCAGGTGGACAAATATTCTTGTCAACCCAAAACAAGGGCAATAATTGTATAGTATGCATCATCAGTATGGTGTTGTACATTATATTTATGTCAAATATATATTGTATCATGCAGACATGTTGTATATTATAAAATTTGTTTTGTTGTATATTACCTGTATAACATTTGTTTTGTTGTATATTATAACATTTGTTTTGTTGTATATTACCTGTATAACATTTGTTTTGTTGTATATTATAACATTTGTTTTGTTGTATATTATAACATTTGTTTTGTTGTATATTATATGTATAACATTTGTTTTGTTGTATATTATAACATTTGTTTTATTGTATATTACCTGTATAACATTTGTGTTATTGTATATTATAACATTTGTTTTGTTGTATATTACCTGTATTACATTTGTTTTGTTGTATATTATAACATTTGTTTTGTTGTATATTATATGTTTAACATTTGTTTTGTTGTATATTATAACCTTTATTTTGTTGTATATTACCTGTATAACATTTGTTTTGTTTTATATTTCAGATGTTTTGAGGGATATAATGCTACTGTGTTTGCTTATGGTCAGGTGAGTTTATGTTTATAAATATATACAGTGAAACTTGTATATAAAGACCCCCTTAGGGACACAGCAAAACCAGTCTTTATAGGGAGGTGGTCTTTATATAGAGGTTGATTTGTATACAAATGGTACGATTGGGGACAGCAAAAAACAGTCTTTATGACCAGGTGGTCTTCATACACAGGTAGTTGCTAAAGCAGGTTTTACTGTATGTACATGTACATTTGTATGCTTAGTCTTGATGATATTGTTTTGTAAGATATCAGGGATTAAGATCAGCAACATGTTGGTTTGGCAAAGGACCCATTCCCACTGCAGAATCTGTTATTTGTTTTACCCAGTTTTGAGCAAAATTTTCCCATTATGTTTATCATGTTGTTCAACAAAAAGGGGGATTTAGTAATTGAACTGCAATTCAAAGTCTTCAGATGAAAACCATGTTGTCAGTGAAATAAGAGAAGCTAAATGAATCACAAGTTTTGTATTTTTACTCTGAATTAAATGACCATAGTTATTTTACTAATTTGGCCTATTGAGACATAAAATTGCCAATTGGAAGGGTATAGGACCCCTGTCTCAAAAAGGATCTATTAACCCCTGGATGTGCACATTACATCATTCTGCCTGTAATGTGTACATCTATTATATGTATCTTTATCATAATTATGCAATGTACAGTGAAAGTTGTATGTCCTTAGGGACACAAAACCTGTCTTTATATGGAGGTGGTTTTAATATAGAGGTTGATTTGTACTTTAATGGTACTATTGGAAACAGCAAAAATGGTCTGTGACCAGGTGGTCTTTATACACAGGTGGCAGCTAAAGCAGGTTTTACTGTACACCTATATATACAGCATGATGGCTATAGTGTGTGTGTGTGTGTGTGTGTGTGTGTGTGTGTGTGTGTGTGTGTGTGTGTGTGTGTGTGTGTGTGCGTGTGTGTGTGTGTGTGTTTTCATTTATTATCTCAATACCAGGTCATTGTCACTTATATCAGTATATTGATTAGAACAGTATATAATTTTTACTTCATTGATTATTTGATATCCCTAAATAGCACAGCTGATTATAATGATCAATATCAATTTTACTATAGCTAACATACACATCATTACATCTTTTATTTCCTGCCTTATCTTGAGAGGCCAAATACTCATTTTGAAATTCCTGATTTGGAGAGTGGTCAGATTATGTTTTGTACATGTAAAAATATCTACTGTATGCAGGGAAATTTTTACCCCCGTTTTATTTTTGCCCCTTTTGCCCTCATCGTCAGTGGGCGAATTCAAAACTGGGCAAATTCAAAATGGTAAATTCATTTATTTTTAATAATAAAAGTCTGGGCAAATTTAAAATGGGGCGAATCTGTTTACAAGTGCATTAGGGCGAATATGCATAACATGTCCTATATTGCTAAAAATTAAGTCCTGGCGTCTTTGATAATTATTTTGTTATTGAGGTCATTTGAGAAAGCTTGTCAGTAACGTAAGGAACTGCTTTGAAACTAAATGCTATTGTCTGCCACGTTTGTTGTAAATTGTTTCCTTTGTCATTGGAAGCTTGTAACTTGTATTTTTATATAAAATAATATAAGTGAACTTGTACATTGTACATGTAATATCATATATAATCAAAGTACTGATACAAGTTGTTGGCAATCGTAAATTTTAATCAGGTATAATACACTCAGTATACTGAATACTTTTAAATCATTAAAATTAGGTTTTACAAAAAAAGTAACTAAAAATCAGGTCAGACATTTGGCCTAATGTGAGTACTGATGGCTTATTTAATATGCAACAAACTACATGTACATAGATCAGCAATATGATTATAAAATCTTGTGCTTATAAACAATGTTTCATCGGTATTACGATATTACGCTATACTTCCTATCAGTAGCCTTAAATTTTTAGGTCAGTACAATGTATGTGTACATGTAAAACATTGCTGCTGCTCAGTTGCTGCTGCTGCTGCTGCTGCGAGTTTCTCATCAGTTAAGATCAGGTGAATGAGGCAACTTCTATGTCCAACTTCACAGCCAGATCTTGCCAATACACAGTAAAGGAAACTTGACCAAAACTCATTTGCATATTAATGGTACACAAGAATTGTTAACAGTCCAGTCTTTCGCTTTTAATGTCTATCACAAGTGTATAATGGTAAAAAAATAATTGAAAACATCATTCTAAAGCAAATTTATAATATCTTAAAATTCATAAAGGAACTGACCTTTAATAACATTTATATTTCAACAAGTCTTGTAGACCTATATTTTTCAGTGAATTGTTACTATATTTTCGTCATTTTGAAAAGGAAAAATATACGAATAAAAGTAATATTTGGAAATTTCAATCTTGAAGTTGAGTTTATCTTGCTGAAATGCAAATACATGTGTAATTTTGCGTCAGTATAATGTGTTATTAACCCCATACTGCAAATGTGCTTTGACTTGTTCCCAATAGACACCTTAGCATAACATAACTGCCTTGATGTTCCATCAACTCATAAAAAGTTAACATTGAAAATAAAAGTACATCATGTTAGAAATGAGTGAAAACATGGAATTACGCTTTGACAGAACAGATGAAGAAAGACAGTTATTGGTTTGGACAAGACAGATTGAACACTTTGTGCTGAATTAAAGGTTTATGGAACTTTTGTACAGTGTATTTGTCTGTTTCCTTAAAAAACAACATTCACATTTGCTTAATGAAAAAGTAAAATGTTAATGTGATATAGACAATAGACAACATTTGTGCTACAAAAGCTAATGATACACGAGATACTATAGAGTTTTAAATTCCTGCTAGTCAATCCTCTTCATGAAATGTTATCTGCCTTCAGGGAAAATGTGTTTTTTTTTTCATCCCCTCACAACGGAAGTTTGGAAGGGGTATAGGATAAGGCTCATAAGTACATGTAAGTGTGTACAATGTATGTTACACTTTCCTTGTCAGCACTATAACAAGTTTATTTCTCAGTGGAATTTCATGAAACTTGATACAAGGGTTTATTATGGTAATATCTTGGACGAGTTCATGTTTCGTAACCCACAATCCCTTATTTACAGAGTTATTACCCTTTGTTTATTTCATTGAAATATTTTTTTCACTGCTCTTACAAGTTTATTTTTCAACAGAATTTCAGAAAACTTAATACAAGGGTTTATTATGATAATATCTCAGATGACTTCATGTTTCGAAACCCGCACTCCCTTATTTACAGAGTTATTGCCCTTTGATTATTTCATTAAAATATTTTTGTCAGTGCTTTAACAATTTTCTTTCTTAACATAATTTCACGAAACTTGATACAAGGGTTTGCTGTGGTACATGTAATATCTCCGATGACTTTGGGTTTTGAAACTTGCACTCCCTTATTTACAGTGTTATTGCCCATTGAAATATTTTTGTCAGCAAAAATTGATTTCTCAACAGAATTTTATGAAACTTGATACAAAGTTTTACATATGTACTATGATAATATCTCAGATGAGTTTGCGTTTCGTAATCTGCGCTCTCTTATTTACAGAGCTATTGCCCTTGGTTTATTTCATTTAAATATTTTTGTAAGTGCTGTAACAATTTTTTTTCTCAGAGGAATTTCACAAAACTTGATTAAAAGGTTTACTCTGGTAATATCTCTGACGAGTTTGTGTTTTGTTTCCACTTGCCCTTTGTTTATTTCACTGAAATATTTCTGTCAGTGCACTAACAAGTTTATTTTTCAATGGATTTTCATGAAACATACGATTTTAGGTTTGGGTGTGCAGATGTGCACAATGTATATTGTGACTTCACAAAAAGATGGCGTCTATGGCACACTGAGGCTTCTGATTGGTTGAAATTTCAACAATATCTGATTTTGATGAAATTTGGAATTTATATGTATTAAGGGATTGCAATTTAAGTGATGTGGATAACGTTGCTGTCTAAGGCAAATTGAGGCTTCTGATTGTTTGAAATTAAACCATTATTCGATTTTTCATAATATTGCAGAGTAACCACTTAATAAATGATACAGATTTGTACATGTACAAATACATGTACCTGATCTGTCTCTTTTTGATTGCCCTAAATTGTGCAAGGCATTTTCTCAACATAGATGAGGCTGTGCAAATTCAAGAACTTCGAAGTGTTGGACCTGTGTTCTGGTTTTATGCTGTTGCAGTAAACTTTACTTTTGTTTACATGTAATGTCCCATCTGTATCATGATACAAATATTCAGGTCTTGTCAAGAAAACCTATAACTATCAAACCATATATTACAAAAATGTATTACCTATATGTCAAGTGCGAAAACTGTCACTGCACATGGATTTTCCACCTTATAATGTGGGGCCTCATTATCTATGCCAAAATAATGTATTTGCAAGTAATTTGAAGAGATTCTTGTATTTTCA
Organism: Atrina japonica; assembly: GCA_030159075.1. Taxonomy (NCBI): domain Eukaryota; kingdom Metazoa; phylum Mollusca; class Bivalvia; order Pterioida; family Pinnidae; genus Atrina; species Atrina japonica. The sequence goes on along the minus strand of BROG01000427.1, from coordinate 275,929 downwards.
CATAAATTTGTGTATTTCTAGATTTCCCAATTTCATTAGAATGTTGCTAAAGTTTCCAATTCAAAAGACCCAGGCCACACTCATATTCCCCTCACAGGTCTTCTCCTCTTTAATGTTCCTCTTACTCGTATTCCATGAATATTTTCTTCACTGGTCTCCCTCTCACTTGTCTTTCCCACACTGGTTTTCATCTCACGGGTCTTCCATTAATATTTTCCTCACTGGTCTCCCTCTCACTTGTCTATCCCACACTGGTTTTCATCTCACTGGTCTTCCATTAATATTTTCCTCACTGGTCTCCCTCTCACTTGTCTATCCCACACTGGTTTTCCTCCCACTGGTCTTTCCTTGGGTACAGTGTAAACAACCTGGTCACCATTGTGTAACTGAAAATTGTTACATTTTATATAAAACACTAGCAATGATATAAACCACTGGCAATGGTATACATATGATGTACATGTAGGTGTATCAGTCATAAACATATAATTGCTGACAGGTAAAATAAAACAATTTAAAGCTAACCATTTCAGCCCTAGAGACAGGTCATAATATCTGATCAGAATTAAATTGGTTCTTCTTTCGTACCTGGACAGTTACACACTTCCTCAGTGACTTAAGCTGAATTATAGATGAGAATACTTCAAGCTTTAGATCCTATGATACATACAAATGAATCACTCTGAAGTTTTACTTGATTTACATTTAATTACAAGTTTCTTACAGGTGTCTGCAGGTACTCTGGTTTTCTGGGTCAAGTCATTGAATACAGTGTGTGTGTGTGTGTGTGTGTGTGTGTGTGTGTGTGTGTGTGTGTGTGTGTGTGTGTGTGTGTGTGTTCCACTGTGAGTATGTGTGTAACTGTGTGTGCCACTGTGTCACTGTGTGTGCCTCTTTGTGTGTGTGTGTGTGTGTGTGTTCCACTGTGAGTATGTGTGTAACTGTGTGTGCCACTGTGTCACTGTTTGTGTGTGCCTCTGTGTGTATGTGTGTGCCACTGTGTATGTGTGTGTGCCACTGTGTATGTGTGTAACTGTGCCACTGTTTATGTGTGCCTGTGTGTGTATGTGTGTGTGTGTGTGTGTGTGTGTGTGTGTGTGTGTCACTATGTGTCTGTTCTGTCACTGTTTGTCTGTGTGTAAGATGTACACAGTTGTATATTCTTTACAAGTGTGTTCTTTTAGGTTTTTTTTTACTGATAACATAAAGACATCAAATGATTACTGGACAGAACTTAACAGAGTATCTCAACAAAAAGATATATGTTCACTGTAATTATGTAATGTCCTGTGTATGCAAGCATGCCTTTGTATGTTAGTGGAAGAAATGTATGCATGCTCATTGCTATAATGTGTGACGTCAGTCACTCATTGCTGGTGAGTACTGTAGGTTACTGGGCTTCTCGTTATTTTTTAAGTCAGTACTGGTAGTTTAATTATGCCAAGGCCTACAGGCATAGAAAATAAAATACTGGGGTACATATACATGTATGTACATGTACAAAGTTGGATATACTATCATAGAAAATATAATAATGTGGTACATTTTGTACATACAATGCACATACTTTAAAGCATATGCGAGTCATACAAAACATAATAGGGGGCACTTCTTCTTGCGGAAGGTCGGTGGTCTTTACCCAGGTAACCAGGGTTTCTCCTCCACCAATAAAAAACTGGATGCCATCATATGACTGAAAAATTGTTGAGTATGGCGTAAAACAAAAAAATCAAAATCAAACATGCGTACATCCATTATTTAGACCCTGGACTATTTATGTTTGTTTCCTAGACAGTTGTTAACATGATTACTTTGTATTCCTAAATTAAAGTTCTACTTGCTTAAAACATCATATTGCTACATGTATGTCTGAGTATTTATCTGTTTTATTGATACTGTGTCACCAGATCCCAGTGGCTGATGATTCATTTCAAAGTCAAGGAAACTGGAAAATCACCAAAGACCTTGTAGAAAAAGATTAAGATACCAAGATCACAATGATTGTTTGATAGTCTTCATGAAATGTTACAATAATAGATTGGCATTTTATTTACATGTAGAATAGGAAGTGGTCACATCAGTTTTAAGAGATGGTTTGATGTTACAATGTAGTGAAATGATACAAGGTGTACCAAAATAAGCATGTGCGCACAAGCACACTCACACTCACACACATGTGTGCACACACATGTGTGCACACACATGTGCATACACACATGCACACTCAGATGTACATAGACACACACTCTTACACACATATACACTCTCACTCTCTCTCTCTCTCTCTCTCTCTCTCTCTCTCTCTCTCTCTCTCTCTCTCTCTCTCTCTCTCTCTCTCTCTCTCTCTCTCTCTCACTCTCACACACACACACACACACACATATATCTTTACATTCTAATCAGTAATTAAATTGAAAACCATGAACATAGAAATGATCCAAAACTTCTTGCATAGTTACGGTAACTGAAATCTGAGTTACAAATAGTAAGTTTCTGAAACAGGTACAAGTACAATGTATAATGGACGCAAGTGCTAATTTTAATTCTCAGAAGATAAGATAGTCTGTTCTGGTCAGGTGCAGTATTTTCTTCAAACAATGTTATCACATAATTGCAACTCATTAGTAGACAGGCTTCAGCTGTAATCAGTGACCTGCAGTATATCACGTTGACCCCTCATGAAGGATTATCTCCCCTTGTCTGATCTGGGTTACATTTGTCTGTTTATTCAGTCAAACCCACACTTTGGTGTCACTAAACACTGTTGCATTGTGTTTAGTTCTGCTGTTAGAAACTGATTGCATTATCACATTGTAATTTCATATGAGGCTCGAACATGATCATTGATGACATTAGTCGTCAGTTGACCTATGACCTTCATTTTTACCTGACTTTCACCTTTGACCTTGAAATTCAAACTGTAGATGTATTGCTTTGCAGTTAGTTAGGCCATACTGCCTTTAGCTGTTTCTTGTTTCGTTGATAGAACAGGTTATATATAATTTGTATTTTAATTATCTAATGTTATAGGTTATAAGATTTCCATATTTGGAAACAAGAAATGTTAATTACATGTACATACAATGTACTTTAATTATTGGAAGGAATACATACATGTACAATGTACAAGTCCAATGATGACCAGATTAGGGGAGGGAGACATTAATCTAGTCTGTCATCATATCTCTTTCAGTCAAATGACTAATTTTCATGCATGAAATAATAACATATTCATATTCTCCTTATGGCAGCTTTTATTTCTGTCTATTTGTGTTTTTTGCTATTTTAAAACAGTCATCTGTGGTTTGCAGCATGACTTATTCCGGCTGTCAGTCTTTATACGCTATTGATCTGTTTTCTAAGTAGTCTTCGAAGTCAGGATTTGTACAGAGACCGAACAAGTGCTGGAAACTAGATATAACTTTTGATAGAAGTGCTTGTACATGTATATGAAAAGTATTCTCTCTAGTAGTAAAGAACCATTAAATCTTGAAAGATTCTTGGGAATTTGAATCAAGAATCTGGCTTACAGAACTGGTCATCTGGGATTGTCTACAAGTTTTGAAGACTTCAGTATGCATTGAAATAATACCTTAGGGTATATGATATAGTATTGATTTATTTAGGTTCAACAATATAGATTTATACATGTACACATATATGAAGTCCTCTTTGGCAAAATGTAACAGCATCACAGTGGCCTTTACCAAACATCAGTGGCTGTTGCACCAAATGGCATTTTTTTTTTTATAGTTTAGTACTTCAATTTCAAACTTATTTTTACCATTTGTTAGTCAATGAGTCAAACATGGTTGACTGGATCAGATTTTTTTTCTTCTAAGAAATCCGATTAGTATCATTATTTACCCCTGAGTTGTTACAAGCTGGAATGAATGGAAATGTATCTGATTTACTCAATTCTAATATGTAGTCTCAGTACACATACATGTACATATAAACAAGGATACAATACATTTCTGTACTAGTGTCACCCATTCTCTTGCTGATAATGTATACAACTGAAGTGACATACATTGTAAGTGTGTATTCCAATTACAGTCTGCAGTCTGACCTTAACTTTTATATGTGTAACAGTCATGGATATAGGCAGATTTGCTGTCTAGTCCATCAGCTAGCTTTTGTGGCTGGACCGTTGGCTTTATATCCAACGGCCAGCACGGTCAGCATCTGGATGGGTGACAGTCTGATGTGATGCGCTTGGCATGTTAACTGCCTCTTGTACCAACCTCACAGTAATAACACACAGTCTGTCTGACCTTAACTTTAATATACAGGTATAATTGCCTCCTGTATTCCTGTATTCACATAAGATGGCGAGGAGGAGTAACCTCTTGATTATCATAGCGATGATTCTACCCATTTTTCGGTTATAACAAGCTGTACGGGAAAAACGTTTTATTCCTTTTTTGTTTGTTTGTTTGTTTGTTTATCGTCCCACTCAAGAATATTTCACTCATATGGAGACGTCACCATATGCCGGTGAAATGCTTGAAAATTTGGCCTATGCTCGGCACTTACGGCCATTGATCAGTGAGGGTTCTTTAATTACTGTGACACGGGACCTCGAGTTTTACTGTCTCATCCGAAAGACCGGAAACCAACCTGCTGCCGGGGGACTCGAACTCACGACCTCACGATCCATAGTTGAGCGCGCTACCGACTGACCCAGGTCGGCTCACGTTTTATTCCTCAGTGGATACTCTCATGTACAATGTATGGTGACAAGTAGGAATGATTACTCTAGTCAGTATAATTATAATGTTATGCTTTATTACCTAAAATTTAAACTCGTCCGGGTTAAAAATGCGTTCACAAGACTCCACCCCGCCATCTTATTTGGATTTTACTATACCAGCCTAACAGTAATAACACACACCTGTCTGACCTTAACTTTTATATGTAACTGCCTTCTACCACCAGTTAACAGTAATAACACACACCTGTCTGACCTTAACTTTTATATGTAACTGCCTTCTACCACCAGCCTGACCTTAACTTTCTGACCTTAACTATATGTAACTGCCGTCTACCACCAGCCTCAAAGTAATAACACACACCTGCCCTAACAGTAACTAACCAGCCTAACAGTAATAACACACACCTGTCTGACCTTAACTTTTATGTAACTGCCTTCTATGTAACACACACCTGCCGTCTACCACCAGCCTCAAAGTAATAACACACACCTGTCTGACCTTAACTTTTTATATGTATGTCTAACCAGTGCTGTCTGACCAACCAGCCCTAACAGTAAAGTAATAACACACACCTGTCTGACCTTAACTTTTATATGTAACTGCCTTCTACCACCAGCCTAACAGTAATAACACACACCTGTCTGACCTTAACTTTTATATGTAACTGCCGTCTACCACCAGCCTAACAGTAATAACACACACCTGTCTGACCTTAACTTTTATATGTAACTGCCGTCTACCACCAGCCTAACAGTAATAACACACACCTGTCTGACCTTAACTTTTATATGTAACTGCCATCTAACCAGCCGTAATAACACACACCTGTCTGACCAACTTTTATATGCCTACCACCAGCCTAACAGTAATAACACACACCTGTCTGACCTTAACTTTTATATGTAACTGCTGTCTACCACCAGCCTAACAGTAATAACACACACCTGTCTGACCTTAACTTTTATATGTAACTGCTGTCTACCACCAGCCTAACAGTAATAACACACACCTGTCTGACCTTAACTTTTATATGTAACTGCTGTCTACCACCAGCCTAACAGTAATAACACACACCTGTCTGACCTTAACTTTTATATGTAACTGCCTTCTACCACCAGCCTAACAGTAAATAACACACACCTGTCTGACCTTAACTTTTATATGTAACTGTTGTCTACCACCAGCCTAACAGTAATAACACACAGCATTTAGGCATGTATGACCATAACTTTTATATGGAAAGACTTTGATAATCTGTATAATAATAACTTAATTCACTGACTTGAACTGTCTGTGGTAACATATTATTATAGGATATGTTTGCTAGAAGTTAATACATATATGTTACTTCTTAAAGTGGAAAGCTTGGCCAGTTCTGGTGTCATTATATAGTCAGTTTGGCATTGTCTGGTCTGTTTAAAATTGATTTATTGGAAGTTTTCATGTTATTATATTACTGATAATTATACCACTTAGATCTGTGAGCTCTTCTGTAACACTTGTTTTGTTGCACTGTACTGATGTATTCACTTGTCTTCAGACAATGTCTAGGTTACTGACGTGGTCCTCATTGATACTTACATTTTGTACATGGTCATTCTCTTTTAACTTAGAGTGAAGAATTGACAAATTTTGACCTAGGGCCCAGTACATGAACCATGAATCTTGAGAATTTACAATGTACTTAAGTCTGAGAAAATGGCCTGCTCAGTCAATCAGATTTCAGGAGTGGTCAAAGTTTAGTAAAACTTTTAAGACTTGAATAATTTGAAAGTATTATGGTGCTGGTCCCAGGTCAACCCTGACATGCTGTACATGTACCAAGCAAGTATTGCAAGTTGCAGAGATGTATTTTTTCAGATGAGACTGAAAACCAAGGCATATATGTCAATAAGCATATACATGTATATGTACATTGTATTTTAATGTTTATATATATATTCTTCCAAAGTATCATTAAATGATATTTTTCTCATATATACATTAATGACATTGTATCTGTAAAATTTGCTTAACTTGCATTTTGCTTTGCCAATGCCTAGTTCAATTGAATAGCAACTATGTTTGCATTTTACCACTTTTCAGTAAATCAATCATGTCCAGACATTTATTATGAGCCCAGGTCAAATCATATGTTTATTTATCCTGTATAGGAATTTAACAAAACCTTATTTCTCATGTTTAGATCTTGAAATACAGAGAAACGTCGATTTTTTGAAAAAAAATTCTTCTGGTTATGCAGTGCAGGTTCAAGCTGCATTATAACTTAAACTGATTTTGTGAGCAAGTGAAGGCAGCTGGTCTATCCCCGGATACATTGTAACCAGGTTCTTTCCTCCACCAATGAAAACTGGACGCTACCATACAATGTATACCGGTAACTCATCATAACATGAAAAACTGTTGAGTGTGGCATAAAACACTTCATATTCAAAATAAAAAAATCAAATGAAATACATGTATTATTATATTAATAATAAATTTAAATGAAATTTTACTGCCTTTGAAACCAAACCAAATGATTAACGAAGTGACAATATGCCTTAATCACCATAACATGATACTGATCAGTGACAATATGCCTTAATCGCCATAACATGATACTGATCATATGATCATCATGATCAGTGACAATATGCCTTTCATCATGATACTCATAACATGATACTGAGTGACTGCCTTAATCGCCATAACAGTGACAATATGCCTTAATCACCATAACCATAAATCATCATGATACTGATCAGTGACAATATGCCTTAATCGCCATAACATGATACTGATCAGTGACAATATGCCTTAATCATCATAACATGATACTGATCAGTGACAATATGCCTTAATCACCATAACATGATACTGAGTGACAATATGCCTTAATCGCCATAACATGATACTGATCAGTGACAATATGCCTTAATCACCATAACATGATACTGATCAGTGACAATATGCCTTAATCAATATGCCTTAATCGCCATAACATGAACATGATATAACATGATACTGATCAGTGACAATATGCCTTAATATGCCTTAAGTAACAATCACCCATAACATGATACTGAGCCTTAATCATCATAACATGATACTGATATGCCTTAATCGCCATAACATGATACTGATCAGTGACAATATGCCTTAATCGCCATAACATGATACTGATCAGTGACAATATGCCTTAATCATCATAACATGATACTGATCAGTGACAATATGCCTTAATCACCATAACATGATACTGAGTGACAATACAAATTAATGCTTTAATCACCTTTACATGGTACATTCAAATGAATTAATTTTTTAAAATTATTTCTGATTTTGTTTCTGAACTGATCTTGCCACAGTTTTTGAAATATGAAATCATAATCATGACAGCTTAATGATACTACATGTACATTTGTCCATGTAAATGTACAAGGAATTGAAATAGATTACGATACAAAATGTTGGTTAAAAGTATGATTGACAAGTTATCTTCAATTTTCACTTGTGCATTGTATCCCCATCATTGTATCACCATCATTTTGTCTAAAATTTATTATACCCAATTGAGACATACGTATATGTAGTCTTTTATGGACTCATAGCTCATGTTCTTTTAGTGAACATTCACTGTATACATAGTCATTTCCATAACTATAATTTGATTTATATTTAGATATTGATATACCCATCGCTTAGCAACAAAAGTTCTTATTGATTCCTATTAACCTAGATTTGTTTGTAAAATATGCTGAAGTTGAGCTTTGTGTTCCAAACTAAAAAAAATCACATGGTATTTTATTGGCTCACCTGGCCTGAAGAAATTGTCGAGTCAACCTTCATGTGAATTATATCTCCTTTTAAGTAGATTTTTCTTGTTTTTGGATGTTTTTTGACAATACATGTATCTTGAAGAGTATAATAGGTAGAGTAAAAGTGAAAGAAGCAGAAATGTTACGCATGCAAAGATCTACAAAAAAATCAGTAGAGCCAAAATTGTCAGGTTGCCCCTATTTGGAGTTATTTTCTCATTTAGTGGATTTTTCATGTTTTGGACATTTTTTTCCTATTTTGAAAAGTGTGATAGCTAGAGAGAAGTTGAAAGAAGCGAAAATGTTCAGCATGCAAAGATCTACAAAAAAAAGTCAGTAGGACCGAAAATGTCAGGTCGACCCTTATGGGAGTTATTTCCCCTTTTAGTGGATTTCTCGGTCTATTGGCAGTTTTGTCTTATTATCTTCAAAAGTATAAAAGATAAAAAGGGGGGTTATTTTCCCTTTTAAGTGTATATTTTCATGTTTTGGGCTTCTTTCTTTATTATCCAGTGATCACCACAAAGACCTACAAAAGATTTTTGTGCTGAAATTGTGAGGGTGAACCTTGTGAAAGTTATCTCCCCTTTTAAATGGATTCCGCATGTTTTCAACTGTTGTTGCACATTACATATATCCTGAAAGATCTATAAAACGTTGGCAAGGCAAGTCTACCCTTATGCAAGTTAATTTTCCTTTTCAATGAATTTTTCATGCTTTTGGTGGCTTTTCAGTATATTGTCTGTAAAATAAATTTCACTCAGGCCCAATGAGCCAGCTGTTTTTCATGTTTATTAGCCATTTTATCTTTCACACATTTTTTATGTTTTCTGCAATGTTGACCACTTTTGCCATGTGAGCGACTTAAGGCCCCTTGGTCCTATTGTTAACTGTATTGCGTTAATAGTTATTTCAAATAGTCAAAATATTTTCAGTGGATTTTAATGGATCGCTATAGAATGTTACGCAAAAAAGAAAACCCATGGCTAATCTATCAAGTAGAGGAAAGTTGATTGACATTCCTGAAACTGACAGATATAAAAATGGTGGTTACATCATATTTTTTTTCTATATGAAGGCAGGAATGGTATTATTATTGATTTAATAAAATAAGAGTAATGCTTTGCTCTTAATACTGTAAAGCCAACAACATGATAGTAGGCAATAGCAATAAATAGCTATTTTTCGCAACAAATCAATAAGTGAACTATGCAATGACATAAAAATATACAATGTGCTCTTTGCCTTTACATGGGTGTTGAGGGACAGTTTAAAATTGTTAAATGTACAATAAAATCAAGACAAAAAAGTATGTTGACAATTTTTATTTAATAAGGCATGTGTATTACTATAGAAATGTAGGCAAATATGGTATCATCCTATAAAATAGGATTGTCAGAATATTTAGTATCATACTCAGTGTACAGTAGGATTGTAGGTATATTTAGTGCCATCCTATATAGTAGGATTGTAGGTATATTTAGTGCCATCCTGTATAGTAGGATTGTAGGTATATTTAGTGCCATCCTGTATAGTAGGATTGTAGGTATATTTAGTGTCACCTTGTACAGTAGGATTGTAGGTATATTTAGTATCATACTCAGTGTACAGTAGGATTGTAGGTATATTTAGTGTCATCCTGTACAGTAGGATTGTAAGTATATTTAGTGTCATCCTGTATAGTAGGATTGTAGGTATATTCAGTGCCATTCTGTACAGTAGGATTGCAGGTATATTTAGTGCCATTCTGTACAGTAGGATTGTAGGTATATTTAGTGCCATTTTGTACAGTAGGATTGTAGGTATATTTAGTGCCATTCTGTACAGTAGGATTGTAGGTATATTTAGTATCATACTCAGTGTACAGTAGGATTGTAGGTATATTTAGTGTCATCCTATATAATATGATTGTAGATATATTTAGTGTCATCCTGTACAGTAGGATTGTAAGTATATTTAGTCCCATCCTATATAGTAGGATTGTAGGTATATTTAATGCCATCCTGTATAGTAGGATTGCAGGTATATTTAATGCGATACTGTATAGCAGGATTGTAGGTATATATAGTGTTATCCTGTATAGTAGGATTGTAGGTATATTTAGTGTCATCCTGTATAGTAGGATTGTAGGTATATTTAGTGCCATACTCAGTGTATAGTAGGATCGTAGGTATATATAGTGTTATACTCAGTGTATAGTAGGATTGTAGGTATATATAGTGTTATCCTGTATAGTAGGATTGTAGGTATATTTAGTGTCATCCTATATAGTAGGATTGTAGGTATATTTAGTGTCCTCCTGTATAGTAGGATTGTAGGTATATTTAGTACCATAGTCAGTGTGTAGTAGGATCGTAGGTATATTTAGTGCCATCCTGTATAGTAGGGTTGTAGGTATATTTAGTGCCATCCTGTATAGTAGGATTGTAGGTATATTTAGTGTCATCCTGTATAGTAGGATTATAGGTATATTTAGTACCATAGTCAGTGTGTAGTAGGATCGTAGGTATATTTAGTGCCATCCTGTATAGTAGGGTTGTAAATATATTTAGTGTCATCCTGTATAGTAGGGTTGTAGGTATATTTAGTGTTATCCTATATAGTAGGATTATAGGTATATTTAGTGTCATCCTATATAGTAGGACTGTAGATATATTTAGTGCCATCCTATATAGTAGGATTGTAGGTATATTTGTGTCATCCTGTATAGTAAGATTGCAAGTATATTTAGTGTCACCCTGTACAGTAGGATTATAGGTACATTTTGTATCATACTGTACAGTAGGATTGTAGATATATTTAGTGCCCTGTCTAGAGACATGTTCATTTTTACTGACACTGCTTATAATCATATCTACAGGATATTATTTGTGTTCACAATGTCTAGAACAATGTTTTGAAAAGTGATTATGCTGAAATTCTAACAGAGGATTGTTTTCTTCACTTGCACATTGCTTAGCTGAGTCCTTTTCATGTACATGTACTTAAGGAAAAATTGTAATCCATGAAAATTGACATCAGGTGAATGTGTTGTCAATACAGATCAGGTACACGTCGCAGTCACCTTGTGTAGAGTTATTCAAAATATCTGTATATGTCTTTTAGGTGACATTCAAGTGTAAAATTATGTTAGTACATGTACAGGATAAAAATCTTTCAAGCAGAGATACAAGAAGTGTGATCAGGAAAAAATTGTTTTTTGTGGGCTTTTTATTTTCAATTTTATGTTGTTTAACCTTTTGAATAAAAAAAGTCAGTTTTGCTTAACTCAGTCCATAAATATCATATTAATGACTTGCAGGGTATGATTTATATGTATAATGACTTACAAAATGTGTATATAGTTTGCTATATCCTGGTCAATGTGGTTCACTTTATACAAGTTCATTGACATTAAAAGTAAGACATTAAAGAAAAATGAAAAATAGAAATAGGCATCTGTTAATTTAAAGAATTTACTCATGTCTAAGAATATTCTCAAGTGCGAACTTGGCCTGCTCAGCCAATCAGATTTTAGGATAAGCCAAAGTTAAGTGAAGTTTTTAGACCTGAGTAATTCTTGAGTTTTATGGTGCCAGACCCTGGTCCAAAATCTGGTCATTCTTTGTTAATGGGTATTAGTTACACCATCTTTAGCTTACATGTACTATGCTTAAGTGCTCACCTGGCCCGAAGCCATTGCTATGGCCCAGTGTAGTTTCTCTATTTATAAAATTGACATTCACATACACTGCAAAGATTTGTCAAGAAGAATCTCCATGTGATGCTGCATAAATTTTGCGAACGAAAAGGGGGATAGGACCAATAGGAACTCCAAAAAGGACCAAACCTTAGTACATTGTATATCTTAAAATTCTTCTCATGAACCTTTGATCAGATGACTTTCAAATTTTGTACATGTGTATACATGATTATTAAGTCAATATCTACAAAGTTTGTGAAGTAAAAGAAAATTTGTCCATAAACAAGCCACAAGGGTGTTTTTTAATAACATAGGGTACAGTTGTATACAAATGGCTTAATACATTTAACTCAAAACAAACTGACTTTTTTATACAAAGATATATTAGGAAGTTGTTAGGAACTATCTAAGGTTCAAAGTTTCAAGGTTATGGGATCAAAAGTCAAGGTCACGGTCACCTTCATGTAAGTAAATAGAAAATAGTTCTTCTTGAATGTCTGGACATTTTTTTGCTTCTGAAGAAACAGTTTGTACTGTACTATTTGACTAACTATTATGTTTTCTTTACAGACTGGTTCTGGCAAAACTTACACAATGGGCACAGGATTTGATATAGATGTTCCACAGGAAGAAGTGGGTATAATACCAAGAGCTGTTGAACATCTTTTCAGTGGTATAGAGGAGCGTCGCAGACAGGCTCATGAAATGAAAGAACCTCCGCCAGATTTCAAAGTCAATGCACAGTTTATAGAGGTATTGACTGAAATTTAGAAAAAAAAAAGAAATTTCCACCCTAGTTCTTGTTACTTTGTGAATGGTCATTCAATGAAGACATCAAACACTGTAGTATGGCCAGTCTCCGATGTCAGTGATTTTCCATCAACCCCTGAAAAACAATGGACTCTTTTATATATCAATGGCTTAGACCAGTCCAAATGTCTTTAGGGGTGAAAAAGTTAAAAGAGTACGTCAACAAATTATACTGAGTTTCTATTCCTAAGCTGCTTATACTTTTCACAAAGATGTTATATGTACCTACATTTATGTTTAAATTGATATTTAACCTGCATAAATTACTTACCACAAGGACGTTATGCATACCTATATGTACATCTATGTTTATATTGGTACTATTACCAGCCACACTGCTGCTATACATAACTTCAGGTGTACCAAGGTAAAGGGCAGATCCGGGTTCTGTCAAAAACCAAAACAATACAGCCTACTTTCCAAAAATAGGAATGCACAGGTAAACCGTGACTTCATGTACTACTGTAGCTTTAATATTTGTGTTGCCAAAAACAAGTCTGTCACCCCTGTTATATGATTCAATTTAAACATGTGCCAATTTACCTGGGTAGACCTATACCTCTATGGATACATTGTTACTATCACCTGCCTCTGCTGTACATATTTTCACATCTTTATCCCTAGCCTATAAATAAGAGATCACATATATTTTGCTGTATTGTTAAAACGTAAAAACTTGATGTTGAAAGTAAGTGTAATCCGATCTTCTAAGTACTTCCATGATAAAGCCAGACTCGTGTAGACTAGATTGTGTACTTAACTCCAGTTCATTGTTGGTCATAGAATTACTTTACCTACTTTTGTTTGAGACAAACTAATAAGTTTGTCAGTGGAAATCTGCAGTACAAGGACAAGGTTATGTTTAACTGATACCACACACTGAGTGAGATTTTCATATACAGGTGTTACAACATCACAAATTGGTTGCATTTCTCTTTTGAGTTGTAATTAATCGCAGGTGTACATGTATGTGTGTTTTCACAGATTTGTGTGAAAACTGGTCATTTCCTTCTTTACACTAAACAGTCCAACAATGACAGGCAATGTCTTGGACTTCATTGGAGCACAGTATTAAGATATCCAAGTGCATTTGTACTGAAAGCTGGACTTACAAATACAAAAGTGATAATTATAATAAATTGCCTAATATCATTCTGATGGTAATATGGAGGCCATTCTATCTTTCCCGCTTTTTGCCTAGCCCTCTCTGGCTCTTTGTATGCAGAAAGATACAAACTGTTTCATATTTACTGGAATTTATAATTAGAGGAAATTCTGCATCTATAAATAATCTAAATAATGTTAAAATCACTATAGGAAAAACATCTGAAAATTTCAGTACATATTTTTGACATAACATACATGCATTGTATCATATAGCCTCAAGCAGTTCCATTCGGAGGTAATATGGAGACTACTTATGCGCCAAAAGTCGACTGCACACAACTAGATGGTCGCTATATAGAGATTATTATTTGACCATTTTGATACCATATTCCTTCTCAACCCGAGGTTCATGATATCAGTCTGAGGGCTTAAAAGGAGTATCATATCAAAAGATTCAAACAGTCAAACTTGTCTATAAAGGCCACTCATGGAAATAAGAAAAAGTAGCTGTTATAGACAGGTGGTCTTTTTAAAGAGGTTTATTCACTTAAACAACATTAACAAAGGTTATATTTTGCAAATTTTGAAGAAAATGGCCCTTATAGACAGGTGCCCTTTATACAGAGGTGGTCTTTAATGCAAGTTTGACTGTATTTTAAACTTTTTTGTGTCTAAATTACAAATTATGTCACATAACAAAATACAACAATAACAACATTCTGTCTAATTCCAATATTCTGGCTGACAAAAATTTAAACATCCTTTCACGATTTTGGATGACACTGTACAAGCAGACGATTATTATATGTACCAGAAACGAATGACACTCAGAATTCTTTTTTCTTTTCATTGATCACAATATAAATAGAGACGTTCCGAACAGGGGGTGCATTAGGAGAATAATTAATGCATGGGGTGTGACAGTACCGAATATACAAATGTAGTCATATAAGTACCGACATATGATAAAGCTGGCTATCGTCTTAACGATGCGTATGGCTAATAACTAGTAGTTAGCTATATAGAAGTCTTTGATATAACTGTAGTCTGATCTCATCCTTATCCATTATTGGAGGGTAATTTGATTTCACATTATTTTTTAGATGTTTTATAATTCTTTTTATGATGTGTGTATATATATATATATATAATATATAGTAGTATATATATATATAACTATATATATATATATATATATTTCACATATATATATATATATATATATATATATACAGTAAAACCTGTATATAGGGGCCACCCAACGGACCAGAAAATATTGGCCTTTATGTGCAGGTGACCTTTATACATAGGTTCAATTTAGTTGCAGTATACAGTCAAGGAACTTGAAAAAACTGGCCCTTATAAACAGGTTATCCGTATATAGAGTTGACCGCTATAGCAGTTTTTACTGTATATAGTTGAAAATTGTGCATTCCAAATATTTGATTAAAACAAATTTTCAAAGTATTTTGGATTTTATGTTTCAATTTGATTTTCATTTAGCATCATCAATTATGGGTAGTCTTTTCATATTCTTCAGTTTTTCCCCTCATCACTTGAAAAAACTGGCCCTTATAAACAGGTTATCCGTATATAGAGTTGACCGCTATAGCAGTTTTTACTGTATATAGTTGAAAATTGTGCATTCCAAATATTTGATTAAAACAAATTTTCAAAGTATTTTGGATTTTATGTTAGATAAATTGATTTTCATATTAGCATCATCAATTATGGGTAGTCTTTTCATATTCTTCAGTTTTTCCCCTCATCATCTCTGGTTTTAACATTACATAATTTTACAGCCAGATCTAGAAATTTTGCTTCAGTAAATAAAACCTTTCAGAATTGCTATCTTTAATGGAATTATCTTGTGGATTCTAAAAGTGATCAACCTAGCTTCTTGTAATTCTGTCTTTATTACTAAAACTGCAGTGACTATGTCTTAACATGTGAGCATCATCGTCATGAATCAGATTTTGCACTTTTATTTCATTCAAATGCAATTACCTTTTCAGTTGTATAATGAAGAAATATTAGATCTACTAGACACAACAAGAGACCCTGAGTCAAGGGTAGGTAACTCTTATCTTTTTTCTCTTGCTGTTGCTAGCTAACCTTGTCATCTGAGTCATCAGTTTCTGCAATCTTGCATTTCTGCTGTTATTAGTCATTGTTCAGTCTAATGACATTTCTGGGATTGCCAATAGCGTGAAGATTGTATAACGGATATCAAATATAAACTTTAGCATTACATTAAGTTGTTTTACTGATTACATAATTTGATTTAATTCTCCAGGTTGATGTTTTTCAAAATAATTTGACTATATATAACTGCAAACATATAAAGGTTTTGTTGATTTACAGGGTCGAAAGTCACACATTAAAGTTCATGAGGATGCAACAGGTGGTATTTATGTGGTGGGTGTTACCACTCGTCCTGTCTGTTCATTAGAAGATGTAAGTATAAGTGAATGAACATATATTGTCTTGTTTCAAGAAATAAAGCTTTCCTAATCTACTGTGCTTTTTGTTCAACACATGATTCAAGCAATGCATATATTTCCCTGAATGACTCCACATTTGAAAAAAAGCCAGAATTAGCACAGTTGACTGGCATGTAAACAGCACAAGCAACAGTTTATCTTCATGTAAACAACACAAACAGCACAGTTTATCTTCATGTAAACAACACAAACAGCACAGTTTATCTTCATGTAAAAAACACAAACAGCACAGTTTATCTTCATGTAAACAACACAAACAGCACAGTTTATCTTCATGTAAACAACACAAACAGCACAGTTTATCTTCATGTAAAAAACACAAACAGCACAGTTTATCTTCATGTAAAAAACACAAACAGCACAGTTTATCTTCATGTAAACAACACAAACAGCACAGTTTATCTTCATGTAAACAACACAAACAGCACAGTTTATCTTCATGTAAACAGCACAGTTTATGTTCATGTAAACAACACAAACAGCACAGTTTATCTTCATGTAAACAACACAAACAGCACAGTTATTCTCAATATGTACAATAAAAAACAACACACAATTTGAGAGTCAGAAGAATGCATAATTAACTCTCGTGCTATACACTCATGTTAAGTACTGTTCTTCTGTCTCACACAATGAAATAAGAATGTTATTCATAAAAATTCTGTTAAATATTTACTTATCATAAAACAAAAAAAACTTGTCCCTAAATTGAAAATTATTTTGATTGGCCAAGTGAAAATAACAGTTTACTTTGATTTTGTATGGAGTGTTTTTTTTTCACACTGAAAAATAACAATTAAAATAACTAATTTATTTAAATGGTAAATTGGTATTTACACTTAAAAATATAATATAGAAAAGTTATTTATGATCTTTGGCATTAGGGTATATACAATCTTGGGTATTAAGGCATTTACAATCTTGGGTACTAAGGTATTTACAATCTTGGGCATTAAGGTACTCACAATCTTGGGCATTAAGGTACTCACAATCTGTGGTATTAAGGTACATATGATCTTTGGTATTAAGGTATTTACAATCTTGGGTACTAAGGTATTTACAATCTTGGGTATCAAGGTATTTACAATCTTGGGCATTAAGGTATTTACAATCTTGGGTACTAAGGTATTTACAATCTTGGGTATCAAGGTATTTATAATCATGGGCATTAAGGTATTTACAATCTTGGGTACTAAGGTATTTACAATCTTGGGTATCAAGGTATTTATAATCTTGGGTGTTAAGGTATTTACAATCTTGGGCATTAAGGTATTTACAATCTTGGGCATTAAGGTATTTACAATATTTGGTATTAAGGTATATACCATATTGGGTATTAAGGTACATACAATCTTTGGTATTAACGTATACAATCTTGGTATTATGGTGAGTATTATGTACACAGCACATGATCAAGTATTATATAAGTCTTCAGCTTGATACAGGTTACTTATCAGTGTTTGATTTAACTCTTGTATCTTTTGCAGACTATGAATTGTTTAAAGAATGGTGCTCTTTCTCGTGCTACAGCCAGCACAAACATGAATGCACAGTCTTCCAGATCTCATGCAATATTTACATTGCATATCAAACAACATAGAGTTGTTAAAGACGAGGTAAGCGCTACATGCTTGTTACTGTTTTAAAGGGTAAAAGAGCGAACACTCTTCAATCACAGTCCTCTTTTAGCAATTTACTGCGAAAATGATAAAATTTAGAGATTATATTCTTCCTTGTTTCATATCTTAATTTATTTTATATTCATGAAATATATACAGTAGAACTTCAGTGAGTCAAACTTCAATAAGTTAAATATCTTGATGTTTTGAACTAATGACAAATTCTCATACAATTTTGTAATTTAAAGCTACTTATAACTAATGTATAATTCAAACTTTTATGAGTCTTATTTCTTTGTATTTCAAATAATGGCTCATTTATATAAAAATATTGAAAATTCCTACAACTAATTTGAAGCCAAAATTTACATGTGTATGAAAGCACCCAGTGACAATTCTTCTGCTTATAAACACACAATGTTTCATTTAATGAAAATGAAGTTAATCTTAACACTAATTATTAGAAACCATGACTGTATATATGTCTCATACAGGTTTAAAAGCAGTCAAATGCATCTTGTAGAACATCTGAAACTAAAAATCCATGATTCTCGGTTACTATTCATTTATCAAAGTCCCGATGTTTCAAACTTTTCTAGGTGGTTCCCTGAACCACGACTCATTATAGTTTTACTTTATTCATTAACTTGACACATATTCTAGAATCTGATGTCAAGATACTTCTGGAGATGAGTGACCTAGGTAAAAATGAAGAAAAGCGGAAGGAGAGACAGAGACAGAGAGTGAGCGAGATAGAGAAGAGAGTGAGAGAGATAGAGAAGAGAATGAGAGAGATAGAGAAGAGAGAGATAGAGTAAGGGATAAGATACAAAGCTGATAGACATTTTACTTACATACAATGTATTTTGTAGTCTGGTGAAGATGAGGAAGGTAAAGATACAGACTCAACACAGTCACTTAATGAGTTTGAGACTCTAACAGCCAAATTCCATTTTGTGGATCTTGCTGGATCAGAAAGATTAAAAAGAACGGGTGCTACAGGGGACAGAGCAAAGGAAGGAATCTCAATAAACTGTGGTCTTGTGAGTTGGATTTGTTATAAAGATGATTTACAACATGTTAACAGTGTAAAATGTAGGGGTGCAACGATACACTTTTCTTTACAACGATACGTATCACAATATTTGGCTCTCTATAGGATACGTATCGCGATATGTTATATTTTACTAGACTATTCTGAAATCCGAACAAAAATAATAATAAAAAGAGACAAATTCTGCCATTGGAAATATTTGTTAATCCTGAAAAGGAAAACACGGCCCTGAAAACAAAACAAGAATACGCATCTATGCAACATTTATTTTTCACTGCACGAAATGCACCCGATTCTACCTGAGAAAACGGTATTATATCAAGCATCAAATAGTTTGTAATTGATCTTGGAATTTCTTTTGAACGAGGGAAATTTATTTGCATTTAAGTTTTAAAGGCCCTCTGTAAACATATTTGTCCTGTACCTCATCTGGTACCCATTAGAGCGTGTATGCCAAATATGCTGGTAAAATGTACCTGTTTCAACCACACCGGTTTGATGAAGTATGCAGTTTAAAATGTAAGTCGATTCATGGTCGAGTTAGATATGTTAACCTAAGCAAGATGTACTACATTGACATTGCTTGTGTGTATATCAGATATATAACAACGTTAGAACATCATCTTCTGTTCTCTTTACAGCTTGCCCTAGGAAATGTTATATCAGCACTTGGTGATAAATCCAAAAAAGGTTTTCATGTCCCATATAGAGACTCCAAACTAACAAGATTATTACAAGATTCTTTAGGAGGAAACAGGTATTTGTTATGCATACACACTCTCTCTCTCTCTCTCTCTCTCTCTCTCTCTCTCTCTCTTTGTGCATCTCTCTCTCTGCGTCTCTCTCTCTCTCTCTCTCTCTCTCTCTCTCTCTCTCTCTCTCTCTCTCTCTCTCTCTCTCTCTCTCTCTCTCTCTCTCTCTCTCTCTCTCATTCATTCATAACTATATTAATTTTTAATTGATTTTTTTTCAGTTTTGTTGTCCATATTGTAAGGCAAATACTGGTATATGAATTGATGAAGTATATTGTGTCATTAGTGTGATTAAAAGGGGCATTAGCTGTGTTTACCCAAAAAAGTTATTTGGAATTTTTCTATTTTTACTACTTGTACTTGATGTAAAATAACTAATTAAAGCTATACACAGGCATAAAATTCTTACATTCCTATATATATTGTGAAAATAAGGGAAGGTTCAGTGGGGTATTCATATATAAATAGTAAGTTTTTAAATTTCAAGTGAAGAAGTGCCAAACCTGGGTTTCTGAAGCAATTTTCACAAAATACATAGGAATTTTTATGCCTGTGTATATCTCTTTTTTAATATTGTATATCAATCTATGTTGTAAAATGGGGAAATTATTTTTTAAATAAAACACAGCCAATGCCCTTTAACCATTGAATTTAGCTCTATTGTGAGAAAACCATTTAAAGTATCACATTACTTTATATACTAATAGAACATGATGATATTACCTCAGTCTGACCAATTTTTTTACCATGACCTTCACATTTAATGCTGAAATTGAAATTCCAGTCGTATTGTTGTGAAATTACATTAATATTCTTCATCACCAAATTCAATCTTGTATCTTTTATTTTTCAGTCGCACTTTGATGATAGCATGTATATCACCGTCTGACCGAGATTTTATAGAGACTTTGAATACTCTAAAATATGCAAATCGTGCTAGAAATATTAAAAACAAAGTGATGGCCAATCAGGATAAAGCTAGTAAACAGTTGGCTGTACTACGAGCAGAAATCTTAACTTTACAACAAGAATTGATGGAATACAAAACGGTATATACTTAATTGTGTCTTGAATATTAAGTAATTGTAATCGTATTCTACTTTGATATATCTTAAACATTGAGTAATTACAACGGCGTATTACTTCGATATATCTTAAATACTGAGTAATTACAGACATATAAGGTGATTCTAGATGGCTCAGACGTTGAAACCTTGAAGTTTCATACTGGTCCTCAGTTATTCCCTTCATAAATTAAGTAAATTAACTCTCGATCTCTTCGAACATTGAAACCTCGATGTCAGTGTGAAGTCCCGATTTGTAAATTCCTTTTTGTTTCACTGTCAAAATCTCTAAGTTGAAGATGTTATTGGTGAATTTATAAAAAGTCAATGCCGTAACCCTGAATGCACTGGGATCCTTACCTGGAAGATTAAATAATAGTTGTTTTGATAACCGAGTAACAAGCAGGGTCTGACCTAATGGAGTAGTGATTGACAGGGTTGTTAATTAATTACGATCAATCAAAACAAAAAAATAAGAAAATAAGGTCAGGTCCAATGTTGTATTCTTATACATTGTACAAATTGTAAGGTTGAATTAATCAAAACCTAGGTTGCAAGTGAAAAAATTTTTAACCTGTGCAGGTTTCTCAAGTCATGTAAAAAAAAAAACACAGCTAATGATTTAAAAAACGATCACTATCAGAAGTTACATTTATTTATTATAAGTATGCTAGTTAAAAAAAATGTAAAAGTTCTGATTATCCGTAGTTACAATTTACTGTTTGAACTGTCTTTAATCCAAAAAGTAAACGCACAGTTGATGGAGATGGAGTGGAGAGTGTCAATGACATGTTTCATGAAAACACCATGTTGCAAACAGAGAATGATAAATTACGACAGCGAATCAAAGCTCTCCATGAAACAGTAGAATCACTGACAAGTAGAAATGCAGAATTACTGGCTGAAAAAGACATGCTAGGAATTTCAAATATATCAGGTGGGTATCGCCTTCTAAACTGCCTTGTAAACTGCCTTGTAAACTAGACAATGGACAACCTGTTTACAGTTTTTGTAATTCGGTAGTTGTTCACTTATTATGCATTAAACTTTTCAAAATAAGTACTTTCTTGAAATGATGTATTTTGTTATGCCTATTTCAATACAAATATTTGACTTCTTTTATATACAGATAATCGTTTATACAGTTCGATCCAATGCTTGCTTACAAATAAATTATCATATTCTACATGCTGAGAAATTGCAAAAAAGACAAACACATCAGAGAGAAACTGATTTAAAACATACAGACAAAGCCAGGGTGGCTCCAGGATTTCAAGTTATAGGGATGAAAGACTTATGAAATGATGGTGGTTGAGTGTTGCGAGGCGTGAAAATTTTGACAATTTATTTTTATGAATTTTCCAACTTTATATATATATATATATATATATATATGCATACATATATGTGTGTGTGTATTTTTTAACCATTTTCTTGTCAATTTCTTGGCTTTTGAGTTGGTTTTTAGTGTACATACATCTATACTTTAGCATCAGAGATGGGGGGGGGGGGGGTACGCCTGCCACTGAATAGTAGTGGTAGTAGAAGTGGTAGAAGTAGTAGTAGTAGTAGTAGCAGCAGTAGTAGTACAATGTAGTTAAAGTTACTACTAGTAGTAGTAGAAGTAACAGTAGTAGTATTAGCAGCAGTAGTAGAAGTAACAGTAGTAGTAGAAGTGGTAGAAGTAACAGTATTATTAGTAGCAGTAGTAGTACTGTAGATCAATGTTGGTTATATATCTGAACATCACAATTTGTACATCAAAGTCTTGTTCTCTTTCAGAAGATGCAAAGGATGATGAAGTAAAGAAGTTAATCGAAGGCTATATAAAAGACTTAGAAGATTTAAGGTATTTTACATAAAATATTCCACTTTTAGAAGATTTAAGGTATATTACATAAAATATTCCACTTTTAGAAGATTTAATGTATATTACATAAAATATTCCACTTTTAGAAGATTTAAGGTATATTACATAAAATATTCCACTTTTAGAAGATTTAAGGTATATTACGTAAAATATTTAACTTTTAGAAGATTTAAGGTATATTACATAAAATATTCCACTTTTAGAAGATTTAAGGTATATTACATAAAATATTCCACTTTCAATGCCTGATAGACAGTTACACATATATTGAAAGTTTCCAGTCAGTCTTAAACAAAATGTACAGTAGTGAACATGTGAAATGGTAAAAAGAGAGTAAACCTATACAAAGTAGGAAGTGAAATAATCATTTGTGTTCAAACATTTGCTGAAAAATGTAAAAAAAAATATCTGAAGCCCACCCTGCAGTAACTACTGTAACAACATAGTATATCTTGTGATTGTGTTCACATAGAATTACCTTATCTACATGTTGCAGCTATGTTCTTCTTACTAGAAATTTTAATTAATATGTTGTCAGAATGAATGCTTACATTTCAAACTAACATGAAATTCTCAGTCATAGAATATGATGATGATGATAAATGGTTTTGCAGGGGCAAATTATCAGAAGCTGAGGCAATGGCAGAACAATTTAAACGTAAATCCTTGTCCTCTCGCATGGGAACCAGTATGTCTATGGTTGGAAGTTCTATGTCCGTGGCCACATCAGGTTTGCTGAGCCCTGTGCGGTCATCCATGTCCTCTAGTCTTAATCTTACACCAGCAGATAGCACTCTTTCTGTACTAGATGAAGCAAAGAAAGATGTTAGAAGACTGAAGAAAGTGAGAAAGTCCAAGAAGAAGATCTGTCGTGGGTCAGTGTTGAGGAGTGAGAGGGGTAGTATTTTAGATAGACACGTAGTGTGTTTTAGTGGCAATTCCGGTGGTAATTTATAAGAGGTTGCTACTTTGATTGAACACATTGTGTGAACACGTTGTCTCCATCAACTTTACTATACAGGGACCAATATCATCAACATGCACGTTCTGTAAAAGACCCCATTCCAAATGCAAACTCTGCTATTTATTTCCTAATTTCCCAGTTCACATTCTGTATTGAACTATAGAAAGGAGAATTTAGTACATGTATTAACTGTACTTCGAAGTCTTCATATGAAAACCATGTTGTCAGCTAAATAAGAGAAGCTAAATGAATCACAAGTTTTGTGTCTTTTATCTTATAAATTAAATGACCATAGTTACTTATTTCCCCAATTTGGCCCATTGTGACGTAAAATTCCCAGTTGGAAGGGTACATGACCCTGTCCCAAAAAGGGTCTATTAACCCCTGCTATAAGTAGGTTCCAGCTTTGACTGAGTAATTAACCTGAAATTGACTGATGTCTTGTTCTCAGAAGTGGGATACAGGGGATGCGGCTATTTGCTTTGTTTTACAGTAACTGTATTGGCACACACAGTTTAGTTGATACAATACAATAAAAAATCTTTGATTTAAAATTGAAGGGGTCTCCGTGGTGGAGTGGTTAGAGCATGGCACTTTGAAATGTGAAGTCTCTCACTTCTGGTCAGCAAAGGTTTGAGCCTCGCTGGAACCTTAGCTGATTTTTGTGAGAAAGTTTGCAAGTTTACTTGCAGAAGGCCATTGATCTCTTTCCAGATACATTGTAAGCGGACTCTCTCCTCCACCAGTAAAAACTGACCGCCAACATATAAATGAAAAATTGTTGAGTGTGGCATTAATCACTATTCAAAACTCAAAAATGTTAATCACTTCTTTTGTTTTTCGTTTTATTCAGTAGTGATAAAGAAAACATAAGTGATAATGAGAAGGATCAAAATGAGGCTGATACTATAGAAGAAGAAGCGGGTGATGAAGTTATCAAACCTGACAATGAGCAGGAGAGTGAAGAGGAGAATACTGATGATATCAATGGAGATGTAATACACTATGTATTTTAGATTGTCATAGAGTGTGGTGATAAATGATGCTATAACTTATGTCACAGAGTGTGGTGATAAATGATGCTATAACTTATGTCATAGTGTGTGGTGATAAATGATGCTATAACTTATGACATAGAGTGTGGTGATAAATGATGCTATAACTTATGTCATAGAGTGTGGTGATAAATGATGCTATAACTTATGTCATAGAGTGTGGTGATAAATGATGCTATAACTTATGTCATAGAGTGTGGTGATAAATGATGCTATAACTTATGACATAGAGTGTGGTGATAAATGATGCTATAACTTATGTCATAGAGTGTGGTGATAAATGATGCTATAACATATGTCATAGAGTGTGGTGATAAATGATGCTATAACTTATGTCATAGAGTGTGGTGATCAGTGATGCTATAACTTATGTCATAGAGTGTGGTGATCAGTGATGCTATAACTTATGTCATAGAGTGTGGTGATCAGTGATGCTATAACTTATGTCATAGAGTGCGGTGATAAATGATGCTATAACTGCTTAATATTTTAACAGATGTTCGTGTTCTTAAAGATATGACTCATCTATGTGTTATGTATATTAAGTGAAATTTCGTTATACTGCCACCATTTGTGTTCAGTCCAAATTTGGCATTATCAAGGGGTTTGATGATAGGTGGAGGGTAACCTTAAATAAAATTATAGGGGAAAATTAGAAAAGTGGCCTTTCAAAAATGATGTGTAAAGCGAGGTGGCAAATGAAATGAGGGGCATTTTAAAGAGGTTTTTACTGTAGGTTTATAAACTATAAAGGCTTATTTATGTGTCAGTGGCTTGTGGTGATCTAGAGCTAGAGCATTCATCTCACAAGCAGGGGGTTCTAATTTCAATTCCCAGGTACAGGTCATGTCAGAGACTTAAGTCCTTGGCCAAGCACTCGGCATACAAAGTGAAAGTCGTGAGTCTTTTGACGAATACTCAAGACTGAGATCCTCTGTCATGGTATGACACATACCCTCACTGTATTGGCATCAGTCCAAAGCACAGGTCAAAATTTGTGGCACTTCACTTAAAGCTGATGACATCTCAATATAAGTGAAAAATTCTTGACGGGATGTAGTACAGTAGTGAAACAACATTTATGTGTCAAAAGATATTACTCCTTTATGTGTTATAGGTCTATGACACGTTTAGGACATGACTTGTCTATGTGTAAAAGATATGACTGATCTACATGTTAGAAGTATGTCTCATTTATGACTTAACAATATGTCTTGTTCATGTGTTAAAAAGTATGACACATTTTTGTGTTTAAAATATGACGCACTGATGTGTTAAAATATGAGAAATGTTTTAAAAAGTTTTATTATTTTAATTGCAGGTATAATATATTTATGGGAAAAAAAACTTGTGTCAAGCATGAAGTTAGGTGTTGTATTTTGTCACCAAAATTTCTATGCCATCTTTTCGTTTCTTTTAGTTAAATGATAATGATGAGGATGATGATGATGAAGAAGAGCTTGAAGAATTAACTTCTGGAGAGTCCGAGTCAGAGGACAAAGGTCAGGAGTCATTGCTAGATCTTGTATAATGCTATTTACATCGATGTTTAACATAGATTGGAAATATTTTAGGAATGTGTAATATAAATAGAGTAGGGAAATGAAGTAGGAGAATCTCATGACAATGTTCTATGGTAGTTTCTTCTATAAACAGAACATAGCACAATCTGAGATGATTACATGATTCCAGTCAGGTTGTTCTGATTGTACAGGAGTTAGTGCTTTGTCTCACCATTGTTACCTGCATGCAGTCTCTGATAAGACAAGGAAGATAGGTCTATAGATTAGGTTGTACAGCAGTGGGCAGCTTAGATGTAGATTTACTGTTTGATACTCCATTTTTCCCCACTGTAGGTAATGCCCCCACCCCCTTGAATGCCAACAAAAATAACAGATGTTTGCAAACTTTTTTGTGAACTGTTGGGAAATCGAAATTGATTATTTATTAGCACCAAATTAGAAGGATGAAACATCTCTTAGAAATGAAAAATTCTCACACTCACTTTGAACTTTTAGTAGTTGTACAGAAATATGTATGTTTAGTTTAATTATTAACAGCCATTTAAATAGAACACAGTGACAGGGAAATGTCACAAGAATACATACAGTTACTACTGAATTTGTAACTAATGGAGAAAGGATTGATGGGTTCTTGTTGTTTACTATATGACCAGCCATTTGTTGTTGTCTTTCATGTTTGTAGAATCTTCTTTTATCTACATTACATGCACAGAATTGGAGCCGGAGTTGGATGACCAGTTTATGGATTTCTTATTGTACATGCAAGGTAGCGAGACACCAAAGTCATGCAGTTGTGATTGATTATCACTTGACAATCATGTGATACATCGGTCCCTGATCATGTATTGAATGTAGTGTCTTAGAGCATGGCTGTTGTGTGTAGTTTGATGATTTGTTTTATTTACTTTTCAATACCAGCATTTTGAACATATTTAATTTTAAACATCAATACACTGAACAAATTGAGACTTTGACTTTATTATTATTCCTTTTATCAACAACAACATCTTCTAAATCCTATTTTTACTGGAATTTAGTTGTTTATGTGTGTGTGTGTGTGTGTATATATATATATATATATATATATATATATATATATATATATATATATATATATATATATATATACATATATATATATATATATATATATACATATATATTTCTTACAGTACATGTTTTTTTAGTTTATGTGTGTGCTTGTGTTTTCTCTTTATTTTGCCGGGATTACAGATTTATATATCTTAAATGTCCCCATTAGTAGTTTTAATTGAAATTTTTTTGGCAATCTCGGTAATGAATGATTAACTTTCATATCTCAAGTCATTTGTGTGACTTCTATATTTTAGTCTCTATCTAAATTATGTATATCTCTTGTATGCATACTCCTTAATAAAACCAGTTTTGTTTTTCTGTTTATCACACATTTTATTTGCTTTGCATATTTTATATATACATGTATATATATATATATATATATGTGTGTTTCAAATCAGTGCATGGAAAATTGCTTATTTGAATAATGAAAATAAAATAAAACATGGTTCAAGAACATGACGTTAAAATGGATAAACAGGAGGTGAAAATTTCCGAAATTGTAAAGGAGAAACTGCTCTGTTATAACGGTATTGATACTTTATTAAATTAAATCGTATCAACACTATATGGATATCGAGTCTATCAATGACAGCTTGTCACCAAGGCTGTATAGTTTGACAACAACTTTGGGTTTTTGTGACTGGTATCTTACCATTATTTTACATAGGCACACTGGATAATCCTAATTTTTCTTAAAATGACTGTCCATGCTAAAATATTGTAAATTGTCAAGATTTATTCCCTGATAAGAATTAGCCCTCCTTGATAATTGACTGTCAGCCAATAGTCCATTCCATTTATGCAGTAGAAAATTGACTTTATTTTAGTATGAAAAAGAACACTTGATTTGCTGTATGTAATCAAATAAAATGTCTGTAATTAAATCTAGTTTAATCAGATCAAATTATAAACCTTACCTTGTTTTTGATATGACACCTGTGTATTTTTTTACCTTAACAGATTCAGATAATCTTCATGAGGACCTGGCTGAACTTACCTGTGAGATTTCAATCAAGCAGAAGCTAGTGGAAGAGCTAGAGCAGTCACAGAGAAAGCTACAGGCAGTGAAGCACCAGTATGAAGAGAAGGTTATACAACTTCAACAGAAAATCCGAGCAACAGAAGATGAGCGTGATAAAGTCCTGTCAAATATAGGTACCCCTCTTCTAATTGTAAAGTCATGTCAAATATAGGTACCCCACTTCTAAATATAAAGTCTTGTCAAATATAGGTACCCCACTTCTTATTGTAAAGTCTTGTCAAATATAGGTACCCCACTTCTAATTGTAAAGTCTTGTCAAATATAGGTACGCCACTTCTAACTGTAAAGTCATGTCAAATATAGGTACCCCACTTCTAAATATAAAGTCTGGTCAAATATAGGTACCCCACTTCTAATTGTAAAGTCTTGTCAAATATAGGTACGCCACTTCTAACTGTAAAGTCTTGTCAAATATAGGTACCCCACTTCTAATTGTAAATTCTTGTCAAATATAGGTACCCCACTTCTAATTCTAAAGTCATATCAAATATAGGTACCCCACTTATAATTGTAAAGTCATGTCAAATATAGATATACACTTATTTTCATAGTTTTAATAGTGTTACAATAGTATGTCACAATAGTAATACTGTTGCAATTATTCATTCTGCAATAGCAATACTATTGCAATAGTCAATTTTCACTTCAATAGTCACCCCTAGTTACAGTATCTAGCTAACATAAGTTAGACTTTAAGGTTCTGAGCTTGTTTTTTGTTCATGATGGACACCATTTTATCGTGTAGGAAGAGTATCATAATGTCGGTATTCTGTGTATGGGAAAATGTGGTCCTTTAATTTTTAGCTCAACTCACGAAGTGAAGGGTAGCTTATGCTATATACCCCAGACATCAGATGCTCGCAGCTCACAGGTTTGGCATATGACCCATATTTCACAGTTGAATGACCACGTTAAGAGGATTTTATTTTGGCATTATCTCGAAAAGTAGTAGCACTAAAAATACCATAGTTTGCATTATGTTATTTTTCACCAGTGAAAAATAACATAATGGAAACTATGGTATGTCTAGTGCTAAAATATTGATAATAAACAATTCATAAATCCTTATATTTCATTGCCAAAATGAAATGAAAATAGGGAACTTCCGAGTTAGCCCGGATTACTGTTATGATCCTGCATTTATTCGGGCCTTTTCAATTTTGTTCCTCATATGTTCTTCCGGTTTTCATATTTACCTTCGCAACATATGTAAAGTAAATGGAAATATTCTTACTTTTTATTGCATTAACTTTATTTTGTATAAAAAAAACCAAGAGACTCTTAAAACATACCACAGTGGGTTATTTAGTTGAACACCAAATACTGAAATGTAGCAGGTGAGGAAAAATGTGCGGACAGACTGGGAATCGAACCTAGGACCTTTCATACACTAGATGGGCGCTTTTACCAATTTCGCTATCAAGGCTCTCTATATATTATCAAAACTGGAAATAACATTGAGGAACATTTTCTAGAATCACATAACTGGCAATAATAAAAGCAGGATTATAACGGTAATAATAGTTCCCTATTGATTAAGAAAGTCTGATTATCAGTGTAGAGGCAAAATTGCCATGTGAGGTGAGCTTTGTAATCTTTGAGGTTACTTTATGTTTATACATACCTGCCAACTATCCCAATTTGGGTGGAACAGTTCTGATTTTCATATGTAAATTCCGTGTTCCAGATTTGCACTGTCCGGTTCCGCTTTCCATTTTTTCGTTTAGACACAGAATCTTACAAACGTTTGAACGCAATATTGATATTCAAGCTTCGCCGTGAAACAGCACAAGCATATGGCAATGGAGGACACATCTCTGCCGTTTCTAGTGAGGCTCTATAAAAGATGGTGTCGCCAAAAAAGAAAGTCAAGCGGATGCAGAAATCCAAAGACTCTTATTCAGGTCAATTTAATGGTGTCATAACACTATCGACACGAGAATACAACTATGCATTTTATACAATGTGTTTTACAGACATTACTATTTGGCATGGTGGTTTCAATGACATTCAAAAACACGTTAATACCTGGAAGCACAATAGAAGGACGTCATCAGTTAAATAGTTATTTTTTTTTTTACAAATAATGATGATGTTTATGACGAAACGAGAGCTGAAACTTTATTTTCAGAGTTTATATTTGAAGGACATTGTTGATGTATCAGGATATTCTGCACATTCTTCAGTCTTTATGCAGAATGAAACAAGAACTTGGAACTGAAATATTGAAGTCATGATCATGCTTTATATTCTCAGAAATGCTCTAGAGTTTCTTCAAAAAAAGCTGAATAGACAGGATTTTTTGGGGCTTCGCCCCTGGTCCCCTGGTCCCCTGGCAGGGCTTCATCCCCTGGTCCCCTAGCGGGGCTTCGCCCCTGCGACCCCCAAGCCCACAGCTGATTGTTCCACTTTTCAATTACTCAAAGTTGGCAGGTATGTTTATGTCTTGTTAATGCATTATACAAAAAACAGGCAAATAATGTTTCAAATACATTTGCATTTTATAAATTTCATGCGGATTTATCCTTTATCTAATTTAACTTTTAGGACTTTAGTAACTCACAAAGTGTGTATGGAGGGAATTAAACACATAATGTGGTTTAATGTTTTCCTGCAGGTCAGGCAATAAAGAGTATATAAAGTGATACCTATATTATTATCCAGACTCTAATGAGTGGCAAGATGTAATAACAATATCATTCCAAAGGTAGGGAATAAAAACAAACAAATGAAAAAATAAACAAATAAACATATATAAAAAACAAAGAAATAGATAAACGAAAACACAGTTGCTTGATCCATGCCTCAGAGGTTAAGCATTAGATTAAATGGCTTTATTGAGAAAATTATTCATTCATATAAATATTTGAAATTTTAACAGGTGCAATAGAATCTGTTACATCAGAGAAAGTCAAAAAGGTGGGCCAAGAATATCAGAAGAAATTACAGAATCTACAAACAGAATTAAAGAAAATGCAGGCTGCAAAAAGGGAACATTCCAAACTGGTGAAGAATCAGTCCCACTATGAGAAACAGCTGAAAACTTTACAACATGAACTCTCAGAGATGAAAAAAACTAAGGTACTTCTTTGTTACCTGTCATTTTTCATATCAACAGCATGGTGTATCTGGTAACAGTGTAAGACTTGAAACTGTTCTTGATTAGTGTACAAACAAGACATCTGATGTCATATTGTCTAAAAGATTAATCTTGATGGAAAAGAGTAGGAATCTGTCACCATAAGATCCACACATTTTTAGCTTGCCAGGACAAAATTTATGGAGAATTGATGTCATATCTATGGTGTCATCTATGGACAAAAACTTTATCCAGGACTCGTGACCTACATAATACCACTTGACCTACTTTTTAGTTTCAATATTTGAGATACAATGTTGCAAAGATTGTATGTTGGCTTCTGACATCATTTGTTATTTATAAACATATTTCAATAAGATTTCATTTATCTGATTTTGCTCTTTTTCAGGTGAAGTTGATGAAGCAAGTGAAAGATGAAGCCGAGAAAGGTAAAGCTTCGGAAGCCAGAAGAAACAAAGAAGTTGCACAACTCCGAAAAGATCAGCTCAGGAAAGAAAATATGATCCGCAATTTGGAAAAGGAAAAGAAACAAAAAGATGTAGTGTTACGTCGAAAGCAAGAAGAGGTAATTATCAGGATAAAAATTTGTTTAAACATATTGTAAATGCCTAGTAACAAAGTAAAAATGAGTGGGTGTGTGTGTTTTTTTTTTGGTGTTGGTGTGGGTGGTTGAGGGTTGTTATTATTAATGTTATGTATACATACATATACAGCAACTCTGGACCACTTTTCATGAGTTTTACAGACCTTATCATTCATTCTGAAAATTTGTGTGATAACAATGCTCTGAAATATTACGGACAAGAAAATAACACTTAGATTCATTGAATTGCAATAGATATTGTAGATAGAAATATTCTCTACAGAGAGCAAACAATAGATGTGTATTGCATGCCCAATCCTATGAAAAAATATGATTTTGAATATCATTTCCAGTTGAAAGTGAAACTTGAGCGAGTTCATTCAGCACAGACTGAGGTAATGGTATCGGTACTTGACCTCCTATATACAGTGACATTGTTCATTTCAGAATATAGATAACACATTTTGCAAAAACATGATCACCTCTCCTCTTGCTGTTAAATTATTTGAATGGGGGGGGCGGTAAATAAGCAGATTTTCTTTTTTTTCATTCAAGTGGGGGCAGTAAATACACAGATTTTCTTTTTTCCAAAAATTTATATGAGTCAACAGATTTTATGAGAAGCATTTGATAAATTCTCCAAAATTTCTTTGATGACATTGACCCCTTGGATTTTTTTATGTATTATAGATATTATTATTGACAGTTCATTTAGAATTCACATGGGACTACTGATGTCTTGTGTATGAGGATAAATGCTGTGTTTTATGTCACTGTATATAAGATTTTGTATCATTTATGTATGCTTACCTATATCATCAGACCTTCCCATAAAAATCTGTACATGCAAATGACACAAGGCTAACAGTGAAATAAGTACAATCTTGGTTTATAATTGTTTTGATTTAGACATATACTTGTAACATTAAAATGTCATGGAAATTACTTTCATCACAACACTTATCATACACAGAAGGTTTTTGAGGGAAGGTGTTTTTATTATTTTGTTCCTGGAATCTATAATACTGATAATAAATATATTATTATTGCATTTTAATAATTGAAGTTACCTTCAGCATTCATTTACTTGAAAATTTTGTTTTTAAACTGTGTGTCCCCGTGTGTGCACAACTGTATCATGTCCAGAAATGTTAGTTTTCAGAATTACTTCTGGATAATAAAAACTGTGTTTTTACTTTTTACCAATTTATCGTGTGGACCAGTCCATTACCAGATTTCAAAACCAAGTTAATATATAAAGAGACATGGCACCATCCTTTTAAGTGATAGTTTCGACTCATTGTTTAACAGTCCTGTTATTTTGCAAGTGTATTAATAGGATTTTAGAATAAAATTTGTGGAATACCTCATGTATACTAATACAGCTATTATGGCAATAACGTATTGCTAAATAATGCGGATATGTTACTAAATTCCACGTATATATTGTACCAAATAATACATCTGTTATACAGACGCCTTTACTTATATCGATATATAATTGTGTACAGGTATTTTATGTATGCTGAAATATTATTCATAATATACAGGTGTCCATAACCTAGAGGTCCCTTATATACTGGGATCCTACTGTATGTTTATATGTAATGTTTATTATACTCATTGTTTATTGTCGGGGTTTCAGCATGTGTGATGGTGTGTGTGCTTGTCAAGAACATAATGATCAGTGGAATATGAAAACTTAATCAGGTTTTAAAATACCTGTATAGCAAAATCCATATAACCTGGCGGGGTGGAGTCTTGTGAACCCTTTTTTTGACCTGGGCGAGTTTAAAATTTTTGGTGATAAAGCAAAACATTTAAAATTACACTGGCTAGAGTAATCGTTCCAACTTGTCACAATACATAAGAGAGTATCCAGTAAGGAATTAAACGTTTTTCCTGTGCATCCAAAAAGTCAGTAGAAACATCCATATGACAATTAAAAAGTTACTCCACCCTGCGATCTTACGTGAATCGGACAACACATGTTTTGTATTATATTGGAAGTAAATTTAGCTCATCTGTAGGAAGTTGAGGGGGGACTTATGCTATCATACTCACGATTACCGTACTCTATCTCTACTTTGTTATTCTAATTTTATTTGTATTTTTTTTTCAAAGAAAACTAAACTACTATTATCAGTTCATATGGCCCCATTGTTAGATATGAATTTTTATTAGCTCAAAACTGATTGAATTTTGGTATACAAAGATATAGGTGATAGTTGTTGGAATTTAACAAAGGATCATTATGCAAAGTTTCAAGGTCATTGGGTCAAAGGTCAAAGTAGCAAACATTAATTCAAATTAATTGAAAATATCAGTATTTAACCAAACTGTGTAGAAAGTACCCCCAGTATATCAGTATTTAACCAAACTGTGTAGAAAATACCCCCATGTGAAACTGCTTCATGTTTGTAGACAAAAAGGGCTTAGTATTCATAGGAGATCACAAGTTGGCAAATCTTTCTTTTAATGAACCAATGGTAAGATTTCTTTCAACTTTGATGCACACGATTTTAAGTCAACGCCTACAAAGTTGGCCAATGAAAACGAAATCTGTAAATAAACATACCACTAATGGGTGCTTCAAACGACACAGGATATATATGTATACACATGGCTTATTTACTCAAATCCAATGTCAGAAAGTTGCAAGGTGTTGTCGAAGTATCTTTGTGACATAAGTTTCAGGTGTTGAGGTCAGAGATCAAGGTCACAGGCACATATGTAAACAGAATATATATCTGTTGCATTTTTTGTTTTTGTTCCATGCATATGATTGACAAAATTTTTCAAGTTGAGTGTCTTAAGGTCTTGTATTTGCACACTGACATTACTCACACACTGACAGGAAATGTATTGAAACGAAAGTGGTAACACCAACATTATTGATCTTGTTTATTTACAGGTTGAAGCACTGAGGAAGCGGGATAAGAAAGTAAACATGTCAGCTAAAGCAGCAGGAAGAATTGGCAGATATGATCGGCCTAATACCATTCCGATAGGTTGGCTTTATAAACTTTAATATGCACTCGTCAACAATTGTTTTTATCTATCAGGGGAGCCAACCAGCTCAGTCGGTAGCGAGCTTCACTCTAGATCGTGAAGTTGTGAGTTCAAGTCCAGCCAGCAGCAGGTTGGTTTCCTGTCCTTTGGATGAGACAGTAAAAACCAAGGTCCCGTGTCACAGTAGGTGTCAGCACGTTAAAGAACCCTCACTGCTCAATGGCCGTATGTGCAGAGCATAGGCCAAAATTTGAAGCCCTTCACCGGCATTTGGTGACATCTCCATATGAGTGAAAGATTCTTGAGTGGGACGTTAAACAATAATAAACAAACAAGCAAATTGTCTATCAGGGGAAGTAATTTGTAGACTTGGGTCTTTTTGCAATCAGAAATCTTTTTTGGGTTGTTATTATGTAATTGCCATATTTAGAGTATTCTGTGAATTAACACAGAAATCGTTGAGTCATTTGACTATTGGCATTATAACTGAGTTTTACATAGTTTTATCAGTGGTTTGTCTCTGTACTCTATAATCCCCACTGACTTATGCCAAAATACTTTCGTTCTCAAAATTCTTCTTAAGAATATCTGAAAGACATTGGTTTATATTAAAAAATTGGAAATGTCTAAATATTTATTTATAATTTATAAACATATTGTCTTTTACAAAACTTTTAGTATTAAAACGTTTTATAGGGAGAGTGTGCTCACTCTGTTTTTACGATAAAAAACAAATAATTTATCATGCATAGCCATGATATAACTGAAATATTATTGAAAGTGGGGTAAAACAATTACTAACTAACTAACTGTCTTCTTACTGAAATATAGATCCAACATCTTCCTCCACTCGTAGAAGACGAAGAACAGATTTCAGTGCCAAAGCTGCCAAGCAGAAATGGACTTCACTGGAAAGAAATGTAAGTTCGAGTAATTACTGACAAGATTACAAGTCATGTAATGTTATAACCTGCATTTGTTTATAACACAGATCAACCATTATTTCAATTAAATTAACAGTAATGCTGTGCAAGTAAATCTTAATCCATGTCCCAATTAGTTTGTATTTAATAAGTATAAATACATTTTATTGATATGTTAAGATGTACTGATATATGTATAAATGTGAGTGTGTGTGTGTGCACATGCATGCATCATCATTTCTTACTCTAGCTTTGCCCTCTCATCATTTATTGTTCATTTTTAAGAGAAATCTCAAGAAATGAAGAATTTTTGTTGTTTTTATTTAGAGACTTAAGTATAAATTGATAACTATCAAATGTCTATCCTGTATACTATAACTCACCTTTGACTTTTATCGTAAAACAGATATCAACTGTAATTATAAAGAAACAGACTATATCCCACATGGAGAAGGACATGGACATATGGCTAAAGGTAATGTTAACGCATGTTGTAGAATGTTTTATAGTTTTATGATTACTTTAATGCAAAATATGGTATTGACACTTCACTTCCTTGGTCTAAAAATCGAATAGCCTTGTATTCAATTTTGTGGAGCGTGAAGTTCATAAAATTTCATCATTGCAAATGTTTGTTCTCTACAAAGATATCCCACTATTTAGTATTCCCTCTGTGATTGCTAGAATGTCCCATTAGAAAGATATCCAACTATTTGACCTTTCCTCTGTGATTGCTAGATTGCCCCTTTACAAAGATATCCCACTATTTGACCTTCCCTCTATGATTGCTAGAATGTCCCATTAGAAAGATATCCCACTATTTGACCTTCCCTCTGTGATTGCTAGATTGTCCCATTAGAAAGATATCCCACTATTTGACCTTCCCTCTGTGATTGCTAGATTGACCCATTAGAAAGATATCCCACTATTTGACCTTCCCTCTGTGATTGCTAGACCATTAGAAAGATATCCCACTATTTGACCTTCCCTCTGTGATTGCTAGATTGACCCATTAGAAAGATATCCCACTATTTGACCTTCCCTCTGTGATTGCTAGATTGTCCCATTAGAAAGATATCCCACTATTTGACCTTCCCTCTGTGATTGCTAGATTGACCCATTAGAAAGATATCCCACTATTTGACCTTCCCTCTGTGATTGCTAGATTGACCCATTAGAAAGATATCCCACTATTTGACCTTCCGTCTGTGATTGCTAGATTGACCCATTAGAAGGATATCCCACTATTTGACCTTCCCTCTGTGATTGCTAGATTGTCCCATTAGAAAGATATCCCACTATTTGACCTTCCCTCTGTGATTGCTAGAATGTCCCATTAGAAAGATATCCCACTATTTGACCTTCCCTCTGTGATTGCTAGATTGACCCATTAGAAAGATATCCCACTATTTGACCTTCCCTCTGTGATTGCTAGATTGACCCTTTACAAAGATATCCCACTATTCAGTATTCTCTCTGTGATTGCTACATTGCCCTTTACAAAGATATCCCACTATTCAGTATTCTCTCTGTGATTGCTAGATTGACCCATTAGAAAGATATCCCACTATTTGACCTTCCCTCTATGATTGCTAGATTGCCCCTTTACAAAAATATCCCACTATATAGTATTCCCTCTGTGATTGCTAGAATGTCCCATTAGAAAGATATCCCACTATTTGACCTTCCCTCTATGATTGCTAGATTGCCCTTTACAAAGATATTCCACTATTTAGTATTCCCTCTGTGATTGCTAGATTGACCCATTAGAAAGATATCTATTTGACCTTCCCTCTGTAATTGCTAAATTGACCCA
Organism: Atrina japonica; assembly: GCA_030159075.1. Classification (NCBI taxonomy): domain Eukaryota; kingdom Metazoa; phylum Mollusca; class Bivalvia; order Pterioida; family Pinnidae; genus Atrina; species Atrina japonica. The sequence goes on along the minus strand of BROG01000427.1, from coordinate 237,833 downwards.
TTACAAAGATATCACACTATTTGATATTCCTTTTATCATAACTAGATTGTCCCATTGCAAAGATATCCCACTATTTGATCTTCCCTCTATCATAGCCAGATTGTCCCATTACAGAGATATCCCACTATATGATATTCTCTTTATCATAGCCAGATTGTCCCATTACAGAGATATCCCACTATTTGATATTCTCTTTATCATAGCCAGATTGTCCCATTACAGAGATATCCCACTATATGATATTCTCTTTATCATAGCCAGATTGTCCCATTACAAAGATATCACACTATTTGATCTTCCCTCTATCATAGCCAGATTGTCCCATTACAGAGATATCCCACTATATGATATTCTCTTTATCATAGCCAGATTGTCCCATTACAGAGATATCCCACTATTTGATATTCCCTTTATCATAGCCAGATTGTCCCATTACAGAGATATCACACTATTTGATCTTCCCTCTAATCATAGCCAGATTGTCCCATTACAGAGATATCCCACTATATGATATTCTCTTTATCATAGCCAGATTTTCCCATTACAGAGATATCCCACTATATGATATTCTCTTTATCATAGCCAGATTGTCCCATTACAAAGATATCACACTATTTGATCTTTCCTCTATCATAGCCAGATTGTCCCATTAAAAAGATATCACACTATTTGCTATTCCCTCAATCATAGCCAGATTGTCCCATTACAAAGATATCACACTATTTGATATTCTCTTTATCATAGCCAGATTGTCCCATTACAAAGATATCACACTATTTGATCTTCCCTCTATCATAGCCAGATTGTCCCATTACAGAGATATCACACTATTTGCTATTCCCTCAATCATAGCCAGATTGTCCCATTACAAAGATATCCCACTATTTGCTATTCTCTTTATCATAGCCAGATTGTCCCATTACAAAGATATCCTGTTTTGAGCTCTCTCCTATGTAACAAATTGTCAGATTTCAGAGATATACTTCCTCTATCATAGCTAGATTGATTTTCTCATTACACAGATCAGGAGTTAACAAGCATGAAAATTTCCACTTTATCCTGCAGGACAAATAATATTAAAATTACTTGTCCATATGCAACAATGACTTGCTAAAACCAAGTGTAATGTTTAAAGATATTTTTTTTTGTGTTTAAATAAGTTTCATCTTTATTGAATTAATTGTTGTCTTCAGCATTTCCAGTTTTGCTGTTGGACAAGTGATAAGTAACATTTACTTGTCCAAACATAAAATTGACATGTCCCGGACAGCCAGACAGACCTGATTGTTGAACCCTGCAGATATCTCACTTTTACATTTTCCCAATGCAAGATAATTTTATATCAAAGATTTCCCATTTAGGTCTTTCCTTTTTCAGATTTTTAACAATTCCAGAAAAACAAAAAAATAATGATAATAAATAAAAAAATAAATGAATAGAGAACCAGAATTTTTTTTAAGTCTGATATATAGCTTCTTATTGATTAATATGACAAAACTTGTAAATTTCCATGTGAAAGGTATTATAGATAAAATGAGAACTTAAAAATAGTTAGTGTCTGCCTTCATTTTAGCATATCAGAAAAAGGAGATGAATTAAAATAAAACCACTTGTTGGTAAGAAATATCTAGACTTCACAGACATTTGCATTTTTTTTAGCAAAGAGAGAAAATGTGCAAGAAGTTGGACAAGTATTGCAAGAAGAGAGACCTTGCTATAAAGGACGTGAAGGTATGTATCATACTTGTAAAACTAGCACAGATATTTTCCTTTTTTTTAATGACAAAGTCAAGTGTATAGAAATGCATGCAATACAGAATTCAATGTACAAAAACTGTCTCAAAGTTACACTGATCATTTGAAAGTGAAATTATTTTATAATTTGAAAGTAAAAGCAAATATTTTGTTTTCAGATCACACGTTGACAATTTAATATTGATGGATTACAATCGTAGCTGTTTTCTTGGGGCATAATTAAAACGCTCATTGTACAGCAGTAAATTTAAACATCTCTGTAGCCAGATCTCGGTTGATACTAATTGTTTTGTTTATCTTAGGAGGATAGTGTAATAAAGGATTTGACAGATGTCATAGAGAATCTGAGGAACCAAGTCCAATATGCACAAGAGAACATTTCTGAGTGTCAAACTAATATAATGCAGATGGAAGAAACAAAGGTAGTTTTTTTATTAGAAACATGTTATATTTACTTACAGTAGTACTATGTCACATGATAATCATATTGTTTTATTTTTACCTGCAGTAGTACTACGTCACATGATAATCATATTGTTTTATTTTTACCTGCAAAAGTGCTAGGTCACACGATAATATATATTTTTTTACCTACACAAGTTCTATGTCACATGATAATCATATTGTTTTATTTTTATCTACTGTAGTACCATGTCACATGATAATCATATTGTCACTTTTTACTATAAGAATATTTCATCACCCACCATTTGTACTGTTTTTGTACTTACAGGATGAGGGTGATTCTGTTGATGTCAGTGCTGTGATAAGCTCCTGCTCAGGGGATGAATCCAAATATATATTAGAACATTTCATACAACAAGCTATTCTAAGGGTAATTTGTAAATATAATGTATAAGGTTTTTATATGGCATATAGCATTAGCTCAATGATCATATAGTGATTTTTAAAAAAATCCAATCCCCTACTCATTGCAGTTTCAAAACAATATATTATATCGTATTTAAAGTCAAACTTTTTCAATGCCATTCATTGTGTGTTGTTTCTAGGATAGGTTGCAACTTTAAGTATAGACCTACGTTGAAAATGATATTCTATTGATGTGTCTTGCCTTTATACAAATGAGCACACACTTGTGTTGCTTTTATTTAAATGCACATACACATACAAACTTTCTCTCTTTGTAAGGATGGGAGCCTCAATGGCCATGTGGTTAAAGCATCACATTCTGAACCATGAAATATCTTACTTGGGGGCCTTGCACCATAAAACTTAAGAATTAATACTTGAGTCTAAATAATTTACTCAACTTTAGTTAATCCTGAAATTTGATTAGCTGAGCAGGCCAAATTCATAATTTTCTCAGACTTGAGTCAGATTCGAGCCCGCTGGAACCAAAGTTGATTTTTGTGAGACAGTTTGCCAGTTTACTTGCGGAAGGCCAGTGTCTCTTCCCAGATACATTGTTACAGGGTTCTCTCTGAAACTAAAAAGCATATGGTTCTCGGTTACCATCCATGAGTCTTAAGTACCAATGTTTCGAACTTTTCTAGGTGGTTGATTATTGATGATTGGCGGGATAAGGGTTTAAACCTGATATTGCAAGATTTTTTAATTTAGATTTTATAATATAGTGAAATTTTTTATATAAAGAAGTCTTAATATATTTGAATTTAAAAATTTCAGTGAATTATGTAATGCAGCTTATTAAATTAAGTAGTTTTCAATTAATTTTACAGTATAAACAAGTTTTTGAACATTAGGATTCAGATGAGACAGTAAAAACCACGGTCACGTGTCACAGTAGGTGTCGGCACGTTATAGAACCCTCACTGCTCAATGGCCGTAAGTGTTGAGCAAAGGCCAAAATTTGAAGCCATTCATCGGCATTTGGTGACGTCTCCATATGAGTGAAAGTTTTTTGAGTGGGATGTTAAACAACAATAAACAAACAATTGAACATAGGGATTTATTATGGTGACTATTGTTAGATACTTTTGAGCATGTCATTTTTTTTTCCGACTATGTAGGGATTAGCTTTGTCACAGAAAGATGCAGAAGTTCGAGAACTGCAGGCTCAGTTACATCAAACAGAGTTGAATAATACTCTACAACAAGATCTTCTGAAACATATGATTAACGACAGAGTGGACATTGAAGTGGACAACTTGATGACTAATGCTGTGGATGGTATGTTGTGTCCATTTAGTTCACATGGACGGCTAAATAATTGGTTCTCTATCAAACAAATGCTGTTAATTAAGAGGGAGAGAAGAGTGAATATTGTATCTTTTATCAGAGTTTATATTTATGCCCCCATAATTGGAGGTTTTGACCTGGTGACATTATCCTTGGCACTTGACCTACTTTTCAAAGACTTTAACCTTGGCAATAACTTTTGAATGGTAAGTGATGGGCTTTTATATTTCACATGTGTATTCCTTGTGAAAAGATCTTTCTTTTGAGACTAAAAATGATGACCTATACATGACCTTGACGTTTGACCGTTTTGTTTAGACTTTGTTGCTTAACAGGGCATTCATGTTTCACAAACACATCTTGTCTTGAGATAAAACTGTTTTAAGTAGTGTGAAAATATGAAATCATATTGATTTGAATTGATAAAGTTTGTGATATCCCATACAGGTTTTATACTAAGACTGCTTTAAAACAAAGTTACTGTTGCTTTGTCTTTGCATAAAAAGTGAAATTCATGGTTCTTTCATATGAAGTTTAACTCAATTACCCCTAAAGACACATTTTGACCTGCCATTGATTTATAGAATTGTTCATTGTTTATCAGAGGTTTGATGAGGTTAAAATGCAAGGCACACTGTAGAACCTACACTGCACTGGCATAAGTAAATATTACAGGTAATAAAGGTGTAGCATTTGCCTATTGCTCTATATTAATGGAAAAGTATTGTTAGACATAAAACAACAATGATGTAGCACAACACTTCTGTAGATGTGCATACTTCAAGTGTGTGTAAATTCTAGCACAACCATAGGTAATTAATTCTGATATGGTGCAAACATCACAAAGTTCTTTCATTCCTTTGCTAATTCAGAATTTATGTAAGTCCCCTATCAGACAAACTGGAGAACTAAAGGCTTTGCCTGTGTCCATCCAAAACTCCATCCAGTCAAGGTTTTGTAAATGATCACCATTCACATGACGTTTTTACATTTCAGGGACACATATTGAACCATCAGTACTGAGTATTAAGTTAGGGGACACTGAGTATTAAGTTAGGGGACATGTATTGAACCATCAGTACTGGGTATTAAGTTAGGGGACATGTGTTTTGAACCATCAGTATTCTCCAAGTATGTTTATATTCAAATGTCAGTGAATTACAACAGTATTATTGATTTCAATGTTAGGGGAATGTTTGTGCTTTTTTAAGTTAGGGGAATGTTGAACTACTCGTCAAAAATTGTCACTGCACAACAATATTTCAATGGAATTTTGCCTTTTGCTAAGAATACTCGAAAATTGATAGCACAAAATTCTTTTTATAGCATATATCAAGTAAATACTGATATTTTCAATGTATATGTGGATATCTGCTTACACATCTATATGTTTATGATTTATATTACTTCAGATATGGAAAGTTCTGCAAGTTCTTCTTCTTCGTCGCCTGCTGAAAGGTAGGATTGTTATATGGTTATGTAAGATATAGACTGTAATCGTATGACTTGGCTTATTGTTCAAACTGAGTATGGACTATTTACAGCCCTAACTATCGTAAATCTGTAAAGTAAACATTGAAGTGATTCCTCATTCTGTAAGTGTAAAATTTGTCACTTTACTGTATGTCTCGTTTTGTTGCACCTCTTCTTCCTCTAGAAGCTAGATTCCCCCTTTTCAACTAGATCTGCTAAAATAAATACTGTATCAATTTCTTCTTCTCTGGCTAAGATGAAGATTGACCAGTCACAAAGTCCCTGCTCAGTTGAAGTTTGAAAAAAAAACTACCAGACTAATTGCTCAGCATTGAAAGTTTATTATTCTTAAAGTAAATTTAGAATTTGAACTAATCTTTCTAAGTTTAAATCAGTTTAGATGGTAGACTAGACAGAATGGCTAAGAATGCATTTTGCTTTGAATTTGATTCATATTATATGTGTTAAGAAATTTTAATACTGAAGGTAAAATGAAATTTTACTAGATAAATATACGTTGTTGGAATGTGTAGATATGTTTTTGACATTGCACTTGTTTTCCTGTTGTTTATACCTTTGTGGCATGATATTGGTGTAACTCAAGATTTAACATGTTTCTTATTTTGTTTGTAATCTATCTCAGATTCAACTTGGCATCATTGTCAAACTGATCATGGGGCCTCCTTGGCCAAAGCACTTTGAACGTTGAAATCTCTCACTTTTTCTCAGCGCAGGTTTGAGCCCCACAGGAACCTATTAAGCTGATTTTTGTGAGACATTTTGCCAGTTTACTTGCGGATGGCCATTTGTCTCTTCCCGGGTACATTATAACCGGGTTCTCTTTCTCCACCACTAAAAACTGGCCGCCACCATTTGACTTGAGTGTGGCATAAAATAAAAAAATCCATTCCAAACAAACTGATCAGTGATGTTGATAAGATGGGGAAGGTCTTGTTCCTTCCTACACTATTACAGCTCTGTTGTCGTAAGTGATATTTGATGTCATAAAAGTAAAATAGTTAAGTGTCGTGGCAAAATTTTATAAACCATGGTACATCAGTTTCTCATGTCGCAGATGTGGTATATATAGTATATATACAAAATGTAGTATAAATTAGAAATAACAGGAAAACAAAATTATAACCAACCGTATTTACCTGTATATAAAAAATGGATCCAATGTTCTCATTAACAGAAAGATCATATAAAACATCAATGTCATTTCGAGAGTAAAAAAAACATACAATGACTAAAAGACATGATTAGTGATGGTTTATGTCTTCTGAAAGTTGTAAAGAAAAATTTTCATAACTTTTTCTTGGAATTTTCAAAGTATAGAATGTTTCTGAAGTAATCCCGGATTGAGGGACATTTTATACTGTGATGAATGTAAAACATCAGATTTAATTAACAGTCTGTGACCAACATGATTTTTTTTTTTTTACTCATATTCCACTATTGAATTACTATAATACTGAGAACATTTGCTCTGTTTAATTTTGCCTTCCTCAATTAAATGTGAACAATGATTTGACATCAGATAAGTCATGATTTTACACTGAAATTGTCTTGTATAACATACTCGGAAGCATTCGCATTTTCGATGCTATTGCAATTCACCTTTTTCTCACACAAGGTAATGAAGGGGCTTTTTTTTTCCTTTACTTTTATGTGGAAACATGGTGCAAAGCTTTTGTGGTGGCAATCTGCACATATTTGCATTATTGTCTGGTGAAATCTCTTTATTTTATTATGACAAATATTCCAAACTTTTATTTGCAGTCATTTGTAACAATCCAGTCAGACTCCATTTCCTCTGACTGGTTTCATACACATAAGCTTATCAGTATACTTTGTGTGGTTTGAAAAATCAGAAATACTGTGTTGTCCTGGAATTCTTAGCTGGGCAATTTTTAACATCCGGATATTCACATTTCCAGGGATTTTTAAAACATTGTAAAAATGACTGAATTTTGAGAAAAGAAGAAAGATGGAAAATTTATCACCATAGAATAATAATAATAGGAAAAATAAGTAAAGTGGAATTATGTGTTTATTTTTTACTGTAAGGTTAATTTAAACAAATAAAAGTCACATTCCGGGGATGTTATTATTATTTTCTGGACATATTGTAAATTTTGACATTTTCATTAGAAAACTAACAAAAATAAAAAAACTTTGATGTATTAATTGAGTTATTTGGGGGGGATTCCGTAGGAATTCTTAAATTAACCCTAGTGTACGAGTGATATAAAGGGTTAACTTCATTCACCACGAGACTACTATTCCGGCACAGTCTCAGCACATGTTGCAATCGAATGTACCAGGGCAGAAAGTAGTTATTTCAAAGATGTTGATAAAATTTGCATAATTCACGTAAGTTCATGGTTAAATTGCTTGCCCATCACAGTGTTCCAGAGCATTTGATTGGTGTTCCTGTGTCTGAGTTGTCTTGGACGGTGAAACCAACCCACTCAGTAGATCGTCATCATGTGACCGGCAAAGCCTTACCAGTTATAAATAGGATATTGTGTTCGGTGTATCCCACGATTAATTAACTAATTAGTTGGAGTAGGACTTTAAAGATATGATGAATGTTCATATGAATACGCATTAAGAGAGTACAGAAAAGTTTATTTATGGACATTGCTCCCCGGAATGTGGCTTAAAACTAGAAATTTAAATATTCAGTGGTGTTACATAGGAGAATGTACATTGATTGCACTAATTCACTAATAACACCTGATGGGAGAATTCTGTCAAAAGGAATATCACTAATGTCAGTAAGAATTGAATTAAAATCTAAGCTATGGAGTTACGTCAATGTAGTGAAGGTTTTAGGCCTTGTTAACAGTCACTTTCAATAGTGAGCGTATATTTCATCGTAAAGACTTTCACTTCGGATGCTAAATGCACAAGGTTTAGGAGAGTAGCTACGTATTTTAAATATATCATAATACACTTAACTTATGTTTGGATTTGTCTTGATAAAAACAGAAGTTTTATCTAAACCCTCTGATTTACCAAGAGTTCATCATCATTGAGGAATTTTAATTGTAAAATGGTAACTACATGGATAAAGACATTGTAGTGACACGTTCTTGTGGAATTAATATGAATCAATTTTCCCTTTGGGCTACTTTCTTTATTATAAGAATGTTTAAAATTGTTGAGCAGTAAATCTAAAGTGCATGTATGTATGTTTTAGAACCGCACTGTATTTCTGATTTTTCAATATAATCGTCAAATACTGTGAGTTATACCAGATTTGGGTGTAAAAATCAAGAAAAATCCTTGAAACATTTTCTTTTCACCTTGATATTGATTTAAATCAAGTTTCATACCAGACATTTTGTAATTTTTATTTTTCAATTATAAGAAAGAAAAAAATATGATAATAATGAAAAAAAACAAGACAAAGCAAAACTAGTGAACAGGTCAATTCTTCACAGTAATTGTAAGTTTTTGTGTTTTTGTCTGTGGAAGGCAAAATGACAAAAGTCACTTAATCTGGATTACTAACAATGAAGTGAGTAACCAGGAAACAACAGATTTAATCCTTTAGTTGTGTATTTGGAAAATATCAATGATTTTTAATAAGAGTCTACAGAAAAATGTCATTCTCGTTTACTTTTTCTGTCTTTTGATATTTTTCTTCTTCGTGTATAATCTGTTTTGTGTTCATATTTCTATATCCAGAGTAGGGAAAGCTAAAACAGAATGTATATTTTCAGGTCAACTCAATCATCATCTGCCAAAGTTGAATATTTGATTAGGTAAAGCGAGTGGGATATATATAACCAGTATAAACAAAACTAAGCTAATTACAAATATCTTTCACCAAGTAAACATTAGTCAACTTCACAGCAGTGTTATACTATAAAAGTGCTTCATCTATTTACAGTTGCTTTTTTGGAATTTCATAATATCTTAACAGTGTCTTTTCTCATCAGGTTACAATATATAATCCTTTAATGTTTCATTAGTTTGATATTGTACTCATTCTTTACTTGTCCTGGTTTCACCTATATCACTAAATTGCTTTACAATAGATGTAGGTTGTCATTTAAACCAATGTTACATATTTTATACACACAGTTAATTCATTTCACAATACTTTACACCCTGCCCAATAGTGTAGTCTTCATGAATTGTGAGTTGGTTCTAAATTCCACCCCTATAGATCCACCTTTTTTTAAAAAGTCCAAGTCTGACCACACTACTGTGTTTTTGTGTGTGCAGTAAAGTCATGGGCACTTACCTCCACTTACCTAGATCCATGTGTGAATCTTAATGAAGTAGATTTTCCTCAACACAATCCCATCCCCAGATTTATTGAATTTATCACAATCTGTCAGATTTAATATTAACAGACTAACTAAAGAATGGATATGATGATTGTAATAATATCCATGGCCTAATGTCCAAATTGGGATTCCCTTCCCTTTTTTTTTCCTAATGTACCAAATTATTAATGTTCTTCCCTGTCTCTACACCTGGAGGCCCCATGTTCCTATCCCTACATAACACCTGGAGGCCCCATGTTCTTAGTACTACCGATACACCAGGATGTCCCATGTTCTTAGTCCCTACTGTCACCACACCAGGATGCCCCATGTTCTTAGTCCCTACTATCTCTACACCTGGAGGCCCCATGTTCTTAGTCCCTACTGTGTCTACACCTAGATGCCCCATGTTCTTAGTCCCTACTGTCTCTACACACCCCATGTTCCTTAGTCCCTATGTGTCTGCCCCATGTTCTTAGTCCCTACTATCTCTACACCTGGAGGCCCCATGTTCTTAGTCCCTACTGTCACCACACCTGGAGGCCCCATGTTCTTAGTCCCTACTGTCTCTACACCTGGAGGCCCCATGTTCTTAGTCCCTACTGTCACCACACCTGGAGGCCCCATGTTCTTAGTCCCTACTGTGTCTACACCTAGATGTCATATGTTCTTAGTCCCTACTGTCTCTACACCTGGAGGCCCCATGTTCTTAGTCACTACTGTCTCTACACCTAGAGGCGCCATGTTCCTTGTTCCTCTTGTCACCACACCTGGGGCCAATATTCTTTGTCCCTACAGTCTCTACACCTGGAGGCCCCATGTTCTTAGGCACCACACCTAAGTAATTTGTTCATAAATCCCTACATTTACCGGCCCTGTATTTTCAACAAGTGCATCCCGTTTCATTTGTTTACTTTTGATGTACAAGATAGACTGGAACTTCTTTTGTTGAAGGCCCCTTGAGAGTTAAGGCAGTCACAAACTTGTGTTTTGAAATTCTAGAGAAAGTAAACCTTTCCAGAAAAACCTGTAAATGTTAAACTCGTGACATAGTGGGTAGATGGGTAGATTTATTTGCAGTCATCCAAGAAATTTTTACTTTGATAAACTTAAGCCTAAATCTGATTTTATTATTATTCATCCCTCGTCAGCCATATTTGAGCCATATGACTCATAACATTTCAGTATAGTCTAGCATAAGAACCTTAGGTATCATTAGATTGTAAAGGTCAACTAGGTGATACTTGTACAATGTAGAAATATATTTCTATAAATAGTCATGTAAGGATAACTACTAACAATTAACAACTATATTCAGGGAGCTGCATGTATTTGCTTAACGGTAATAGTTATATAATAGCAACACATAATCATCAAATCTGTCTGGAACACTATTTCTCAATCAACTTTGAGCTCATATAGTTAGAGAAAATAGGTTATACGTCCATTTTAGAAATATTCTGGATGTTAATTTCCATAGAATGAATAAGGAATTGTTCATTTTCATCTCAGATTGGATGTTAGCACAAAAGGTCATGTAAATCATAATCTAAAGTTTGACAATTTAAATACAGAAGGTGGCTGGTCATTTCATGACATATTGTGACAGGATTTTCTCCTGTTAAAAACTGACCACCCCCGTAGAACTGAAAACCAGTTGAGCATAACATAAAACTTCAGTAAAGAGAACACTTATAATTTGATCGTGAGGTCGTGAGTTCGAGTCCAGCTAGCGGTAGGTTGGTTTCCTGTCTTTCGGATGAGACAATTAAAACCGAGGTCCCATGTCACGGTAGGTGTCAGCATGTTAAAGAATCCTTACTGCTCAATGGCCTAAATGCCGAGCATAGGCCAAAATTTGAAGCCCTTCACTGGCATTTGTCTCCATATGAGTGAAATATTCTTGAGTGGGACGTTAAACAACAATAAACAAAAAAACTTATGATTTGACAGTTACTCGGATTGATGTGCCTGTCGGCTTTCTGATAGACAACAAGTAAGTTAAAAGAATCCACTTAAATGAACAAATGTATTCAACTTCAAAAGAATTTGGAAACTTCTTTGTAATTTATATAGTAATAATTATAAAAGGTCAGAAAAATTATAAAAGTTTAGAAATTCTTCTTTACACACACAAATATATATCAGTGTATTAATGTATGTAACAAAATTATTTATCAATGTCAGCCATCCCTTTTTGTTTTAATGTGTATTGAAGTCGCATTTACCATAACTGTCTTTTTTGACAGGATAAATTTCCTACCACAACTTTTGTAAACGGAATTTATCAGAATAAAGTTCGCTTGTTAACTAATATTTATTACTCTTACAAAATTAATTATGTCAGTATAATTTTGTATTTGTTTTGTTTTAGGATTTCTTTAAAAACTTTTGTTGTATTCAATACTTCAATTTCATCATCATAAAGGTTTTCCCTGAATGAGTAATTCTGTAATTAATTTTTGTAACTTAATGTTGTCGGATTTGGAAGGATTTAATATGAATAACCTGGTTACTCAATTCAAGAAATAATAAATCATAGCCAAACAAAATATCCTTATTGCAATGTATTTCATTTAAATAATGATTTAGTAACAATTGATTGTAATCATTAACATATTTTTTCTCTACATTTTTTTGCTGCCTGCCAACACAAACCATCCAACAACACCGTTGAACTAACTTGTGACTGGGTTTTACTACACACCTTTGGCACAACATCCTCTCGTTCTCTCCGTTTTCTGATATTTTGAATCACATTTTATCCTAAGTAGTGACTTTTGTTGCTTTGCTGTTTTGGTTCTTGTGTGTTGTTTCCTCTTGGAAATCTTCTGGTCCTGAAAAATAACATTTAGTGGGTATGTTCCATTCGTCTATTTTATATATATGTATGTATATATGTATTTGTATATAAATTTTGTTTTGTAAAAAAAACACCAGTAAATATGGCCATCTTGATTTACATGTATTGTGTTTTGTTTGTGCTAAAGTCACTTTTGTAGTAAAAATTACAAATGATTATGTGTTTTGTAAAACTGTAAAGAACCAATCAGAAGATAGGTAAAAAAAAAAAAAAAAATTTGTTTTAATACATGTATGACTTTACTAACCCCACTGAAAAGCTACTACCCCCTCCTACCCCGACTTACCCTTTTCTCTGAAATCTGAAATTTTGTCCAGTTAACATATCAAAATTAAAAAGAAAATTCAATTTAATACTATCTACTGACCATCCCACTATTAGGACTAATGGTCAGGTACATCAGAGAAATAAATCTTTAACTTTGTGAAATGATTAAGAACCAATTACATATCGTGATCGTAAGTTGCACCAAACTTTTCGTATCAGTTCCCAACATGAGTCATAAACATTGTTGAGTTTTAATCAGTTTTGACTATTTTCCCCATACTCCATCTCAAGTTCATTACATGATGATTGACATGGACATATTATGCTGGTTGTTGAAACTGATATCATCAAATCCTTTCTTGTCATTATCATCTGTTGTGTGTGTTATAAAGAGAGCAAATTTGATAGAAATTTGAAATGTACATCTAACAGTCGTCACATATCCTGATTTGTTTGTCATACATACAGTTCATAAATACAGGGTTCTTTATTCATAGTATTCAATATTAAGTGAAAATTTACATTGTTTATGGGATTGTTTATACAGCACACATCATCAGTTAAATGACAAATACCATCAGGTATAGGGCAAACACAATCAGTTATAGGGCAAACACCATCAGTTATAGGGCAAACACCATCAGTTATAGGGCAAACACCATCAGTTGAATGACAAACACCATCAGTTATAGGGCAAACATCATCAGTTGAATGACAAATACCATCAGTTATAGGGCAAATACCATCAGTTATAGGGCAAACACAATATGTTTTAGGGCACATACCATCAGTTATAGGTTATAGTGTAAACACCATCAGTTGTAGGGAAAATACCATCAGTTATAGGTTATAGTGTAAACACCATCAGTTGTAGGGAAAATACCATCAGTTATAGGGCACACATCATAGGACAAAGATAAAGGGCAAAACCATAGTTATTAGGTTAAACAAAGTTATAGGGCAAACACCATCAGTTATCAATCAGTTATAGGACAAAATGAGTAAAAGGGCAAACACCATCAGTTATAAGTAAACACCATCAGGCAAACACCATCAGTTATAGGGCAAACACAATCAGTTATAGGACAAACCCTATCAGTAATAGGGCAAACACCATCAGTTATAGGGCAAACACCATCAGTTATAGGGCAAACACAATCAGTTATAGGACAAACCCTGTCAGTAATAGGGCAAACACCATCAGTTATAAGGTAAAAATACCATCAGTTATAGGGCAAACACCATCAGTTATAGGGTAAACACCATCAGTTATAAGGCAAACACCATCAGTTATAGGGCAAACACAATCAGTTATAGGACAAACCCTATCAGTAATAGGGCAAATACCATCAGTTATAAGGCAAACATCATCAGTTATAATGCAGACACCATCACTTAAAAACCATTTTATGGGGCAGGTAAACACCATCAGTTATAGGGCAATCAGTTATAGGGCAAACACAATCAGTTATAGGACAAACCCTATCAGTAATAGGGCAAATACCATCAGTTATAAGGCAAACATCATCAGTTATAATGCAGACACCATCACTTAAAAACCATTTTATGGGGCAAACACCATCAGTTATAAGGTAAACACCATCAGTTATAAGGCAAACACCATCAGTTATAGGGCAAACACAATCAGTTATAGGACAAACCCTTCATAATAGGGCAAATACCATCAAAAGGCAAACATCATCAGTTATTGCAGACACCATCACTTTAAAATACCATTTATGGGGCAAACCCATCAGTTATATTAAACACCATCAGTGTCAAACTCATCAGTTATAGGGCAAACACAATCATTAGGACAAACCCTATCAGTAATAGGGTCATCTCAGTTATAATGAGTCACTTCCATTTTATGGGGCAAACACCATCAGTTATAAGGTAAACACCATCAGTTATAAGGCAAACACCATCAGTTATAGGGCAAACACAACGAAACCCTATGAGTAATAGGCAAATTGATGCAAACATAATCAGTTACAAGGCAAATACCATTAGTTATAGGGCAAACACCATCAGCTATAAGGCACACACTATCAGTTGTTTATAGAGAAAACACAATCATAATTTTACGTTGACTTTGATATAGATTCACCCAATTTCAGTGTCAATCTCAAGAAATCAGACTTTGTTCATCCTGTTTGAAAGATTTTTCTTAGACAACTTGTTGCATTTATACAAGTTTCTCTTGTTTACAACTAGTTGTATTCCTCACCAAAGGAAACTTTTTCATTTTAATTTTCACTTGTCAACCCTGTAATTTGCAAAGTACCACAAATATTCATGAACGTTTTTATTACCTAAATTTCACTAGCAAAACTATTGTTTTCATATACAGTGGAACCCACTTATATTCGACCCTGTTACATTAAATCAAAATCATTTCAAATGGCTTTATTGCCATTGTAACTCAGTTGTTATGAAATCTGTTTATCTGAAAGAAAAAATTTGTTCCCCTTCGATTTCAATAAATCCAGGTTCAACTGTATGCACCAATCAAATTGCTAGGCTCATTTTCCCCTCCACACATTATTAATTGTCGGAGATGTTTGTGCCCATGTTGTAAACATTGCAAGTAAACAAATATAATCAGCATGTTGGAGAAAATCCTAGAGTTTGTATATGATCTAAATTGTTAACTCACATCATCAGTTAATATGTACCTGATGTGTATATAAGTTCTAATTTGTGTCACTTACAGGTAGAATGTTACATGCTTTACATTTATAATACATGGTTCTAAGTCTCACATCTCATCTCTAGTACAATATCCATCAGTGTTCACATTTATAATACATGGTTATAAGTTTCACATCTCATCTCTAGTACAATATCCATCAGTGTTCACATTTATAATACATGGTTCTAAGTTTCACATCTTATCTCTAGTCCATCAGTTAAGTGTTTTACATTTATAATACATGGTTCTAAGTTTCACATCTGATCTCTAGTCCATCAGTTAAGTGTTTTACATTTATAATACATGGTTCTAAGTTTCACATCTGATCTCTAGTACAATATCCATCAGTGTTCACATTTATAATACATGGTTCTAAGTCTCACATCTCATCTCTAGTACAATATCCATCAGTGTTCACATTTAGTTACATGTTTTACATTTATAATACATGGTTCTAAGTTTCACATCTTATCTCTAGTCCATCAGTTACATGTTTTACATTTATAATACATGGTTTTAAGTCTCACATCTTATCTCTAGTACAATATCAATCAATTACATGTTTTACATTTATAATACATGGTTGTAAGTCTCACATCTTATCTCTAATACAATATCCATCAATTACATGTTTTACATTTATAAAACATGGTTCTAAGTCTCACTTCTCATCTCTAATACAATATCCATCAGTTATGTGTTTTACATTTATAATACATGGTTTTAAGTCTCACTTCTCATCTCTAGTACAATATCCATCAGTTACATGTTTTACATTTATAATACATGGTTTTAAGTCTCACATCTTATCTCTAGTCCATCAGTTATGTGTTTTACATTTCTAATACATGGTTCTAAGTCTCACATCTCATCTCTAGTACAATATCCATCAGTTACATGTTTCACATTTTATTTCACGTTTGACATTTACATAATTATATGTTTCACATTTTACATAAGATCCATTTTACATGTTGTATTGTTACACAGCTTGGATATGTCATAAGTTTCACATTTTACTCTTCCTAATGATGTGTCAAATATTTCTTAAGTTACACCTTACATTAGAAGTTTCACACTTTGACTCACATCTTATTTCCTAACATCTTTATGTACTTACCTTGGGATGTGGGTGTATCATATACATGTATTTAGGGACATATTCCAAAGTAACACAGGTTGAGTGGATAAGGAACTAATGAATCAGTCTATATTTTTGACTAAACAAGAAATGTGACTGAATGTCAACAAATGTTGTCTGTTGATTGTATCTACCTCAGACACGAACATCAAAGTACTGACATTTCAAGTTTTTTAACAACTGAAGTTTGCTCTTTTTTCTTGTTGTGTTTTTGTGTTTATAGATACTGTATATGTATGTAACAGTTGTTTGTAGGTTGATAGCAATAGAAATCACTTATGCATGCTTTCTTTTAGTTTAGTTTGTTGTCAAATATTTTGCAGTTTTTCTCTTAGATTTTGCTCATATATAAAAACTACCAGTCTGTAGAATTAACTTGTTATTTTGTCGCCTACCATTTAATGTTTTCAGGTAGATACATGTATCTGTTTCTCTCATTGAATGTTTCAAAGCAAAGCATCCTGAACTTTAGCACAAATCTGTAAAATATGTATAATTTTACATATACACTGTTATTCACAGACGCTCTGTCATAGGCAAGGTACAGTAATTTTCAAAAGACATTAACCACCAGACTCTGACCTTGTGAATTTTACCATTCCTTCTATACTCTTGATATATCCATGTTATAAACAGGAATCAATAAGAAACACTTCTGGACAGCATAATGTAGATTATCTAAAATTGTTCGTGTAAAATAAGGCTTAAATTTCCAATGGGGTCTTGGTGGACTTTGTCATGGTTCCTTATGAAAGTTAAAGTTCACTGGTATTCTGTAATTATCCTGCAAAAATATCAAGTATAAATACAGTACTAAGGACATGGTGTTTAAACTGGTACAGAACTAATTAAATCTTGGTTGTCAATGTCTAGAACTATTTTTTGTTTTAGTTGAAAAGAAAGAAATGAAATGCCAATTAGAAAGTATTGCCAATTTTATATGAGACAGTATTAAAGTATTTTATTGCAGTTATTACACATGATAGAATGTTTTAATTAACTCATTCCTAAATATATACATGGACTTTACTTTGTCATTGTTGGGAGACAGAGTCCATGGTTTTTTGAGGGAGAGATAAGGAAGTGAATTCAGTATTTGATTCCTGCTACTGACATGTTAAGACATCAAAAGTGAAAAATGTCCATTCCAGTTTCAACCCACATTGTCCCTTTGATGAATTGAAATCCATCCTTTTTTAGGGACTGGTTTTGCTTTGGAATTTTCCCTCAATTACGGTTTTGATTTTTGAATGTTGCAAATTTTTGTTTTAATTTTTTGTTAGCTGTATTATAGCTTTATCTGATTTGTGTTTTGTTTTTCTCTTTCCTGGGCTTTTATTTTATGTATGGTGCATTTTAAACACACTCCTGCAGCATGTTTGAGACTCGGAATTCTGTTCCCAATGTAGTTTCTCAGCAGCTCTCCGATACAAGTAACCGACGGGAGAAGGTATGGTATTGATTTTCATTTATTGTTCATTGATGTTAAAATCGATTGTCATTTTTAATATATTTTTTCTTCAGGATGAATCACTCTGTTGACAATTGCAAAACTGAAACACAATTTTAGAATGAATCTGCTGTTTGAGTAAATAAATTAAAAATAATATCCAGGATTTGATGTAATCTGTGTAATGATAAAGGACAAAATCAACGTATCCCATGTTTAGAATTATGACACAAACGTCAAGTCAGCATCATGGTTGAATGGTTTTAAATGTTCATGCAAGCAGCAGGTTTAGTTTTGAAATGTTTTTTAGTTTTACATATCAATAATATGGTTACATATTTTGGAGTCGTCTCCCCTTTCCTTAGGATATTACAGAGGCAAATGGAGACAGCTATGGCCCGGCTATTTTACCTCCAGCAGCCTTTCTATATGTATGAGTATGCCCAACCAAACATACAGGTACTTTAATAAGTAGCCACTCACCCACATCTCTTTCTTGAGTTGGAGCAAAGGGACTCTTGTTTTGTTTACTTTGATAAGTTGTTGCTGCTATTTTGTTTATTGTTTTCTCGTTCCTTATATAAAATGGACACAAGATTATGAAACATGATTACATACCAAACACTTGGTAATATCAAGCCAATCAAAATTATAGATAAAGTTGAGTCAAGTCTTTGATTGGTTGGTTAAGAAAAGTTTTAAAATCTTGAGACCAGATTTGAATATTTATATCAATGCATGCCAGGACTTTACAGCACATGACTGTTGTGTTGTATCTACAAAATGTATGTGTTTTGTATAATTGGTTCTGATTTCTGGTATTGTGATCTAGCCTATCTATTTACTGAAATAATTTATGATTCTGTACAGAACTTTTAGATTATCTTTAAGGATAATTTTTTTGGCTTTTCAGATTTTATAGGCAATTTCTTTAGCTTTCCAGACTTTTAAAAGGGTAATTCTATAATTTTTAAATTGTAAAATGACAGATTTTTTTATTTCTTTGGGCTCTTAAATCTCTAAGGTAAACTTGGATGCTTTTATTTTTCTTTTTTAAAAGGTAATTTCTACATATTTGTTTTTAGTTTTTTGAAGGGTAATTCTACTGACTTTTTAGACATATTTGAAGGGTATTTTCCTTGACTTTTCATGGTATTTCTGTATCTGTCAGTATGCTTTGTTGGCCATTTATTATCGGTGTATAGTTAAGCCATTAGACACGAGTTCAGTACAGATTGTGTCACCTGTATGAGCATGTGTAGTGGCGAAAATATTATCATAAAACGTAGAATGAAGGGTACTTAATGTTAATTAGTCAGGTCTAGTCAATGTCTAAATGTTTATAATTGTATAGGATTTACTGCAGCATGTTTCTAGATCTTTTAGTGCATGTCTTGACTATGTATATGAACAATGTTTACATACAGTATCTCGCCATAATAAAGTATACAAAGTTTATGTGAAAAATGCGCAGACATAATATGTTGATAAAAATCTGTCCACGCGTTAATATTTGGTTGTATATTAGAGCAAATTGAAACTTCACCTGTCGTCGCTAGTTGAGGCACCATTGCGTTGCATGATCTAGACATGCATGGCTTCCCCATAATCTTATTTTATAAGCATCAAACATGTAACTTAACATGGCGCATCTTAAGTTGTGACCTAACAACCTGAGAGAAGCAGAGGATGATGAAATTATATAAAAAGGGATTATCTTCAAGAAATACTAGTAAAATGATTGAAGTAAGTGCAAGCACCATCCAGAAAAATTTTCAGCGATGTAGATTAACAGGATTGTGTGAAAACAAACCAAGAATATGCAGAACTCGAATTTTCACTGACAAACTGAACAGATCCAAGCAACCTGGCCATGTCTTGGCTCTTAAAATCTATCAAATAATCATTGAAAGGATCCCTTCAACTACCGGTACCTTTTATTACACTTTTCATAGAAATTGAAATGAACAAGTTTATCATGTGATCTGTTGATAAAACAGGACAACTGTTCACCAAGTAAGTCTCACTTGTATATGGAGGAAAACGGAATCAACACTTTAAAACAGCCTAGACAATCACCTAATACTAATATTAGGAAAATGTGTGGCATTCCATGAAACTTGTCTTAGCCATTAAATCGAAAATATTAAAAACTTCACTCATCTCTATTATGTTGCCAAAAAAAAAAAAAAAAAAATAACTAAACCTCGTCCTCCATTGAATCCAACATGATTAAAACTGTATTTCAATTAATCCCTGACCAACTGAGAGCAGAAATTAAAGGTAAGGGCTATGTCAAATATATAAATACTGTGAAAGGTAATTAAGTCCCCAAATTTCTCAGTTGTTACTAAATTTTGACTTTGAAAACCCCCTCACATAATATCAAGGACAATGACGTTGCCATCTACTTTGCATATTTTATTATGGACTGATACTGTAGCTTGTATTTGTAAAATACAAGAGGTATGTCTGTGACATCAGTAACATATCACAAAAGTAATCTGTTATAAAACTTCTATCCTCAGTTTTACTTCTATGTCACAAGTTAAAGTATTTCTAGACTAAGTATTGTCACTTTATATCCCAGGCATCTGATCCTGGAAATTCCAAAGATCTGCACTCTCTTGTCTTGGCATATTGTCATAGAGACTAAGTAATGTTATATACTATAAAGACCTTTGGCATGCTAAGTCCACAAGTAAAATTAATTGATGCCAGGATGTCTGCTGATAGTGTGGCTTCTCTAGTGAAATTGACATCCTTATATCTTATTACAGGTAAAACTTAATTGCAGGTAAAGGCTCAATAGGCAAGGGTCTAAACTTCCTCCAACATAGTACATGCTCTGGTTCAAGTTTGGCCAATCATTTACATCTTTAGACATTTTTATTCATTGTTCAAAGTTTAACGTTGTTAATATTTTACACTTATATTTGAAATGATCGATTTTCATATAACTGAAATTTTTTTGAGTGTGGCGTAAAACATTAATCAAAATAAATAAAAAAAAAATCAGGGATTGATAAGTTAGTTAAGTTGTCCTTCGGATGAGACAGTAAAAACCGGGGTTCCATGTCACAGTTCATTGTAGGTGTAGGCATGTTAAAGAACCCTCACTGCTCAATGGCTATAAGTATTGAGCATAGGTCCAAATTTGAAGCCCTTCACCAGCATTTTGTGACATCTCCATATGAGTTAAAGATTCTTGAGTGGGACATTAAACAACAATACAACAACAACACTTAGTTAAGATGTATTACCACTTGATGTCAGCCACAGAGTTTGTACTTGTCTTGTGTCCGTCAAGTGCCTTTATGATTAGATGCTGAAACACTGATATAAGTGATGTTACACCACAGGATTGATGTACCAGTTTATATATCACAGACATATCATATTTCTACTTTGTGCATGTCTTCTGACATAATTCTGAAGATTTATATTTCTGCTTGTTGAAGATTATAAACAGGCCAAGCCAAGTGGATTTAAATACAAACCAAGATTTTGCTGAGCCAAAGTTTCAAGAGAAATTCTTTTACTGATAAAGTAAATGTACAAATCAAATACCATTAGCTGAGTTCATCCTGTTGCACATACACTTGTAGTTTGGTGCTGGCTTACTTAGTTACTGTATAGTTGTCTAATTTCATGGGGAGACAATTTCATATTTTCCAGAAGGAAACTTATTCAATGTTTAAAATTTTGCGCAAGACAGCTTCCAAAACAGAAGTTTTATATGAGTTATCTCTCTTGTTCCCCATTCAATTAATGATGTTATGCATTGCTCTATTGCCATAGGGAGTAAGGCAAGTGCTCCACACTATGTATTTTTTCAATACTAGTATTTGAGTTGTGTTTGAAATAATAGTTTATAACACCTGTGATTTGAGTTTTAGTAAGTGTAACATACACATCGTGGAAAATTGGATTTTTGTGATTTGTGCATACGATAATGTTATATATTTAATTGGTAATAACTTTAATAGTTTTGATTGGTTATGTTTTGTCTTTCTGATACTTAATCAGAATAAGGTATTTTATTTGCATGTGTTTAAATTTGTGGAATTTTCTTTGGCTGCGAATATAGTGAAATCAAGTCCCCTGCAAATAAAAACAACTATACAGTACATGGATTTAGTCTCTTATTCAGTGCCACCAGTCACATTCACTGTGAAGTTAGTACTTCAGTTGGTGACTTGAAGATGGTGATGTATATAGACATGACACATATATATATATAACTTTACAGTTTACTTGCTAATTAGATTAATATAATAGATCTAGTGTATCTATGTAGAAAAGCAAACCATACAAAAGTCTGTATAATATCAAAATAATGATCATGGCACTTAGTTCATTTTCCTTTTATCTCCACTTGAGTGCAATCAGATGGTTTTTTTGAGACCATGCAGGGTACACCTATGTCTTTCTGGTATTTTCTTGCACAAAAAATAAATCTTGTATTTGAAAGATATGTCATTCCATGTATATGTTGTAAAGATACTCGGACTTGGCTTGGTCTGACTTCACTGTTTACATTACTATAGTTTAATGTGTTGTTGGAATGTTAGTTTTCTTCATCTGCGTTTTGTCTGTATACCCTTAGGAAACTCGTAGATCATTACCGGTGAGTAGATATAGGCATGAGACTGTGGTATTACTCATATACAAAACTACTCTATATCTATATTTTATATATACATACCAATGTTTGCAAAAATTTACCAGATTATAAATAATTCAATATTTTTTTATGATATGTAAATACTTCATAATATAGAGTGGAACTAATGCTTTGAGATTCCACTCTTCCTGTCACTGAAATGTGGTCTGACAAGACAGGTGGTCTCCTAAAAGAGGTTCTATGTACAGAATTAGTTAACTGCATGGTTTTCAAAATGTGATCTAAAAATACAGGTGGTCTCCTAAAAGAGGTTTTATGTACAGAGTTAGTTAACTGTATGGTTTTCAAAATGTGATCTAAAAATACAGGTGGTCTTTCACAACTGTGGTCTCTCAAGACAAGTTCCACTGTATATTATACATATATATTATTAATTCACTTTGAAATACAATGTACCTAATTTCTGTCTCTTTTCATTATGACTTAAAGTCACTAACATAAAAAATCTTGCATTGTGATATATAATGCTAGGTGTTTTCACTCAGGTGTGTATGTAAACTTTCTCTTCATGTTGATTGGGCCTTTAATAAAGATGTAAATTTTTGCATAGATCAGCTGGTGAAATGTATATATACAAAACATGCTAATCTATATATATATAGTATCACATATATAATATCTGTTTTTATCTCAGTATTTTAACAGATATCGTAGAATTGTTTGGTATTTTGATATCACTATCTACTACATGAATTTATTCTGAATTTAATGGAAATAATTTTGTATAGTCATTAGCGTAGATTAAAATGTTTGGGGGTAAATTTAGCTGTTTTGTATGTGATATATATATATATATATGATTTAATTTTTGATACACATGTGACATGAAAGACTGTACACATCATTAACCGGTATATGACTTCCAGTTCTAGTACATTTCAAATTTCTGATGTTAATATCATAAATGTTATGATCTTTAACTCATCAACTCCTGAAAAACAATGGATAAGACCAGTCCAAATGTGTCTTTAGGGGTGAAAGAGTTTTTATTAAAAAAAGTATTTGTCAATGAAAGTAAATCAATTTTTTTCAAGTATATAATATAATTTTTCTTATTTTGATAAAAGCAACAGGTTTATTTTATAAATTTCTTGCCAACTAAACGTTTAATCACAGTACATTTTTGTAATTGCTAGAATTTAGAGTGTAGAATAAAGACTAGGATATTATAATTTTAGAGATTCAGATGTAGATTTTTTTATTTTAGAGATTCAGATGTACATGTAGACTAACAAGTTTTCATGTGTGGTAGCCCAGTGGTCTAAAAACACTTGCTGTACAGGTTGAAGTCCTCGGTTTTAGAGTCAGTAGATATAAAATGGGATGTGTTTCCTTTACAAAGCACCCACAATAAGATGTTAAGCATTAGAGTAATTGAGATATTTGCTATGAGGCTTTAGAATGATCTATTTCCTACTGTTCAAATGAATTGCAATACACTTGTAAACATTGTAAGTTATAGTTTATTACAGAAAAAAAAAAAAAGGTGAAATATTTTCAAAGGAATAATGACCTGACCTCATACTTTATTTGTTTTATTAGCTCTACACAATCATCATAGATACAGGGGGAAAATACTAAATTCATCCTTTCTGTTTGTCTTGTGTACTTGTTTCTCTACTACATGGTTCTAGCTTGGTTGACATCACTTGTCACTTCACTAATACTACGTAATATTACTCTTCTACATATGGTATATCATGTCCAAAAATCGACTACAAATGATATCATTTAACTTTTGTTATAGACATTTTCTGAAACTAGAATACACCTTGTCCTTGGTGACTTTAGTTTTTCTCCTTGTAATTTGGTATGTTATTGTAAAGGTTACCTCCCTTGCATATGAGCACCCTCTGTAATAATTCAATTCTAAAATTTGATAATTTTCAGTGTAATTTCTTGGGCCTCTTGTTTCCTGCCTACCCCATGTTTATTTAGCTAAAAAGGAGGTTAGGTACATGTATTTCAGACTACAAGTAAATAAAAACTAAATTATATTGAACTTCATAATTTATTGTAACATTTTTTGTAAGCATATGTAGGAGACCTATTGTCAGCGACATATTACAAGATATAACTATGAAGAAACACCTTGTACACAAGTACATCTGTCCTGTGTTTTTGATTTTCAGCATTTTGATGGTTTGTTATTTATTGCCCACTAGTAAAATAAATTTTGCTTTTTCAGCAGATCGGATATCAGTATGAAACACGTCCTTATAGACAGAGAGGAAATGTAAATTTTACATTCTCTGAAGTGTCGAGTTTTATATAATGTTGTACTTTGTGGATTTTTTTTTTTTTTTTTTTTGGGTTTGTCGCTGACTATTAATTTTACAGCTTACAAAAGTTCATTTAAATTACATGATTGATATTTAGCGGAAATCATTTAGTTTGTGATCTTATGAAGTATGCTGTCTCGGTGTGATATTCAAGTTTAACCTTTAGTAGCATACTCTCTTATATGCTTGATCTTTTTCCTAGCAAAAAATTGAATCACATTTACAAAAGTTCTATTGATTTATAATGTAAATTGTGTTTGTTATCTATAAAGAATCTCAACTTTAATTATAAACAGTTGAAGTGCTCATTCTCTCATGATAATGCAATGTTTGGCGTTATCTGGGATATATAATCAAAGATTTCAAAAGAAAATGAGTCAGCAGTTGTATTTTATTTTTTCCAAACCTGTCCCAAGTTCCAAATGATTTTGTTCTAGTAGTTCATACAATTTACATTGCATGATTGTTTGTTTATACTTGTAACATTGTATGTGTGTAATTTCAATCCTAGTTGTGAATTTTCTGAGATAAATATAACTTATATTGTATATAATCTCTGCCACAGTTGTCTCACGGTTAATGGGGCTCAACAATCGGGGTTCCCTGGGACATGTCCGGATCAATTTTGCATTCGGACAAGCAGATGTTACTTCTCATTTGTCCAAAAGGACAAGTGCAATTATTGAAGACAAAACTTAATTCAATAAAGATTATTCTTGTTTAAACACAAAATAATATCTTTAAACGTTACTCTTGATTTTTGGAAAAGTCATTTATTTGCATTCCGACAAGTAGATTTCAATACTGCTTGTCCTAAAGGACAAGTGGAAGTTTTCATAATTGTTGACCCCCAGGGTTAAGCATTCTATCCAAAATTAGAGAATTTTGAATTAGGGTCAGCCCAAAGTACATGTATTTTTAACACTAGATGTGTATGTTATAATGAGGCTAATATCAACATTAGTTGAAATTTGTGTCACCTTTATTGGTGATGGTACTTCCATGTAAGTTAAAGTTGATGAACAAACAAAAAGCAGCTTCAAATCATTCAGAGGTTTTACAGAATTCCCATGTTACAGTAAGGTTTGGAAGGGTTTTACAGAAGTCCCATGTTACAGTAAAGTTTGGAAGGGTTTTACAGAAGTCCCATGTTACAGTAAGGTTTGGAAGGGTTTTACAGAAGTCCCATGTTACAGTAAGGTTTGGAAGGGTTTTACAGAAGTACCATGTTACAGTAAGATTTGGAAGGGTTTTACAGAATTCCCATGTTACAAGTCCCATGTTACAGTAAGATTTGGAAGGGTTTTACAGAAGTCCCATGTAACAGTAAGGTTTGGAAGGGTTTTACAGAAGTCCCATGTTACAGTAAGGTTTGGAAGGGTTGGAAGTTTTACGGAAGGGTTTTACAGAAGTCCCATGTTACAGTAAGGTTTGGAAGGGTTTTACAGAATTCCCATGTTACAGTAAGGTTTGGAAGGGTTTTACAGAAGTCCCATGTTACAGTCAGGTTTGGAAGGGTTTTACAGAAGTCCCATGTTACAGTAAGGTTTGGAAGGGTTTTACAGAAGTCCCATGTTACAGGTTTTACAGAATTCCCATGTTACAGTAAGGTTTGGAAGGGTTTTACAGAATTCCCATGTTACAGTAAGGTTTGGAAGGGTTTTACAGAAGTCCCATGTAACAGTAAGGTTTGGAAGGGTTTTACAGAAGTCCCACGTTACAGTAAGGTTTGGAAGGGTTTTAATTCCCTCCAGTGGTCCCCTGTACTACTTTATTTGAATGTGTCTATACACTTTTAAATTTCATTATACATTTAAAAACTTTTGCTGTTGATAGTGACACCAAAATTAGTATACATAATTATACAGATATGATACATGTTAATCATGGCCCTAACAGTCAATTATAACTTTGTATGAGTTTACAGCATGACTTTATGTTTATTCTGCATGTGCATTAGCTAGTTAACTGCTCCTATGTACTGTTTAGTCAGTGTATTGAACAATGACACCCCCAGTATTTATCAGCTTAAGAGAAATTCATGTCTCACCAAAAATAAGTGTTGGAATAGAGCATTATATTTAAAAATATTAGGCCTATTGTGTGTGTGTGTGTTACATACAATATATATATATATATATATATATATATTTATTTTATATATATATATATATATATATATATATATATATATTTGATAATTTTTGTATCCTATGTTTTCTTAGTTACTTAATCAAGTAGTATTTGATGGGACTACATGTATCAGGTCCTCTATGTAGTAATTTTGATAGATATACTTTAGATGCAGTTCTTCTCTTGTGAAGTATCAAGTTTTCCACTGTTTTTATCTTCTATTACTTACCTATATATATATACCGGTAGTGCCATTAACACATTTACAATGAAGAATACCTGCTAACACAGGATATTTGTATCTTTATATCAAGGGCTGCCCAAATATTAGTAAGAGTTCATATTGTTCACGCTGTCCATGATTCTTAAGTTTTATCCCCAACACGATCCATCATTTCTATTCAATCTGTATGTGCAATTATTTCAAAGTATATTGACTATATTATTGATGAAATGTTTCCCATTAAATCTTTGTATTATAAAACTTGATCTAGATTGTATTGTTTTACACACAGAATTTTAACTGAATGAATAAATTATGACTGTTTTTAATAGAAATTTGTATTTTGACACATAACAAAAACATAATAACTCTGTAATACTTTGTTCTTCTGCACAGGTAAGAAGGAAAACTCCCTTACCCCAGGAGTTACTGTATGCGGATGGCAGTAATACTCCTTTACTGCCTCTTCCTGAAACTCCCGAGGAAGAGGAACACCAACCAGAGGCTGAATCTGTCAGAAATGTGCCCGATCCACCCCGGACACACCCAGATCCACCAAAGAGTCAACCAGACCCACCTAGGAAACAGGAAGTGCAGTCAACCAATGGAGTAACAGATGTAGCTCTGATGCCCCCACCCAAACAGTCAATGACTGGTCTGTGTAAAGTTCCATCTAGCTCAAATCTATCGAGGTGAGATTGCATCTATTTAACATTTTTGCACACGTACATGTATCTGAAATTAAGAAATTTCATGAGTGATTTCAAGGTCAAAAATGATTGTGTCTCAAACATACATTGTAGTTACAGTAACAATCTAATTTTTCTCAGTATATTGCCAGGCATTAAAGCATGTAAATCATTTGATTTTATACTAAGAGAGATGCACAAAAAAAGATGCATTACTCTAAAGGCATAGAGGCTGTCATTTCGACTACAAAAGCATATTCCACTTTGATTAAATACTCTAAAAACTCCAATTGAAAATTTCTACAGAAAATTCTAAAAGAAAATCCAGGATGCTCTCAGGGTAATCTTTTTTTTACTGGTAAGCTGTATAAAAACCTTGAGTTATTCAAATTGATTTAAGTCAATGGTGTTTTGTTAAACTCATCCAATAATAGAAAAAAAATTTATCCCAATGCATGACAATCCATGAAAGAACATTTATATGTAATTAATTTTACTTCTAGAAAAGATCTTGGCATAATGATGTAAATAAAAAAAAGGTTATCATAGGATACATACTAAAGGTATTTCCAGGATTTTAATGAACTTCTTGTTTAATATGGTTCACAAATTATGAAAATTATAATTCATTTCAGAGTTGGTGCCCCTACTCGACCTGACCCAGGTCCATCCCCTAGTCTGCGACGTAAGGAATTTCCTAGACCTAGTCCTGAGCCCTCCCCTGTCCTGCGACGGAAAAACAATAGTTCATCTAGTCTCCTGTCTCGATCAAGTTCTGTGTAAGTACTGTTTAAACTTTTGACTCACAATTTCTAAGTAAGTTCTGTTTGTAAACTTTTGACTCACATTCTAAGTAAGTACTGTTTGTGTTAAACCTTTGACTCGCATTCTATGTAAGTACTGTTTATGTTAAACCTTTGACTCACATTCTATGTAAGTACTGTTTGTGTTAAACCTTTGACTCACATTCTATGTAAGTACTGTTTATGTTAAACCTTTGACTCACATTCTATGTAAGTACTGTTTATGTTAAACCTTTGACTCGCATTCTATGTAAGTACTGTTTGTGTTAAACCTTTGACTCACATTCTATGTAAGTACTGTTTGTGTTAAACCTTTGACTCACATTCTATGTAAGTACTGTTTATGTTAAACCTTTGACTCACATTCTATGTAAGTACTGTTTATGTTAAACCTTTGACTCACATTCTATGTAAGTACTGTTTGTGTTAAACCTTTGACTCACATTCTATGTAAGTACTGTTTATGTTAAACCTTTGACTCACATTCTATGTAAGTACTGTTTGTGTTAAACCTTTGACTCACATTCTATGTAAGTACTGTTTGTGTTAAACCTTTGACTCACATTCTATGTAAGTACTGTTTGTGTTAAACCTTTGACTCACATTCTATGTAAGTACTGTTTATGTTAAACCTTTGACTCACATTCTAAGTAAGTTCTGTTTGTAAACTTTTGACTCACATTCTATGTAAGTACTGTTTATGTTAAACCTTTGACTCACATTCTAAGTAAGTTCTGTTTGTAAACTTTTGACTCACATTCTATGTAAGTACTGTTTGTGTTTCTGATTCAAATTCTATGTGTAATTACATAAAATTGAGTTTATATCAAACTTTTATATAACAATGTCTGCCTATGTAGTGTGCTTTATATGGATTCTTGATCTGCTAGCTTAAGTTCCAGAGTAGCAGCCTTTCAGAAATTAAGTTATAAAATCTTATCATGGTTTATATACTTAAAACTCTAGTGTGCAGTTTATAGGTATTGGTCAAGGCGGCCCTAATCAGCGACAGGCCAATATGTACCAAATAAACAATAGTCTTTGCATACTTGCCAAGTCTCCCTCCAAAATCGGGAGACTCTCAGTTTTTTATATAAAAGCTTGATAATTTCATCAAGAAAAATGCATATCCCCCCATGAAAAATTAAAATTGTCCTATTCATTGAAAAATCTATGCCATAAAAATTTTTCAAAGTTGGCAGGTCTGCCTTGGTATATATATATATGGGAAATATTTTCTTTTTTCATGCATATCTTTGATAATACAAATACATGTACTGGGAGATAAAATAATTTAAGTATTTCTCATTTCTGTGTCAACAGCTTGGTTTGGCGGTTTTGTTTAGGTCTGTTGTGAGAAAAGCATTCCGAGTAACAGGTTGTACAATGTAACTTCACATGGTGATAAGAGTTTTGATTATATATTGATTTATATTTACCTCAACCTTGACCTTTGAACTTGAAAATTAAATGTATTTACACAATACTATGGTTATTTAAATATCAAGGTTCTCAATTTGGCCATACTTCCTTTAGCAGTTGCTCATTCAACCTGCAGTAAATTATCAAACCAATACATGTAACATGGTAGATATTTAAAATCACTCATTGTTTATCTGGTAGGATGATGAACTCTTTATGACTCGTTGTACAAAGTAGAAATAAGGTCCACTGTAAGATAACATCAGTAATAAGTACGCTTATCAAATCAATAATGTAAATAGATTGATATCCTTTATTATAAAGATTAATTTGAATGACTTGAAAGCATTGTAACTCTTCATATTGTAAGAGTTAAATTTGTAATGTTCTCCTGTGTATTGAAAGTTACATACTGTTAATGGGCATTCTTACACAAATACTGTATAATTTCAGGTACTGGTAAATATTCTTTTAGTATAATGACTGTTATATTATATCTACATAATAGTTCATTACAAGGTCTATATATAAGTTTATTAACCAATGACTTAAAAATACACTGGAAATTGTCCATTTAATATGATTCTGTGTGTCTGAGAATTGGTTATTAATACAGGGCTAATGCAGAAAAACTGGTTAATACAGAAATTTTAACAGGTCTAGTACAAAATTTTCACTTCTGCTTCTGAATCATGAATGGAGGCATTGAGAAAATGTCGCCGCTTTGAACATAGTAAGCAATAAATCAGGAGTAAACTGAAATGAACTGTAATCGTTTTCCCGAGAAT
The DNA here is from genome assembly GCA_030159075.1 of Atrina japonica. Classification (NCBI taxonomy): domain Eukaryota; kingdom Metazoa; phylum Mollusca; class Bivalvia; order Pterioida; family Pinnidae; genus Atrina; species Atrina japonica. Next base: position 206,716 of record BROG01000427.1, on the reverse strand, counting down.
GAACATTCCGGAATGGACTTTATAAATTTAGCAGATGAAAACAAAGAAAAACTACAGTCCCTGACAGAAATACCCAAGACGGGAAGATGTGATGGGCATTTTGACTCTTGATGTATACAGTAAAACCTGCTATAGCGTCCACCTCTATATAAGGATTACCTGTTATAAGGGCCAGTTTTTTCAAGTCCTTAGACTGCATACTTCAACTAAATTGAACCTGTGTATAAGGGTCACCTGCACATAAAGGTCAATATTTTCTGTCTTGTTTGACCTAATATGGGATATACACTGTCAGGGAATTCATTGAATTTGCACTAACTGTCGGAGCAGTATACCATTGAATATCGTCTTCACATGAATTTATTGTTTTAGATAGTATTCTGGAGCACGGCCACAGGCAGTGACTCCCTTTCGCCAATCGTGTTTTTCACCGAACTTGACCTCTTCACTAAACTTGACCTTTTCACCGAATTTGACCCGTTAGTCGTACTAGAAAAGGTTTCCATGGGACATATGCGACGGGTGTGGCATGCCAGCAGAGGACGCTGACTCCTTCCGGACACCTGGTCTTGTCCCGTTTGGGATTCGCAATTGTTCTTCATGTTGAGACCATTGCAAATCTCATTTGTCGTGTATCAATGGACTTCAGCTTCGATTATTAATTGGTACTTCTTTGTTTTCACTTTAAAGTTAGCTTTTGTTAGTTATTTTAAGTCTTTGGTTAATAATGATGTCATGAAATGTGTGTTTGTTGATGTATTATGTCCTCATATATGTATTACATAATTATTTATTAGGACTCAGTTATCTGTATTGGCCCTCGGCTTCAACTTGAGCCAATACAGCCGACCTCAACCCAATATGACTGTACTCGGACGTAATACAGGATCAATATGAAAACACCCATTTAATGACAATATAATATTAACTGTCATCTTTAACAAGAATGTTACCATTGGCTTGATATTAAGTATCTGTACCCCCAGATAGCAAAATTGATCTTTTTTCTTCCCTTTCAAGCCAGTAGTTTTATCTAAATGGTTCGAAGTTATTTATGGTTTTTAATAGGCTATTGGGAAGAACATTGGTCTATATGATATACATGGTCTTGAGAATGTTGGGTTTAATTATACATAAGCTTTGTATTGAGACATGGATGTACATTTTGTACAGGGAAGAATTGTTAATAGAAAGGTTACTATCCCATACCAACGCAACTGAATGAATTACAAGCATATGTCTACAAATCTATTTCAATTTTGTCAATAAAAATTGATCCCTTGTACTTGTAAATGTACTCTGTTACCTGATAATAGTATGACATCATTAATTACATTTTATTAGGTAGAAATCTGCTCTTACCTCAACATAGTTCTCACAGGGGCATTTCACCTTTAGAATAAAAAGACATGAAATATTTGCACTTGAATATCTTGGACATGAAATATGTTTTATGTCCAATGTATCAGATTTATGATATCTAGAAATACATTTCTGTGATAAACACAAGATATAAACAGGTTGTCCTGTACAGAAGCACTGATACCTTGATTTTATGTGTTGTTTAAGTCATAATATTTTGTGATATTTTTATGGTCTGTTACCATCTGTTGCTGGGTTATGTAATTGTACTTTGTATGTTAACTTTTGAGCATTTCAACTTCTAAAACATATCTATTCCAATGTTCTACAACTTGGTCCCTCAAGAAAAAAATAAGCAATTTTGTGAATTTCATCATCTCCTTTTTCCCCATGAGCACAATTGTTGGTGTCTTAACATCAACAACAAAATTACCTTTTATAATTCATATATCATACTCTGAAACAAGTAGCAAACTAATAAAGTCATTTTTACCTGTGCAATAGATTTTTTTCTTATGCAACTTGTTCAACATTAAAGCTGTCATCTCAACTTTTAAACCAATTTAATGAATTAAAAAAAAAAATAATAATGTTTTTGAAACATCCCCAGTGTTTTACTTCCATTGGTAGCCATATTTGTTCAATTTTCTGAATAGAAACGAGCCTCCACAACAGATATAAAAGGCGAGTTTGCTAAATCAGTCGTCATTGTCTAACTACAGTCGCAAAGAACAAACGTGTGAAGTAATGAAGTTTGAGTATAACTCACCTATATGTCGAAAATAAATATTTATATCAACAAAGTTCATTTACTCGACATTTTGCCGGCTAATATACAGTTCACAAGCATGTAATTAATCAGTTTAAACATGAGAATTTCAAACATAATTCCAAATTCGAATGAGAAAATTGTAAAATTATAAACAAACAGGAGCTCAGCCCACCTGTTATGATATGAATGTCCTCACTTCCGAAATAACGAATCAAAGACATGTCAGACCAAGGTCAACTCGGAAAAATATAATCGAACACTCAGATCGTTTTACAGGACCCACTGAACATCCATTTCAAATAATTTTATAGCAATGTTTCACAGCTATGTCTCTTATAACGTTTATTTGATGTCATCTTTGTAAAAATATGAGAAGGTGTACCTTGTCTTTAGTCAAATGTTGCGTGACCCGACTGCTCTAATTACCGAGTTCACCAGAATATGTGACGCTATGTAAACAACATAACGGAAGGGTGCAGATTACTGGTAGGATTTTATTTATATTTATGTTCAAAGTGAATATTTTTTACAGATACTAAAATAATGAATTTAAAACTAATTATAAAATCTATTTATTACGTATCTTTATTGAAGTCTTTGATGTAAAAATTAATGCGGAATGATTTGAGTACAGTGTATGTTTAGATTACATGTCATCTGTCCATGGTTTCGTTTGGGAGTACAGGTGTGAAATAACGGTCGTTCTGTTGACTCGCCTTTTATAGCGGAACTGCGAGCTGATTTCTGTTGATAACATTTAACAAAGATGTCTGACTGTGGAATAATAAATTGGGAGTATTTCAAAAGTATTTTAATTTTTTTTTTCGAATTCAAAACTTGTTTTTAAAGTTATGATGACAGCTTTAAGGTTTGTCCGGTTATCCGAGACAAGTCCATTTTGTGTTTGGACAAGTACATGTTAATTCTCACTTGTGTGAATGGACAAGCGAAATTGTTGAAGACAAAAATTAATTCAATAAAGATTATTTTTGTTTAAACACAAAATAAAATCTTTAAATGTTACATTCAATTTTCGGACAAGTCATTTTTGCAATGGGACAAGTAAATTTCAATACTTCTTGTCTTGCAGGACAAGTGGAAATTTTTATTATTGTTGACCCCTGTATTGCAATAGAGTCTACCTGCTCAACAGATTTTTTCCTTTTTTCAATAGAATCTACCTGTGCAAGAGAATTTACCTACCCTATAGAATCTACCTGCACAACAGATTTTAGAATCTGCTTATGAAATAGTTTTCCTGTACAATAGAATATACCTGTGCAACATATTTTCTATGTAACAGAATCTACCTGTGCAACAAATTTTCCTTTGTAACAGAATCTACCTGTGCAACAAATTTTCTTTCCTATGTAACAGAATCTACCTGTGCAACAAATTTTCCTATGTAACAGAATCTATCTGTCTATGTAACAGAATCTACCTGTGCAACAAATTTTCCTATGTAACAGAATCTATCTGTGCAACAAATTTTCCTATGTAACAGAATCTACCTGTGCAACAAAGTTCTCTTATGTAACAGAATCTACCTGTGCAACAGAATCTGATAAATCTTTGTGAAGACTGAGGATTCCAGAGATCTGATATCAGAGCATGCAGCTAGCTTTATGTTTTATTTACCACCAAGTTATACCTTTAACCTGATAAGAGAAATAACTGTGTATTGAAGTATTGGGCAATTACTATAACAGACTAAAATCAAACAGGTGTTCATGAACATTTGTGTACAGGATTGTCAGTGCATATAGTTGAACTGTATCCTCATATGCAGGTGTTGAAACCTGCCTTTGTCAGTCTAGCTTATATTTCTTTATAGCTGTAACTTTTGCAATTTTAATTTTCTTTCAAATCCGGTTGTATTGCTAGAGCTACCTGTCTACAATTAGTTATGAACATGTAGGACAAGAAAGCTTCGATTTTGTTAATATATTAAACCCTTTAGTTTTCATTTATTTTAAGTCTTAGGATGATCAGACCATTCATTTCGTAAACAAGTGTTATAGATTGAGACCACATGTGAGATAAAACATTTGCCTCCTCAAAGAAGTCACATCTTGTAATACCAAAGTCATTCTGTTATAAATAGCTATGACAATCTCTCAGAGCAATATAGACAGTGGAATCTCGCCTAAAGACAAATTGTTAGAAGACTTCTTCAAATTTAAGAGAGTAAAATAAATAATATTTATTGATAAATGTTCAATAGACTAAATATTAAATATTTAGTTTCTTGAACGTTTCTTAATAAATGCATGTATTTACATGTACTAAGTCCAGGCCCTCACTTAAGAGATCGCCTTGCAAATCAAACCACTTTCAAGTCGGTCATTTAGGTGGTGTTAATGATAAAGTTTCACTGTAAAATATTGTATTGAATAACACACGGAACTGTCTGTTACATGAAAATCAATTCATTGTGTCATGTTATGAGACACATCGAGTAATTAATGGCAGGCTACATGTATAATGAAAATGATATTTGTTGGTCTGCTTAGTTTCTTTACCAATTTCCAATTACAAATGACCCAATATTTGAATACAACTTAATTTTGAATGCCCCAACAATCTGGAGGATGAAGGGCATATTGTTTTATTATATCAGTTTGTATATTTGAAACATTCTATCTCTCTTCATATTTTCAGCAAATTTGATATGATTAATTGGGTACAGGTACTTGTATTTAAGTTGTTCTCAAATATGGTCCGTGTCTTTGTTGCTTGGAGAAGCAGAGGTTTTGTTAATTTTTTTTACTAAAACTGTGTGTGTGTGATAAGTTCCTGCAGTGTCCTCACCCAGATCTTAGACAGTTTGATATTGCAGCACGGCCATTGTTGAGTTTAAGAACCACTTACATTGTGAATATAGAGACTCTTGTCTCTTCAGGATGATATAACAATTCTTTGAAGTCATTTATTTTACACAAGTAGACAGAATAGAATTTCCTGTCTGATGGAGTCTGTCTCTGACACTCGTGTAATATGTACTTTACCCACAAACTGACTGTTTATAACAGAAGTTGATCTGTGGCAAGATAAACGTTTGACTTGAGTTGATACACATAATTATTTAGTCTGTGTCAGCTCAGAAGTTCTTATTAAAATGTGTGTATTAAATGTTAACAAGACAGCAGTAGTTGACAAAATACCAGACTGTAAAATACCTGTCTTTGATTATACAATATCTGATATATTTTTCATTAGTATAAATTTGATGTTATAAATCAAGTTTCTTTTCAGCTCATTTCATTTCAACATGTTGCTGTTATTTTGGAAGACTTCTGTTTAACATTTGTCCTATAGTAGCTCTGTTTCTGGTCACCTGGCTGCTAAATAGGCAAAATGCCAGTCTGTCTCTCATTGTTTTATAATTGCTCAAGCAAGTGTTGTGGTCACTAATACACTCTATATATAAAAATGAAACAATATTTATCTACATCTTTTGACAAGCCTGAAATTGATTTATTTTCATCAGTGTATGGGACAAATCAATATTGGAATTCAAAAGGTCTAGAACACCGTATTTATATCAATTATGCATCTAGTGTATGAATGGCAAATAGTCAACCTGCTGAAATGAAAAAGAAGCCTTTCACATTTAGGCATATACTTTAATAGATATACATGGATTTCTTTAGATATCAAAATAGTTCAAGCATATGACTAGATAAGGTCAAATTTTTATTTGAGTTTTAAAAGTACATGTATCTAAACATCATGGAAGTTTTTTTTTCTGCTTAATGGAAATCAAATTTGAAGGGTCATTTCATTTATTTAAAGAAAAATCTCATCTTTTTAATTAGAGAGATGCAATCATTTTACAGGTCACAGAACATTAGTCAGCATAAGAGGTGGAAGTTTGGGGGTAATAGAAATCAAAATACCGGTAGTGATCTTGTACCTGATATCATTACTGATACATGTACATGCAGTTAGAATATAGTTATTTCCAGCTCAGCCATAGATTGTTCACACATAACCTTCATGTGTGACTCTTAAGGAAGACCTTAGAATCAATTTTACCTTTTCAGTCAAGTACATATGAATTAAGTAATTTAGATGTCAAGCCTTTTTGGATTTAGAACCACTGACAATATATCCTGTAATGAAATGTCAAAAATACAGAAATGTTTTCTGTTATCAGTCACCAACAGGATTTTTTTTTTAGGATCGGGACTATAGATTTATGCTTTGTCCTACAATCTGTCCCAATATTTCAAATGGAAATATTTTCCCCCCTTTAAGATGATTTTAGATATTTTAGCCTTTTATCTGGAAGAGAATGATAGATAGAGATAAAGTGTGATAAGCCAAAATGATCAGCGCCCGAAGATCTTCATAAAACTAAAAAATGGTTTAATTGTCAGGTGGCTTCTTATGGGAGTTATTTTCTGTTTTAAGTGAATTTTTCATATTTTTGCTTTATTATGTATTTTTATGAAAACTAAAAGACAGAGTGTCTGAAGGAAAAAAATACCAGCATCAAGATGTATAAGTTACCCCTAAAGACACATTTGGACTGGTCCAAGTCATTGATTTACAGAAGAGTCCATTGTTTTTCAGAGTTTGAAGAGTTAAGTAGAAATTCCATCATAATCTTTTGATAGTTTTCAACTCATTTGTGTTCTACTCTGTTTAGCAAAAATGTCCATGGCCCAGTTAGAGGTTGTTTAAAATTGATTTTGTTAAATAAAACAATCGAATGTTTACACAAACTATTTATCATTTAACAAACTGAAATTGAACTTTGTTAATGGATGTGAATGGAGATTTACTCTTGTTTAGACTGTCCATATGATACTGAAGCATTTTGTTTAGGTTGAATTTGAAACATACAACTTGTAACATTTCAAGTTAAGTGATTTTATTGACATCCAATACAAACAGTAATTATACAAGTTGTAAGTTTCAGATAATACTTGTTTGGTCAAGACCAAGAACAGAGGAAATTCCACTTCTAAACTGAAATGAACATTGATTGATTTATTGTAGATTAATGAGGCTCACAATGAAAGGTTCTAAGTTTGAATCCACTTCAGGTCCTATGTAAATGAATTACATGAGCAGAGAACCTTTAGTAGAAAGATTGACTGGTCTTATAATGTTTAGTGAGATGTAAGGACACTGTACATATAGAAATACCCTAAAGAGTAAGCTTTTGATATTGCATATATCTCATTAGAGTTATTTTACACCCTGAGTTATAATAACTACAAGCTTTAACCAGTGTCTTTTTAAATTATGTATGTACATGTATTAAGAGATAGATGAATATATCAAACATGGGTACCTGTCTCTCAAAAATCTTGACCCGAGACCATAAACAAGGAAAATTCTGAGACAAATTTTATTCTCAAAAGTTAAAATTTTACTCGTCTGAGTGAAAAATTAAACTTACAGACCATAAAACGACTTTAGAATTTTCTCAACTGAGGTAAGATTGTCAAGGGGCAGTGTAAATCTCGTCCTAGACATATGTCCCAATTTATGACCCGATTCACTTAACTTAACGTAATGTTTGAACATTATTCTTACCATAATGTATAATTAATTATGTAATAACCAACCAAGAGGTATAAAACACGTTAAAAATCAAATAGGCAGCACGTTTTGTTGCATAAAAAGGGGAATAGGTATATACCTTTTTAAAAACATTAAAAACGTCTTGTAAAATGTCAAGACTGAAGTCAGTAATTTATATATATAATATGTATAAAATAAATGATATTCAAGATACAAGTAAATTAGTGTAAGTACATTAGATAAGATAAATGACTCGGGACATACACTGGGGGACATGTACCGGACTAAATTTACCCTGTCCGTATTGTTAATGTAACCAAACGTCGTTTGGCCAAAACAAGCCAACAGAGAAAGAAGTGTTGGTCTCCCAAATCTATTTCGCTCAAATTTTCACGTTGGTTTTGAAAGTCAAAGGTTTAAACATGTCCCGAAATACTTTAGGGCGACAATGACATTAGTGTTTATTTACCCCAGGTGAATGTAGGGGGCAGCCATTTTCGCTGTTAAGAATTACTTAAGTCAGCTACAGACTGTACTTAAGTATTTTCTCACTTTTCTACTTGAGAAAGAAATTTGTCTAAGAATTTCCTTATGGTCCACAACTTTATCCAAGTTGAGACAGTTCTCAAGATTTAAGTAAAATCTTGAAGCTGAGTAAAAATTCTGTCTGAGAATAGTTTTTTATGGCCCTCGGTCCTGAACATTCTTTTTTGAAAAACGATATTACATATTGCCTATACACATATAGTTGACCGTGTCTTCAGCGGTAAAAATGTCACGTGTGATGAAATAGCCAATGATATCAATCGAACTTTGATTGAACATTTTGAGACAGACCTGGACTTCGCTGTCTCTGAAAGGCAGAACAGAATTCATGCAAGTAACACACTGTCTAGTTTAATAATTTTTGTTTATGAGACAAGATCACCTTGAACTTCTAAAGCCTGCAACTCTTTAAAACTTTGATTTATATATTAGTAGGTAACATATTATATAAACAGAACAGTGGTCAAGCTATTGTCATCACATTGCATCTGTTGTTTGTCCATAGTCAGTTAGAATAATCCTCTCCTCAGAAACTGCTGAATAATTTGTGAAGAAGAAAATTTGTATAAATGATCAATTGGTATGTACAATGTAGTTTGTTTGGGTTTTTTTAATTTTTTTTTTTTATGCTGTTGTTTCTTTTTTCTTTTCCATTTGGAGTGGGGGTTGTCTGAAAAATTAGATTGCCTTGTTAAGAATCATTCCACTGTAATTGATGAATTTCTGCTGTTAGCTCTCTCTATTTCACATGCCTTGTTTAATCTTGATTATTGTATGGATTTTAAAGGGAGAGGGGAAGTCAACAGAAAGTTAGAAAAAATATAATAAATTATGGTTTACAACAATGATAGATTTAAAGCCTCTCTGGTGCTTTAGGAGTGAGTATGTGTGTGTGTGTGTGTGTGTGTGTGTGTGTGTGTGTGTGTGTGTGTGTGTGTGTGTGTGTGTGTGTGTGTGTGTGTGTGTGTGTGTGTGAATTCAAGAAACAAAACATTTTTCTTAAAGGCAATACTTTTTATTGGTACATGCAGTTCACATGACATTAGAAATAACATTTTAACATATCACATGAATTCTTTCTACATCACTTTGCATTGTGAAAAATCATCAATAAAACCAAAGGTAAATCAAGTTATAGTTAACTCATCTACCCCTGAAAAATAATGGACTCTTCTTTTAATCAATGACAAAGGTCAGTTCAAATGTGTCTCTAGGGTTAAATGAGATAATGATTGATAGTGTACTATGTAAAGATTGACTCTTAGATATTATTTCAACTGGGTATTTTCATAATGTTCTGAATGGCAGGTATACTATTGACGTCTGTGTCAGGAAATTTTGTAACAAATATTGAGGTGGTATTCTCATTGCAGTACTGGTTGAAACATGGCACTGCATTAATGCTACAAGCATAGTTGAAGCATTTTGCTTTGGTAACCCATTTACCCCTAAAGACACATTTAGACTGGTCTAAGTCGTTGATTTACAAAAGTCCATTGTTTTTCAGGGTTTGATGAGTTAATGGTGTTTTAGTGACACATCAGTGTGTTGTCTCCTAAGTGGGATTTCAGAGTCAAAGCTTAAGATCTACTTATCAATACAGATAGTGATCGTTCCTTTGCTCAGGTCATTGATATACATGTAAGTCCATAGCACATGTTCATCTTTTGTGACTGTCTTTTCCTTTGGCTGATAAAAGTCCCTTATCTTCTCTGAAGATATTACAGAAATCAACTTCAGTAAACTTGGGTCATTCCACAGTGTTCTTATGTACATCCTGACAAGTTATCCTCACTGAAGATATTGCAGAAGCCAACTTGAGCAAACTTGAGTCATTCCACAGTGATCTTATATGTACATCCTGACAAAGGTTATCAAAGTCGAGCAATGCTCAGTGGGATCATGTGATTCAGTGCTGATCTAATGTCAAAACAAAATATGTCCAGCTTTGAAATTTTTGTCTTTATCACTTTATATATATATATATATATATATATATATATATATATATATATATATAGTAGTAGTATGTTGTCAATATTACAAAACCTGACATTTAAGATCATATAAAAGTAATAACATGTTAAATGTGGGGCAAACCAAGTGCAGAAACAATCAGTCCTTGTCCTCTTAGATGGACAGGGGTCAACAATCACGGAAATTTCCACTTGTTAGTGGTATTGAAATTTACTTTTCTGAATGCAAAAATGATTTGTCCAAAAATCAAGTGTAACATCTATAGATATTATTTTGTGTATGATTTTTACTGATTAGTTTTTGTCTTCAACAAATATCACTTGTCTGACTGCAAAATGGACATGTTCTAGACAACTTGGAAAACCTCATTGATGAGCACTGCTGGATATTTAAAGATATAGTGGGTTTTTTTTTCCATACTACATCATTGCTTATTGTGGACATTGATGATCCTAGTTTCCATACGGAAAACATTATATCCAGTGTTCTGAAATTTTATAATCAATGAAAATTGTATAAGTGTTCCACCAGAGATTTCCCGAGGGAATACCTTTCCAGAAAAGCAAATGGTTCATCATACTCATGTTGTAAAGATGACTTGAGTGTCATCAGTTTATTGTCATAAAAACACACCATTGGAACATCAATAATGTGTGCAGGTCCTTATTTCCAACACTTACTAGTACTTCAACCTGCTACAGAATTTGAATTTCTTGTGACGGCCATCAGCTCTTTATGTCCTATGATGTGTGCAAGTCTATATTCCTCAGCTTCCATGTGTTCAATCATTCGTCTTGATTTTGACATCTTTCTCAAGTAGTTTTGTAACTGCGTGGCATTGGATCTCCGACCCAAACGTGCAGCCGTGTTTTGTGGAACACCCAGTCGACTGTTGTTATTTCCCTGTAATAGAATGAATGAATTATATATATATATATATATATGCGCGCAAAAAAAACAGAAAAACACTCAAATTTCACAAAATTTCTCCAGTGCACTTGAGCTTTGTATTGTGCAGACCTAATACTATGTAACTGATATACATTTTGTCGTCTTTCACTTGATAAAGGCCTAGTGGCCTAAAATTTGTGAAATTTGAGTGTTTTTCTATTTTTTTTTTTTTTTTTTTTTTTTTTTGCATACTGATACTTCCCTTTGGAGGACATTAAATTTTATTGGAAATATATATATATATTATATGGTTATGTGAAAACTTGCTTTCACATAACATACATTGCCTTAAAAATAGATTCCTTATATTTGAAAATATCTATATAGATACTCAAATTAATTGTGAACACGGGGGACTTTGAAAGCAAGAGTAAAAAGTGATTCCCAACATCCCAACATTTGTATCAAATATTTTATAATATTCTCTCTCTCCTTCTTACTTTTGATTGACAGATAGAGAGATTAATAAATGGATAGAAAGAAAGATTTTCCAGCAGATTGAAAATCTACATGTACATATGAAAATATTGATCTATTCTAGTAGTTTACATTTTTAATATGATTCTGGGCCTAAGTTCTGACATACTTTACCAAGATTTAGAAAGTAATAAACTTAAGACAGATGACAAAAACTGTGTTAAGTGCTCAATCATGGATTAACCTATCAGGTTGTAATTTTTTTTTCTTAACTTCATGAGGTTTAATTCAACTATTTAGGTCAGTAAATGTAAAGGACACTGCATTGGTCATTGTGGTAAAAACTTTACAATTTGATGTAGGGTTGGTCACTTGTCAATCAAATATATCAAAGCACATAAGTTCAGTTCATTAATTCCTTGATTATGACCGCTGGTATATATTCAGAGTCTTGTTGTCAGCCATTACTTCACTCTCGGTGTAATGTTTGAAAAATTTTAATCTAGTATTAATCCATGAAGAAAGAGTCTTTTTCCCCACAACAAAGGAAATATAACGCTATAAGCTAATAGGATTTTCCCTCGTATTTTACATTTAGGAAGTGAACTAGTGAACTAATTAAAATTTAGATTAAATAGATCATTGTAGATTTAAGTTCTTATTTTCAAGCTAAGAACATAGATAAAAGCCAACAATTAACAACAATACTTGATAAGGCGAACATAATGTCGTGTGTAGAGTTATTTACTGATAATATTCAAGGTTTGAATAAGAAAGCCTCCAACATTGTGCAAATTTTGAAAATATTGAAAGATTAACTTAACTCTTTCATCCCTAAATATTGTTTCAGAATCAGTTTGTCGTTGGCCGAGATCAGTCAGATACTGTATGGAGTTTGAAGGATTTAATAGGAAATGATATGAGAAAGAAAATGTTTTCTTACCCTCTCTGACTTTGTAGGTGATGGAGAATCCAAGCTTGTGCTCATCAAAAATTCATATGTATTATTGAGTTGGTTTTGCCTGGGGATTTCTCCAAATCTCAGATGCTGCTCATTTTCTTGCATTCGTAACCTGACAGCATGTAGAATTTCAGATAAAGTTTTTGTCCTAATTTCCGGATCTTTGATAGAAATGTATAACATTTTATGGTCCTCCGTTTCTTTTGGATTCAGAATTTTTTTCCTATTTCCAAGATCTAGTGGGGGTAAGTAATGCTTTCTAGAGTTACTTCCCCTTCTTTTATGCTGTTGGGGGGTGCTGTCATTTCCGTCCCCCAAAGTATTATAGTTTTTTGAATCACTTTCATCAACATTGTCATGTTTCATCCTGTTATTGCTTGGTGTAATTACATTGATCTGATCTCTTTCAGAAAATTGCACCTTTTTCTTTTCTTTGTCTTTCCCCATGGAACCATTTTGGGAGGACAAAGTATAATCCCGTCTCATGGGATCATCAATTTTTGGAATATTGTATGTGTCTTTTAACAGGGCCTTTGCAGCAGCAATTCCTTCTGGTGGATCAATAGGTGGCAGATTATTTAAAGAAATTTGTTGCCCAGAGTCCCACTCTGAATTCCGATGACTGTGGACATTTGAAATTGTATGAGTCTCATTGATTGATGGCAATTTCAGTATTCCATCTTTTGGTTTCTTTTCACTTCCACCCTCCACATTCTTCTTGTCTTTACTTCTTGTGGATTTCTTGATCTTATGAGCTGCCACATTTGGAGCATGAAAGTACCGCTTGGGTTTACGCAAGTTAATGTATGATCCTGTAGATGCATCAGTGGTACTAGTGGTAGATGTCGGAGATGAACTTCGTGATACTTGCAGCCCATCCATCTCATGGCGTAGACTTGCTAAGTGTCGCAGTAATTGCTGTTTCTCTGTAGAATATGTTCGCATAGTCTGACGCAAATCATCCTGAAGTTTCTTGGTTGACTGCCTTAGAAAATTGCCATACATGGTGTTACGAGCTTTTGTTACTCTGAAGCAAAAGAGTTGAATGTATTATTAAACGTGGTGACATAGACAATTAGATGCACGTCCGCCCATGTTATAGAGCTGTAGTTGTATAAGTAATTTCTCTGTGCAAACAATGTTTCTAATGTGTATATATATATATATCACTTATCCGTCCAGTATAATTATGCGGTGTTTTAACGGTATAAATCAGTTTATAAGACTAATGTACTTTACATACCTTGAAAGTATAATCCATTGTTTGAAGAACCTTTTGATTCGATTTAAGTTGGCAATACATGTAAGTTTAAGCACTTGGGCTCAATCGAAAAGGAATTATAAATTTTTTATTGTTAAATGACGCACTATACAGAAGGTTAGCTTTTATCAGAAATTCATTTGGGATCAGAGGTAAATGGTCGACCTAAAAATAAATGGAAAGGTTTAAATGATTGGTTGTAACGGGCTCACGGATCATTAATTGATATTGACATGTTCTTATTTGTCCCAGGAACTGCCAGTTTTGAGATAAGGACGGAGAAGATAAATACACATATACATTTTGTATCACTATCTTACTTATATGCAGTAATCTTGATACTTTCTCGGTTTTATTTATGTTTATAGAAGTAAAATAATGTCTGGGTCTTACTCAAATACCTCTCTAAGAGATAATTCTGTTCAAAATTGTCATGTTTGTAAACATTTTAAAATGTCGTAATCATTTAGTTTGGAAGTGATCTTACAACAAGTAGGAGTGATGTTTATGACGAATACAGGTATGATTAGCCACTCAAAATGTTACAATTAAAATTTTTTAAATGTGCAGTCATGCAGATACGAGTGTTGATCAACAAAAATAATAACATACACTCCCCCAAAATGGAGTTACCACTTACATACATTTAGATCCTTGTTTTTAACTAACTCAGGTGTAAAAGAACAAATTGTCATTCATATTTAAAGTATCTAAATTGCACTTTATATCAGATAAAATTGTTGTTTGTTTGCTTTTGACGAGAGGAATTTTATAGATTTACGTGTGTAGTCTGTCAAATATGTAGCAGGAAATCATCCATATAGTTTGTAGGTGGCCTGAATATTATATTGAGAGAAATCATCCATATAGTCTATAGGTGGCCTGAATATCATGTAGAGAGAAATCATCTATATAGTCTATAGGTGGCCTGAATATCATGTAGAGAGAAATCATCTATATAGTCTATAGGTGGCCTGAATATCATGTAGAGAGAAATCATCTATATAGTCTATAGGTGGCCTGAATATCATGTAGAGAGAAATCATCTATATAGTCTGTAGGTGGCCTGAATATCATGTAGAGAGAAATCATCTATATAGTCTATAGGTGGCCTGAATATCATGTAGAGAGAAATCATCTATATAGTCTGTAGGTGGCCTGAATATCATGTAGAGAGAAATCATCTATATAGTCTGTAGGTGGCCTGAATATCATGTAGAGAGAAATCATCTATATAGTCTGTAGGTGGCCTGAATATTATGTAGAGAGAAATCATCTATATAGTCTGTAGGTGGCCTGAATATCATGTAGAGAGAAATCATCTATATAGTCTGTAGGTGGCCTGAATATCATGTAGAGAGAAATCATCTATATAGTCTGTAGGTGGCCTGAATATCATGTAGAGAGAAATCATCTATATAGTCTGTAGGTGGCCTGAATATCATGTAGAGAGAAATCATCTATATAGTCTGTAGGTGGCCTGAATATCATGTAGAGAGAAATCATCTATATAGTCTGTAGGTGGCCTGAATATCATGTAGAGAGAAATCATCTATATAGTCTGTAGGTGGCCTGAATATTATGTAGAGAGAAATCATCTATATAGTCTGTAGGTGGCCTGAATATTATGTAGAGAGAAATCATCTATATAGTCTATAGGTGGCCTGAATATTATGTAGAGAGAAATTATCTATATAGTCTATAGGTGGCCTGAATATCATGTAGAGAGAAATTATCTATATAGTCTGTAGGTGGCCTGAATATCATGTAGAGAGAAATTATCTATATAGTCTTAATAGAGGTGGCCTGAACATATAGCAGGAAATCATCTATGTAGTCTATAGGTGGCCTGAACATACATGTATAGAGAAAAGTCATATATATAGTCTATAGGTGGCCTGAACATATAGACAAAAGTCATATATATAGTCTATAGGTGGCCTGAACATATCAAGAATAATCATCTACCGGTATATAGTCTATAGGTGGCCTGAACATATAGAGAAAAGTCATATATATAGTCTATAGGTGGCCTGAACATATAGAGAAAAGTCATATATATAGTCTATAGGTGGCCTGAATATATAGAGAAAAGTCATATATATAGTCTATAGGTGGCCTGAACATATAGAGAAAAGTCATATATATAGTCTATAGGTGGCCTGAATATATAGAGAAAAGTCATATATATAGTCTATAGGTGGCCTGAACATATAAAGAAAAGTCATATATATAGTCTATAGGTGGCCTGAACATATAGAGAAAAGTCATATATATAGTCTATAGGTGGCCTGAACATATAGAGAAAAGTCATCTATATAGTCTATAGTCGGCCTGAACATATAGAGAAAAGTCATCTATATAGTCTATAGGTGGCCTGAACATATAGAGAAAAGTCATCTATATAGTCTATAGGTGGCCTGAACATATAGAGAAAAGTCATCTATATAGTCTATAGGTGGCCTGAACATATAGAGAAAAGTCATATATATAGTCTATAGGTGGCCTGAACATATAGAGAAAAGTCATATATATAGTCTATAGGTGGCCTGAACATATAGAGAAGTCATATATATAGTCTATAGGTGGCCTGAACATATCAAGAATAATCATCTACCGGTATATAGTCTATAGGTGGCCTGAATATATAGAGAAAAGTCATATATATAGTCTATAGGTGGCCTGAACATATAGAGAAAAGTCATATATATAGTCTATAGGTGGCCTGAATATATAGAGAAAAGTCATATATATAGTCTATAGGTGGCCTGAACATATAAAGAAAAGTCATATATATAGTCTATAGGTGGCCTGAACATATAGAGAAAAGTCATATATATAGTCTATAGGTGGCCTGAACATATAGAGAAAAGTCATATATATAGTCTATAGTCGGCCTGAACATATAGAGAAAAGTCATCTATATAGTCTATAGGTGGCCTGAACATATAGAGAAAAGTCATCTATATAGTCTATAGGTGGCCTGAACATATAGAGAAAAGTCATCTATATAGTCTATAGGTGGCCTGAACATATAGAGAAAAGTCATCTATATAGTCTATAGGTGGCCTGAACATATAGAGAAAAGTCATATATATAGTCTATAGGTGGCCTGAACATATAGAGAAAAGTCATATATATAGTCTATAGGTGGCCTGAACATATAGAGAAGTCATATATATAGTCTATAGTCGGCCTGAACATATAGAGAAGTCATATATATAGTCTATAGGTGGCCTGAACATATAGAGAAGTCATATATATAGTCTATAGGTGGCCTGAACATATAGAGAAGTCATATATATAGTCTATAGGTGGCCTGCACATATAGAGAAGTCATATATATAGTCTATAGGTGGCCTGAACATATCAAGAATAATCATCTACCGGTATATAGTCTATAGGTGGCCTGAACATATCAAGAATAATCATCTACCGGTATATAGTCGGCCTGAACATATAGAGAAAAGTCATATATATAGTCTATAGGTGGCCTATACATATGCAGTAAAATTGGATTATAACAAACTCAGTCTGTATGAATTCATGCAAATTTTGGCCTATAACAAACTAATTTCTATGTCCCTTGAAGCCCAAATCAGCATTCATTTCAGTATTATAATGAAGTGATTATCATCATTAAAACAAAAGTCAGTTCTTGACATTTTTGCCAAGCATAAGTAGGCTTACTCTCTGAGTAAATAAGTTGTGTAAATAAAGAGTGACAAAAATGTTTTTGTCTTTTTTTTTTATACTTCTTTGGAAAATTCTTGTTCAGTCTGAATATAAAGTGATTATTGCATTGTAACCTTACGCAATAACTATATAACAAACTGTCATTGTAACGAATTGAAAAATGAGGTTCCTTGAAACTCGTTATATGTGAGTTTTACTGTAGCGGGAAATCATCTATACATGTATATAGTATATATGTAACTTTACACCTGTCAAGTAAAATTTAAATTCTTTTTCAAGTTAACAAATGTACGGGTTTTTAGTATTTGTTAGTGATCTTAGGTATTTCACAAATTTATACAAGGATGAGATTGAGGGGGAAATGTCATTATCTTCAGATCTTCAATAATGTTAAAAATTTCACATCTTAACTTTTTGGTCCAAAAACATTAAATTCAAATGTTTGAATGTGAGAAATGAAAAACAAAACAAAGCAACACTAAAAACAAACAAAATTTATAGTTGAAGATATATGTAGAAGTTTTTAATCTTGGTAATACAAAAAAGTCAAATGTTAGTAAAACCAAATGTTTTATATAGGATGAAAAAAAAATTTTAGAATATCATTTCATATTTGATTTTATTCAAGACAAAGTTCTAAATGACTGACTTACCTTAGGCTTGTATAAATTTGATAAATATGAATCCACACCTGTGACTTACAAATTAAAATCTAGACTATTTACGTTTTTCATTTGTGAAGAGTTTTATTAAAAAATATTGTCTTCTGTAGTGGTCTTATTGCTTACTTAGTTGTAATCCACCAATGATATTTAAAAAAAAATGTGATCCAAATATATAGGTGTTGATCAATAGATACCTCTCTAGATAACCTATGTAAAACAGTCACAGTATATAAAAGTAAGTAGGAAAAATATTGTGTTTGGAATTTTAACTTTAATTTCCATACGTCAGTGATTACACTGTTGTGTACGTATAAAGAAATACTTAATACCGGTAGTTGAGATGATGTTTTATACCACACATTACAACAAGTAACATATGATGGCAGCTTAACACGGCACACTGGTCATATACAACAACATCACATTGGAGACTCCCTCACTGGGGATTACTAAACATTGGAAACTACCTAGTGTTCCCACACATTTTTGAAAACGGGAAAAACTTAGTAGAATAATAAATTTCAAAGTTGTAATAAACTTGTGATATATTGAAATTCTAGTAAACATTGTGAAAAAGTGTGAAAGTTTTGTTACAGTGTTGTTCTATCCCACTTTCAGGATTACTAGACTCAGAAGACAACCTCACTTAGTCATCATCCTAAAACCATGGTCCTGAATCGCTATGCCCTTTCCTACTGTCTTCACGTGACCGAAAGACGTGAAGATGGTCTCTTTTTTTTTTGCGGACTGACAGTTTCATTTTTTATAAAATAAATAATATCTATGTGCCACTAATTTTTGCAAATTGCATTTTTATTGGTTGAATATTACACATCTATTAGAGGTCACCGGCACGTGACCCCATAGCGGATTGTGTTAGATCCTCTACGCGACACATCAGAAAATGGGAGCAGTGAGAGATCAGTTTTTAATTAGGTTGACTATACACAAGAGATTATTCCACATGATTTTCTGTTTGTAAGATACCTTATCATTGAACATACCATTTTTAATAGTCCTTTGAAATCACATTGTATATAACAGACATATTATGATGTAGAACTGACTTTTATATGGGAGTTGAATCTTCACATGTGATATTAAATATTTATTATGTGGGTGTGACATTACATATTCCCACAAATGTAATTGAATTCAATAAAATGAAATTTATTTGCACATTCTGTGTAAATTTCTCTTGTCTATTTTGATTTTGTTAGTATTAGATAAAGATGTTATCAGTTTTATCACACTATTTTAATCGTTTTGATCATTTTGTATGGATAGAATCAAACTTTTGATAAGTTGAGTCAATATTTGAGTACATGCCATCTTTAAAATGTCTTCAGTAACTTATTAAAATATGGACCATCAATTTCACTCTCCAACTCTTGTCTCTGTAGAATGAACAAACAATACCGGATGGTGGTTATAGACTTTCACATATTTGTTCAAGACTTAGAAAACCAACATATGGGTCATACAAATACAACGTCACATAAATACAACCCTGTCTGTTCTAAAGCCAATTTTGACAAGTCATTTGAAAATGAATAAATCTTTTTTGTGTCATTATTGAAGACTTGAGAACCACAACCATACAATTGATCTGTTGTGTGTTTGTTTTACACTTCAAATGCAGAATGTTACATAATTCTTCAAGGTATTTCTGGATGACATTTTAAATTGTGAAATGAAAGCAAGAGTTGAGAAATTTTTGCTGAAGCAATTTGAAGAACCAAATTTGTTGATCTACCATGCTCCATCCCTGACTTAAAATAATGTGAATATGTGACTCAGGTCACCTTAATAACTCTGTTAGACTTTTTTTTTACATACCAGCTCAAATTTTAAGATTTGATATACAGTTTCACATGAAAACAATTCACAACAAGTACTGATGTGTTGAAATTGGCAAAAAGAAAAGTCAACAACATTCATAAGATATGACATGTTACCTAGGTAACCAAGATCCAGATCTTTGACCTCGACAAGGAGAAAAGTCAACAACTCTGATGATACCTGCATTTAATGTATACCAAAGTCACTTCTTTTTGAAATACACCTGTACATTGTTATTATTTCATGTTTTTATTAAAACTTTGTTTGGCTTATGAATTTCCTCAGACAAGATTCTAACATACGTTTGTTTGGATCGTCTGACCATGGGCAATACAAACCGCATTAATGAAATTAAATGGCTATTGGATAAACATGGAAGATTTGCACAGGTTCTTCCTTTCCTATCTGTTCTTTTGTGGGTACTCATGAAATCAATATATCTGTTATATTGTAAGCTTATTGATACAGTTGATGGTTTTCTACATGCGTAGGTAATGATAAAATGATTTTTAACAAGTGACGTAAATATAAGATATTATGATGTTATACAAAAGATGACATGAGTGCAAAGCAATAATTTATAACCGTGTAATAACCCAATACATGTACACTTAATTTTATATTATCACAAGTCCATCCTGTTTCCAATCTTAATAAATTTTAGATTCAATGCTTATGACGTTTTTACATTTGATTTTCATGTGCTTGGATTACAGAAATTGTCGGTGCATTTCGTAAATCAAGATAAACAATTTGAAACTTAATCTTCTAACAAGTTCATAGTATAAGATCATGGCGGACAGATCAATAGTGATGCACCCATTACAGTCTTTGTTTACTTAAGAATTTCTTATTAGCAGCTATTGTTTATATATAACTGTGGAGTGAGCCCTTTGGATTAGTGTTGTCGACTGGGTACTGTACTGTAAATAGAACGTGGTGTCACAGAGTTAAAATTACATGTGGTCACCACAAGGTATAGGAATTTATTGACCATGTAATCTGCGTACATGTACATGTACTCTAATAGTACACATGGTGTCAGCACGTCACCAGAATGTGTTGCTAGATGCTAATATCCGACCATGTAATGTAGGTATGTACCGGTATGTACTCTATAAGAAAATATGACATCTGACCAGGTACATATGTACTTTGATAGTATATAATGGTGTCAGCACGTCACCCGTATATGTTGCAAGAGGCTAATATCCCATGTAATATGTTGCAAGAGGCTAATATCCGACCATGTAATGTAGTTATGTATGTACTCTATAAGAAAATATGACATCTGACCAGGTACATATGTACTTTGATAGTATATAATGGTGTCAGCACGTCACCCGTATATGTTGCAAGAGGCTAATATCCGACCATGTAATGTAGTTATGTATGTACTCTATAAGAAAATATGACATCTGACCAGGTACATATGTACTTTGATAGTATATAATGGTGTCAGCACGTCACCCGTATATGTTGCAAGAGGTTGATATCCGACCATGTAATGTAGTTATGTATGTACTCTATCAGAAAACATGACATCTGACCAGGTAAATATGTACTTTACAAGTACACATGACATGTGAAGGTAGTCATCTACACTGTGTGTATTTTCTGTAGTCTAGTTATGTTGTCAGAATTTTGCTATTTGTCTGTATGAGCCTGGCTGTACAATTTTATGGACTACCCATCTGATACAGCCTGTTAGTGAAGAAAACTTATAGACAATATATGTACACCATGTAGAAAAGTGAAATAAACACAATTCTACAGACTGTGCCTTTTTGGACTGACACTTGAGCTGCCACCATTCACAAAAAAGTATTCACTCCACTTCCAAATAAATTGTTTTTTGGACTTTTTGTGGGTCTTTTTTTCCAATTTCTGATACCACTGGTGTTTTAAATATTTGTCCTCATACTCAAGCAGTGTTTTGTCATTTAGTTAGAATGTTGATGTCCTTGTTAGATCTGACAGACTCCTGATTATTGTTTTTGACATGGCATTGCCTTAGTTCATATTTTCCCAGTACAGAGTAGATGACATTAAATGGGCATTAGCTATGTTTTTTTTCCAAAGAATTTTCTTTCCTTTTTGACTTCTTAGATTGATATACAATAATAATAATAATAAAAAAAAGATATACACAGGTATAACAATTCCTAAATTCTTGTATATTTTGTGAAAATTGCTTGTGAAACCTAGTTTGGCAATTATTCACTTGCAACTGATTGTGATTAATTAAACTTTCCTATTTGTACATGTATATATATAAATGCATACCTCAATGGACCATCACACAATACATGTATATAGGATTATTAGATTTCTATGCCTCAGTGTATCACTCTTATTTGTTATTGTACATCAAGTACAAGTAGTAGAAGTAGACAAAATAGAAGTGATTTTTTGGTAAATACAGCTAATGCCCTATGATAATCACTTGATGTACTAACACACCTTTGAAAACATTCAAATAAATTGATATAATTTAATATTTACCTTCTTTCCACTTTTGATGCTGGCATAAGTATGTCATGACCTTCGACCCCAGTCTTAAGTAGGTCTGAAGTCCGCTGTCTATGTACCAGATTTGGAATGTTAAGATGTGGTAGAGTGTTTTTTGTTCGATTTTTGATACGACTTCTAGAGGAGGAAACCGTTATTTTACTGTTTTCTTGCTGTTGTTTTGTTGCCAGTTTTTCTATACCGTGTTTTCCAGTTTTTGTCTTTTGTTGCAGTTTTACTTGAGTTGATGATTTATAAACAATGTCCAGAGCTGACCTTCCACATTTGTCTGTGCTGGACTCTGCTATTTGGCCATCTGTAGATTTTGGATTGTCACTAGATAGCAGTGGTTGGTTAGTAACAGCCTCTGACTTTTGACAGTTCTCTGTGTCTGTTTTGTTGTCTGTTTTCATACTGTCCACATTCATTGAAACACTATTCAAGGTGAATTTGAATGGTCTAATGTTTCCGGTTTTCTTTCTCTGATGTCTCGATCTTGTTGTCATTACCAAATTCTCAGGGAAAAGAAGATCTGAAGATGAAATACAACAACAACAAATAATATATTAAAATTTATAGAATATTAGTATACTGGTTGGGGGTCAGTAGCCGGCTAGGACCTGTAGCCAACTAGGACCAGTACCCAGTTATTACATGATTTTTGGCTATGTAGAACATAATTTTTTCACATCATTTTTCTGAAACAGAAGGAAAAAAAAATATATATATATATATTGTGGTGGTACATACTAAAGACAAAATCACACCATAGCCAGCTACTGGTTCCCGACTAGAACAGATGTAAAAGTTACGTGAAATTTACTGTAAAATCATAAATTTTCTTTGATGATTTAATTTTTTTATTTTTATGAATAACCAGAAACAATATAAAATAAATCCATAGCAAAATCTGTTACTTGAATAATGGACAGTAGGATATATGGTAATTAACAAAAATTAACGTGAACAAATCTGTTTTTTTTAAAAAATACATTGAAATTTTAA
Source organism: Atrina japonica (assembly GCA_030159075.1). Classification (NCBI taxonomy): domain Eukaryota; kingdom Metazoa; phylum Mollusca; class Bivalvia; order Pterioida; family Pinnidae; genus Atrina; species Atrina japonica. The sequence continues at coordinate 183,212 of BROG01000427.1, read as the reverse complement.
ACCACAAAAATAAATAATTTGACGGTAATATGTTGTAAAAGTTTTTACTATCCATTCACATTCTTTCTGTTTTGTCTATCATGAAACATGTAAAACAAGAATTGATATAATTTAAAATAGATAGGAAGCAAGAAGATGATACCCACTTTACATTATATTAAACTCGCATTGTTTGTTGCATTACCGCTTGTCTCAGCAACTTAAAATACATATGTAAGTGAAAACAAATAAAATATTTCAACTATCATGATAATAAATGGCTTACCCATTTTGTATTTCGGTTTTAGTCAGCCCTATTGAATTTTTTGCCATGAACTAAATTTACATTGAAAACTTGTAGCTGTACATGTAGTTGATTGGTTTCAATTGTTTATAATCACACACCATGTTAGTTTTATTGGTAATTTTGATTACCGTTTCACTGTTGAGCGTTTACTGAAACATTTTACAGGTACCCAGTGCCCTCTGATATGAGGCAACGGTATACCTAATTGTATAGGCTATATAAAGGTGATATATAGTTTGTCATGTCTCGAGTCTGGTGATATCTAGTTCCTTCAATAACTATCTGGTCTCTCTGACTTTTTTCCACTAAATTACATAGATCAATTTCATTTTGTATTGTTGAATTTCTTTTATATACACGTACCTCTGTAATGCTATTAGAAATCAGATCGACTGAGTTTTCCATTTGTATAAACATATTGAATGTTAGTGATCCATTTAATTCATAAAGAAAAAGTTTGGTGTCTTCTTTTGACTATGGTGAATGTCTTAGTAATAGTTTCAATATATAATTACTTAAAAGAGTCTGAATAATTATTACACTAAGCATGTGTATAATGATTACTCGCTTATATTAGAAAACATGAAAAAAATTCTATAATTTCTACAATACAGTAGATATATGAAAAATAAGAAAGATTCCCTTACCGTTCATCCACCTGAGCTTGGACTAAGATTCAGGTAGAAATTTACAGTTTGCTACATGTGACAGGAACTAAATACCCTACACTTATATTTCTCGGTAAAGCATTAAACAAATATTATGAGGGAGTAATTAGTGATTCTGTCACTTATCTTCATTATCTGAGGGAGGCGGTAATTTACATTTTGTATTTTGGTGCAATTTTTCGCTTTACTCCTTGCGGGATGTCATTGAAGCTGTCATTGCCATGGAGCCTGATATGTTAAATACTGTCCTTAAGTCAGGTAATTATTTTCCCAATAACCCACCTGTCATATTAATTGCAGTTGTTGATAGCATATCTATGTTTTGTTTTTTGTTGTGTATCAATAACTTGATCGTGGGAGTACATATACATTGTGTATGTAATTCATCTGTTTTTTGTGGCAGTACATGTATATTGTGTATATAATTCATCTATTGTTGTGGCAGTACATGTACATTGTGTATATAATTCATCTATTGTTGTGGCAGTACAGGTACATTGTGTATATAATTCATCTGTTTTTTGTGGCAGTACATGTATATTGTGTATATAATTCATCTGTTTTTTGTGGCAGTACATGTATATTGTGTATATAATTCATCTATTTTTTGTGGCAGTACATGTATATTGTGTATATAATTCATCTGTTTTTTGTGGCAGTACAGATACATTGTGTATATAATTCATCTGTTTTTCTGTTATTCTATTATACTCTATATACATGTAGTACTTTTTGTATTTGGTGTGTAAGTCAGTTTTATACAGGTATCCCAGATTGTTATTGCCCGTTACTATTATAATGATATTTCATCCCTCTGGAAACTAATGGCGCATTATGTGTAGGTAGCAGTGTGGTGTGGGTTGTTAATTCTCTTGTTTTTGCAGTTGATATCCTTCCTGTAGGGACATTTCTGCTAAAATGTGTAAATCTTGACACTAATTGTGGAGCAGAAACCAAATTTTCTGTGTAATAATTATATACCCTGATACAAAGTAGTTTACTAGTTATCAGATGAACCCGGGTGTATAATATATTGTGTTGAACAGGAAAATGTCAGGTCATGACGTTTAAGTCAGTGCAACAAATCTGTTTATGGTCATTCTGTACAAGCTTATAAAAAAAGAACTAATGTCAATTAATTTACCCATAAACAAATCAGTGTTCAAAATCATTACATAAAATGTGATCACTTGTAAAATCCCAACTCCTACTCCATATGCACTCAGAAAAAAGAAATAATTGTTAAACGTTGTTTATTTTGTCATATATAATTATCAATTGCAATATCTAGCTGTTGTGTGCCCTTTTTTGTTGACAAAAAATTCTATTTGTACACTGGAATCTGTCTTGGGAAATCACCCTCTCAGTCTGCAATTTAAATAGGGTCTATCAAAAGAGGTTTTATTTACAGAAATATTTAACCGAATGGTTTTCAAACTGTGGTCTCAAAAGACAGGTGGTCTTTCAAGACAGTGCATGGTCTTGCAAAACAGGTTCTACTGTATCACAATGCAATTCTGTGCTCAATATCTAAAGAAGTGAAACTATTTTTTTTTTTTTTTTTTTAAATGTTTACAGTTTTTTTTTAATCCTAATTGTTTACTGTGTGGCTAATTGCACAGTGAACAACATTGAAATTGTTTTAGAAACTTACTTTTGTCCTCAAATTTAGTGTACAAAATTATAAGTTTATTGATTATCCCAATGCTAACACTTCTCTTACACTGAAAAAAATACTCTAGAAACAAAAAATGTCCAGATATACTATTGCTAGCATTTCTCTTTCACAAAAAAATGTTCAACACAGAAACAATTTTTTTTTTCTCAGAAGTGCATGGTTTATAAAAAAAAAAAAATACCCACAGCATTGGTCTATTAAAGTCCTTTGAAAAGTAAAATTTTGTGTCACTTCACTTGTGTTTAGTGATTACTGTGTCGGTGGAATATTGTAGGCAGATTTTGAACCAACAAGTAATACAACAAAACCACTATTTTCCCTGAACTTTTCTATACAGAGTGGTCTATTTAGCTCTATTGTCTTATGGGTTGTCAGTATATGAATATCCCAACTTAGATTTCTTGATATTTTGTGTTTTAATTTCCTATTTTTTTCAGATACATGTACCAAGTATAGAAATAAGTTGAACTGTGTAGCTGGGTAGTAACAGTTGTCATATAAACAAATCAGTTTCATAGTGAAAACTAATTTATCTATCAAGAAGGAAGCAGTTTTATCACAAATATATGTATATAAAGTATTAAAGACATGATACTTGCCATTTTTTTAGCTTGTATTGACAGCATTTATCAGAAGTCTTCTGGAATACATCTGCTATATACAGGCTTTTTCCTGGTAATGTTTTTTTTTTCTTGTATTTGGAACAATATTTGTCACTAGATGTCCCCAATTTCATTACAGATTTAACCAAATGCACCGGGAAACCGAACTGACTTAAGAATTGTCTATACCAGGATTTAAGGTGATAACGATTAGGTTCCAGTAAATAAAATGATATTCCTCAGATTAGATGGATGTGTGTTATATAAATTGTTCTTGATCAGGTGAAGGAGATAGCTGGTGTCATCATCGTGGGGGTCATCAAAGATACACTCGTATTCATCATGAAAACATAACAATGATAAGATAAAAGATTTTGACGTAGTACAAGATTAAACATATTTATTTATATTGTACGCTGAGCTTATTTCTAGCTTGTCAACTATCAGCAGATTTTGTGACCTTACCCGCTCCCTCATACAGTCACAAATTTGTCCTTGTACGGTTCTTGTGGTTAGAAACTTTATATTGACCTGATGTTTTCACCCTCTCAAAAAAACAAACAACAAAATTTTTAGTTGCTTTGGCACAATGCTGTGAACATTGAATTTGTGACTTTGCTTTGTTATGTTGTATCTTATATATCATAGATACCTATTTGTTATAATGGTATGTAGTTCCACTGTTGACCACCTATGTGTATTTGTACATCGTTTGACTGGGAACATTGTATATGTATTGTCTTGTCAAACATCATATTATTATTATTAAGTAGCTCTTATAATTCTCAAGTTTTTACTCTGTGGAGGTTTTCTTTACAGACAAAACCAATTAGACTTGTTTACAGATCTCCTACATTTAATTCTCAGGTGTATTTTAGATACAAATTTTTGACATTTGTATGAGAGAGATTATCCAGTATGGACTCTAACAAGTTAGTTTATTTTATATACTGCTAGGATCAATACGAACTCCTCACTTTAAAGAATCATGATATATACTTGTTTTGTAATTATTTCAACCTCATTATGTCTGGTATATTTTTCTAAACAGTCTGTGTGGTAGAGAGAATTCCCCATTTTAGTAAGATATTTGTGTGTCATTGATTTACAGAAAATGTCATTTCAACTCTACATGTTTAGCTATTTGTCTTTGAAAATTACTATCCCTTAAAAATTGAGATGCCTGTGATTGCCTGAAGTATTTTGCAATTTTCTAAGCAGCAAATAATGGCTACACCACAGTGATGTAATTCAGCATTGTTGAAAAAGACATCAGACCAGAAACATACATTTTTTCCATACTTTCTCTTTCCTCACTTGATAAATACCATATTCTTAGAAATAGTGTCATTTTCAAGGGAATTATCATGATTTTAGAATATCCAAAGATACGAGTCAAAATATCCAACATTTTATGTAATTTTTATTTGTGAATAACATGATGATCTTCATAAGTAAAAATAGGATTTATTTGTTCTTACTTATAGGAAATTTGTTCAATAGTTCCAGTGTTACTAAGGAAATCTAATTACTAGTTATTTAGAAGACAAATTATAAAGAGGTAGTACATATATATTAGCTATTATTTATTAGACTTATTGAATATAAGAGCAAGACTACAACTCTGTTTTGTTTGTTTGTTTATTGTTGTTTAACGTCCCACTCAAGAAGCTTTCACTCATAATTGGAGACGTCACCAAATGCCGATGAAGGACTTCAAATTTTGGCCTATGCTCGGCACTTACGGCCATTGAGCAGTGAGGGTTCTTTAACGTGCCGACACCTACTGTGACACGGGACCTCGGTTTTTACTGTCTCATCCGAAGGACAGGAAACCAATCTGCCACCAGCTGGACTCTAACTCATGACCTCACGGTCAAGAGTCGAGCGTGCTACTGACTGAGCCAGGTTGGCTTGACTTATTTAGTAGACAAATTATAAAAAGGTAGTACATGTATCTGTTAACTGTTAGTAGACAATAGTATTAACTGTTATTTTTTCACACACAGAATTAGTCACTATGTACAGGTGTAGTAGTCAAGCAGTACAAAATTAATTACTTCCCGGTTAGACATCTTGTTACCCATCCTCTGCCAGTACTGCAGAGTATCAGATGTTAGCTTTTTCATTGATTAGGGTTAGTGGACTAAAACACAATTATAAAATATTGTGTGCAATAAGATACTACAATTTATTATTCAATAAAGTGAACAAGAGAGCCGTTTCTTTGACATACACCTATATGCATTAGGCTTACTGTGCTGCTATATAATTCTGTAAATAGATAATGGGCTTTGTATTCAGATAATATTCCAACACATAATATGACCCTAGTAAAACACACTGTATTGTCTGGTTGTTTGTAAGAATGTTACTGAAATTGTTATAGGTTTATAGCTTTGATAACTGACATTTTACTGGAAGTCAACAACAAGGAAGTCCGTGTTTTCCTCCTTATCTTTTTCAACTTAGTCAAAGTTCAAATGTACTCACAATGTCTTGAAAAAAATCAAATTTGTGCTTAAACATACAAATTTCTTGTTATTACACCAGTGGCACTCTAGAATGTTTGACATCCAAATTTGAATTGTAACTTGGCTCATGTCTTTCATAGTTACCTAACTGTACCTCTGCCTAAATCAAGACGAAATGGAAAGGAACGTCCCATTAGTGACGGAAACATTGACTATCTTCATATATACAAGTAAGATGGTAACAATGGGATCACATTCGTTTACACCACACAATTATGTACTTTCTTTGTAAATAATTTACATTCGTTTAATTTTATTAATGGTGATAGGGCTGTTTGCATGTTTGCACTAAGGTGACTAAGTGTTTTATTTTTGTGGCGCTAGGTTTCAGATTTAAATTTTAAATTTTCTGGTGATTTTTGTCTTTTTTTAATATTTACTTATATTACCATTCCTAAAGGAGAGAATTATATATATATATATATATATATATATATATATATATATATATATATATATATATATATATATATATATATATATATATATATATATATATATATAATTGTTTGATGCCTTTCAGATGCAGCTAAGGATTCCCAAGTAATAGTGTTAAATACTGTTATAAAGATATAATCTTTTGCAGGTTGGGAGAAAAATATGTATTCTTTCTTTTCCCCAAAATTCGTTCATTTGATTTTACCCTTGAATAGGAATTTTGAGTTTGAATAGAAGTTTAAAATATGATTTATAGTAGATATCATTGTGACTTGAACTGATTATCCAAAACTTTGTAGCTGAATCATGACTGTGGTCAACACATCATTCCTTGCCAAATTTTAGCACATCATTCTATGTTAAATATTAACACATTTTTCCTTGCCAAACACTAGCACATCATTTTTACCAAACAATAGTGCATCATTCTTTATCAATCACCAGCATTCTTTATCAATCACCAGCACATCAATCCTTATTTAACACTAACACAACATTCCTTGCTAATCACTAGCAGTTTTTATCAAATGCTAGCACAACATTTCTATCATAATACACTAGATATATTCCTTATTAATAAACAGCAGTTAATTATTTTTACCAAACACTAGCATCCATTCCTTGCCAAACACTAACACATCATTCATACCAAACACTTGCACATGATTTATTATTAAAAAGCAGCTCATCATTTTTATCAAACACTAGAACATCTTTCTTTATCAAGCACTAGAACCTCATTCCTTGTCGAACAGCAGCACATCATTTCTTACCAAAAAACAGCACATCTTTCTTTATCAAACAACCGCACGTCTTCCTTTATCAAACACTGGCATATCATTCCTTGCTAAACATTAGCACACAATTTCTTACCTTTCCTTGTTGCACATCATTCTTATCAAACATTAGCACATTTTTCTTACCAAGCACTTTCACATGATTCTTGCAGAACACTAGCACATCATTGCTTACCAGACATTATTACATCATTCCTTTCCCCTGGTATATGAAAAAAGTACATAACTACAGTTGGACAATTATCTTTATTTAGTCGGATGTACTTTAGATAATTGCTTACCTTGTTATCCGTCTTTATTTCCTTGTTCCTTTGCTTTGGTAATAGTTCTTGTCGTTAATTATAATAAACATGAAACTGCACAGTAATTTATAAACTGTTTGTGCTGCTTTTTTCCTGTTCAATGCATTCAACATTATCGGAATTTGTTGTTTTGTGGCTTATTAAACAACTAGGGGTGTGAACTGTTTACACACATTAAGCATTTTCTCTTTGTAAATCAATCCGTCCTCTATTGTTTACATATCTCGGACCACAGAAACAAAACTGTAAAACAATACAATGATTTGTCAGCTCCACCCAGTTCCAATAACACAGCTAATCAACTGTTATTTTGGTCACAATTCTCTGAGTTTCTCTGTTATTTAATATTTACTTGATCTTTGTTGTTCTGAATTTTACAAGTATGTAAACATTTGTAACCATTAAAAAACAGAAAATTATCTGTTTTAAGTTTTGCAGCAAATGTCAGGATAACATGACAGCTTTTATGCGTTGACAGCAAATTGTAACCAGTCTCATTTATCACAAACAAAATATCACATCAGAACTATTTCTGATAAAAACCGTAAGCCAATTACGAAAAGTCATCACAATAAACTTAGATCAATGACTTGTATCAGGTTGCTAGCAATATTAAAGAAAGGTGATTTTAACGCACAGACTCTCTTCCTGTTCATAATTTGAAATAAAAAGAAAACCTACCTTTTTAATGGTTTTCCAATGTGACATTGCAAACTGTATAGAGAAATGCCTGTTTACATAACAAAAGTGGAACCACGGCTGGTATAAAATAAAGTGGAACTTCTCTTGAGAGATCTCCTTGTCTACCTTTTAAATGTGGTTTCTTAAATCAGGTGGTGTCTCAAAGCAGGTATTATGAAAATGATAATTTGACCAAGGGGTTTTTATAATGTGGTTTCTAAAGACAGGTGATCTCTCAAAACAGGTATTATTAAAAGATAATTTGACAAAGGGGTATTCATCTGATGTATAACAGATGGTATGTCAAGACAGATTCCATCGTAGCAGTTACATGTATGTAGGTACATTACGATATTTAGTGAGTGATGGGTGTTTGGGGGAAGGGGGGGGGGGCCGAGTCAGGTAACATTGTAAATTTCATCATGTATGAGTATATACTGATATTTGATTAGTGAAAGGAGGACGAAATGGTTGAATAAATACAAAGATTTGCTGACAGATCTATTCTAACCTTAATAAATATGATTTTTTTATGACATAGACACTTAAGTTAGTCATATTGTACCCAAAAACTTTTTTAAAAAATCGAATGTTTGAGGTCGTTATCATTTGTGGTATGAGAGAAGAAAATAAATACATTTAGGAGAAAGTTATTTATAAATAAAGAACTTATCAAACAGACTTTTGATATAAGTGCTTTTGTATATCCTCATTAATCTTTCATCTATGTAATGAGCTGCTTACTATGTCATTTTTTTTTCGCCCACCTTAGTTGAAGGCCGTCCTCTTTTCACACTTTCTACTTCTTCTCTGAAATCACTGAAGGGAATTTGATGAAACTTGCCAGGAAGCAAGAACTCGAGGTCCTCTATCAAGTTTGTATTTTTGGGCCAGATTTGCCCAGGGGTGGATCCAGGGTGGGACAGAATAGATCTACATGGATGTATGATTCAAATTATTATTTTTTTTTTACATAGATTTTTGACACATTTTTTTAGGTCTTTTCAGACTTCATTTTCATAAATTTTTATAAGATTTCTTTTAATATCTCCCCTTGTATTTACTATGATGCATTCTCATTTCATTTGTTTTACCAGTAATTTGGTGAAGGAATGTTTTTGTGCAAGAATTCAGCGAAAATCTAATTTCTATAATTTTTTATTATGAATATCTTGAAATTGCAATATTTGTGTTTCTTGGCCAGGCCAGCCTACAATTAATTTTCTTTGTCTTCTTTCCACATTTGTAGATGGTTCTCAGGTGAGTGATTGAGGCCCTCTTGGGCCTCTTGTTTTAGCACATTGTACTGCGGTGTCATTTCATGACTGACTCACAAAGGCTTCTGTTTTACATCCCACCAAGAATTTTTTCTCTTATATGAAGTTGTCTGTAGCTTCAGATGAAGTGCCACAAATTTTGACCTGTGCTATGGACTTAGCAGTCAATACCATCTTTAAAACTCTTTGGTATTACCGAGTGCATGTACTGGCAATCAAACCTGGGACCTCCAGCTTACAAATCGAGCACTCAGCCACTAGACAGGATTTGTTAGTTCATAAAGATAGATATACGGTATTGAAAAATATTATTTTTGACATGGATTGCATTATCATTCACAGATACTTTCTCAGTTTTAAATTTTAAAATGTTCAATGTTATACAAGACATATACAGTACCTACATGCTGACAACCTTGTCGTACATTTACTGAAAGAAAGAGAGAGAGTGAGAGGTGATTTTTTCCAACTTGTGTAAACAACAATTGAACATTGTAATATTTGATGTTTGAGTTACCTCCCTTTGCATTTGTTGTGTGAAGTATTCAAGTGACCACAAGCGACTAATATAGTGATTGAAGTGAGCGAAATTTAGCGACTTGATTACTCTGTTTCGCAAGCTCTGGAAACCATACAAAAGATTTTGATTGATACGTATGGCAGCTAGATAAAACATCTATGAAAAATTTCTGTTGCATAAGTCTGAATATCGATCAGTACTGCCGACTGCTGGGTCAACTCAACCAAAGAACTCTCCGTTGCAAGTAAAATATTATTGGCCATTCTGTTTACTTTACAGTGAAGCAGAAGGCCCATTTTGGCAGATACAGGACAATTTTTTCGGCCATCTGGAGTTTTAATCAGCAAATGCCCAATGGATGACACCAATCTGAAACCCTGGTTCAATACTCTGGTCTCTTTAGATGCTCATTTCTCTCGTTTGTGTTTTTTACAGAGATACCACAACTTCCTCTGATACTACACCACCTTCATCACCGACCACAACCAGACGTACCAGAGATAAAGTCGTTGATGACAATGTCTTTTCTCGTCTGACGAGCAACACTCGACCACCTTCTCTCAACCCACCCAACAGGTAATAAGCTTTGTAAATTGCTATGTCTACACATACCTTAGCTAATCTCAATTTGAGAGAAAGTGAAAGAAGAAAGTTCTAAAGCATAACTTGATGTTTTTCTGTAAGTTGATGATGGTTACGTCACATAGAATTATGTAATTTGTAGATTCTCATCGATCTTCTTGTCATAATGCCCAAAACTATGTTTAATATTACCTTTGGTATATACTCTATTTTATACTTAACAATTTTCAGATAAATTGTCATATTTGTTTATTTTATAGTTCCATTATTTATTTTTATATCCTTGCCATTGACTGTCAAGATATTTGAACTTGTACATGTATTCTTTGTGGGTTAAATGAAAGATGTGTATCACACAATATTATGTTATCAGCAACAGTTCTTGAATTATGATTCGTTGGCAGCTACATGGATAAAGAGAGCATAGTTTATCTGGATTAAAATAAAATATTCTAATGGTCAAGTGCATTATTTTATATTTTGTTGATCAGAAATCAGATTAAATATTTATATTTCTTTCATGATAATTTTATCTCCACACTAAAATTTCATTCTATCATTCGATCAATTTCTTTTATTTTCAACCTTACAAAGAATTAATTTTTAAGGCATGATGCCTTGCCTTACTGTATTATTACTGTATTATTACAAACGTACTGAAACATGTGAAAGTAGTATTTGGAATCAGAGTTGTAGCGCGCTTGACTCTTGATCGAAAGGTCATGAATTCAAGTCTAGCCGGCAGCATAATGGTTTCCTGTCCTTCGGATGAGACAGTAAAAACCGAGGTCCAGAGTCACAGTAGGTGTCGGCACGTTAAAGAACCCTCACTGCTCAATGGCCGTAAGTGCCGAGCATAGGCCAAAATTTGAAGCCCTTCACAGGCATTTGGTGAGGTCTCCATATGAGTAAAAGATTCTTGAGTGGGATGTTAAACAACAATAAACAAACAAACAAGACAGAGTTGTAGTCTTGGTCTTATGTTCAATAAGTTGTAATTGTTTTGACCAAAGATGGATTGCAATAACTATATTTGACAGTGAAGCTGTAAGACAAGTCTTGAAAAATCCATAAGACATTTGTTTTTTGTCAGAGATGTTTTGAAGGATTTTTTTATCAATTATGAATAAATCTACTTTCAGAGGTACAATTATGCCAAACACTGGAAAAATTCAAACCAACAAATTATCTCCCCTTGTTTGTACTCACATAGCTGAAGGTCATATTAAACCTGTGTTGTCTGTAGATGCAACTGATGATTTACTGTTCACAAGTAGCAAAGGTAAGCAATTTCGTATAGGTATAAGAGGTTATCTCTGAGGAAAAAGCCACCAGGCACTTTAGACCAGGAAGTCTCTAACCTCTACAAGGCGAAAGTTTGAAAAATCACTTGTCCCACAGGACGAGTGATTTTGAAAACAACTTGTCCATAGACACCTTCTGCTTGTCCCAATTTTTTATATACTTTTATGGAACCATTAAGACTAGCTATTTCTCTGAAATGGGACTTATAATTAATTAAAATGGCAGTAAAGGATTTCAAAAGCTCCCTGTGCATGGGAAGTTATAGAGGCTAAAATGTAAGATGATTATGATAGATATGTAAGAAAGTGGGAAAGTTTGCCAGTTTTCTTGCGGAAGGTCGGTGTTCTTTACCCGGGTAACCGGGGTTTCTCCTCCACCAATAAAAACTGGACGCCATCATATGACTGAAAAATTGTTGAGTATGGCGTTAAACAAAAAATGTAAGAAAAATTACTTGTCACTGCATGGGGACGAGTAACCACTCCTAATTACTCATCCCCAAGACATTTTCACCCATTAAGGAAAGTGGACAAGTACAGTTTTCTTGCCCTGCCTCTAAGCAGCTTTGGTCTGAGCCCAACTGGAACACAATCAGATTTTTAAGAAAGTTTGCCAGTTCACTTGTAGAATGCCTGTGTTCTTTCCCTGGATACATTGTAACATGGGGCCCGTTTTATGAAAGGTCCTAAATCCTAACTTTTAGTCCTAACTACCATGGCAACGCATCCCTGATTGGTCAGTCCCATGACAATGAGGACTAAGACTTAGGATTTAGGACATAACTTTTTGTAAAACAGGCCCCTGTTCTCTCTTTCACACTTAAAAAATGTCTGCCACCATAAAGAGTGGAACCTCACTTAAAGACCCTCTCACTTAGGAGACCACCTTGCATTTCACACCATAAATTTTCAATCTCTCGGTAAACATCAAATAAGTACAGAACCTCATTTGAGAGACCACCTTGTTTATCAGACCATTTTGAGTCAATCAGTTAGGTGGTCTTAAAAGCGAGGTACCACTGTAACTGACAAATTGTTTAGTGTGGTAAAAAACACCATTTAAACAAACAAAAAATTGGGGAATATGACATTTATGATGGAAAAATGGATTATCAATATCTTCCTTTCCTAAAGTGTTAATCATTCTGTGATTGTATTAACCTTGATTTTTGTCAGTTATAGAATAAAGTGAGAGTCCTGAGTCAAAATACATTATATCCCAGATGAAATAAATGAAAGCATCTGTGTTATGTAGACATGTACATAGAATATATATTGTCCAAGTCGATCATCTCTTTTAAACAAATTGAAAATTTTGAGGGCATACATATATTGCATATTTTGTTACCTAATTCAACTGAAAAGTAAAATCACACAACTGTAGAAAATGTATTCAGTGATTATTATTTGACAGGCTATGTTTTGTTTGAAAGTGCCAATGCAAAGGGAGGTAATCTAGAAGTTTTTCATTTACCTCTGTCTTTATATTCTTAAAACTAAACTCTGAGACTAATTTGTCAACTGTTGAAAACCAAGGGAATTCTGGAACATTCTACATGTACAATGTATATTATCACTTATAAATGGATGGTACATGTATTTAAAAAGATGAGAAATAATCTCTCTCTTTATATGTATTATTGTGTTACTTTCCTTCACTTACAGATCGGACAGCAAAGATTTGGGATTTACATACGGGAAAAGAAATTCAGACATTTTCTGGTCATCCAAATAATGTTGTTTGTGTGAAGTATTGTGCTCAAACAAAGTTGGTCTTCACAGTTTCACATTCCTACATCAATGTCTATGATATCAGAAGTAAACAAAAGCCATGCATAAAGACCCTCAGGTACCATATACATTGTATATAGCATTATAGAACTGTAGATTGTAAGCGTGAAAGTACATCTATCGATTTATTTTTATGACATAAGAAGTAAACAAAAACCATACTATAGTATATAGCATTACAGAACTGTGAAAGTACATCTATATCCCATATCAAAAGTAAAGCAAAACAGTGCATCAAAACTCTCAAGTTATCAAATACATGTACATTATCAGGGGTGGAAATTAAGGAAAAAAATCCTCAGGAGCCAAACGGGCTCTTAAGTTTTAAATTCTGGGATCCCAGATTTAAACTTAAGGGCCCATCATATTTATTTAAATAAATTTTAACCAATTTGTGACCTTAACATTTTTAACAACTTGCTCTGCCGGGCAAGTGCTATACTGATAAATTTGGTTGCCCACAAAGAAAAAATATATTTGAGTCAACTTTTTGTTTTATTAATTTATTGTTATTTCAATGGATATATACATTGTAAATTGTCTCTGAATGATATATTTGCAAGTAAATTAATTGTAAATGCATCTGTATTATCATTTATATCAATCATTATTATTACTATTTTACAATGTAACTACATTTTGAAATAAAAAAAAATACTGGACAACAGGACCAGTGAATAAAGGAATTTCACTGGTCAAAGACAATTTTTTACTGGTCTGTATATATACACAATTGAAATGAAACTGAAAATAACTGGTCATTTGGACCAGTTATCAGATAAATTTCACCAGACTTTTGTAAAATTTACCGGTTTTTCTGGTAAGACCAGTGAATTTCAAAAACTCTTGTGTGTTTACCGTAAATCGATATAAATTACAAAAGTTTTCATTTTTTAAAACAATATCTATCCATTTTATGTGTTTCATTAAAACTTTTATTCACAACAACTAGTATTCCTTTTATCATTCACCTACATTTAATTAAGATTTTATAAGTTTTATACAATGTATAGTATTACATGTACAAACACATCCTGAAATTCAGTTCTGTTCAGTATTGTTCTTTTATTACACACACCCAACTTCCACTTCCTCCATAAACTGCAAAAAAAAAAAAAAAAAAACAACAAACGATGTGTTCTGAGATTTTTGGCCACGAGGTAAAGACTAACATGTTTACTTGTCAATAAAACAATTATTTTAGTTTCTAATTGTTTTTTAGCAACTTTTGAACTACAAATAGAAGGAAATGGATCACTTTCAAAACTTAAGCTTTTTGAAATGACGAATGGTTGTACTTCTACTTTCATTTTGATAAAAGCAGACATTCGAACTTCACATGTCAAAATTTTAGCTTCATTAAATTGGGAATATTAAGGACCAAAATTGGGAAAAACAGATACTATTTCCGATTGGGAATGGCCAAATAATGGCCCCAAAATGTGACCAAAAACCCTGAAATCAATTTGTCAAATGGGCGAATTCATACTTAAAACAATTCGCCCGATCGTAAATTTTGGGGAACGGGCAACTGTTAATTTCCACCCCCGATTATATGTGTTTCTTTGTCATAAAACTGTAGACTATATCCTTTCTAGATGTAGAATTATCTTAAATGTACAAGTTGCAATATATGTACAGTGGAATCTTGTTATGTAGAAATTGAATGAGTCAAATTTCCAGTTACATCAAAGTTGAATGACAGGTCTCGATTTTGAATGATAGATAACTTTAATTATATTTCAGTTATCTCGAAGTAATAGGTGTAGTCCAGTGAACTTTGAGACAGCAAGATCCCACTGTATTTTAATGTAATTTGTGATTACACCTTTATAAGTGCAGTGCAATATGTGTTTTGTATTACAGTTCCTCAGGTTTGACGCATGATGGACCGGTTAACTTTGGTTCGTATAGACAGATTGATCTGCCCCCTGGTGAGCATCATATCAATGATATTGCACTCAATGAAGATGGAACATGTTTATATAGTGCTACTGGTAGTGTTGTGAGAGTCTGGGACTTAAAGAGGTAATACTTTGTTCTCAAGAAGAAAAGCTTAGATCCTCTTATGAAGTAATTGCAAATTCATCATTATCATTGATTTTAATCATGGGAATATAGTCATTCAAAGGCAGTGTCCCCTAGCAAAATCTAATTTTCCCCCAAATTCAGTTATGTTTTTCCAATTTTTATGAAAATGATAATCTTATACTGTTTGTCTTTATTCAAAATAGACATGATGGGTATACAGGTTTTAAATAAGGACAAGATAAATTTCTGTATGTATATACAGTTTATATATACATGTATATAAACATATTCATTATTCCTAATGGACAAAAGATGGTTTCCTTACGGGGTATTATACAATTGTGTGCATGTGACTTGCGTAAATGTTAAGGTGCTTTGGAACTCTTGTTGTTATACACTGTTGGTCCTGATGATAAGGCATTTTGGAACTCATGTTGTTATGCACTGTTGGTCCTGATGATAAGGCATTTTGGAACTCATGTTGTTATACACTGTTGGTCCTGATGATAAGGTGCTTCGGAACTTTTGTTGTTGTGAAACAACATATAAAAAAAAATCATTATTCCTAATGAACAAAACATGGTTCCCTTATGGGATATACAATTGTGTCCATATGACTTGGTTAAATGTTAAGCGCTTTGGAACTCTCGTTATTGTACACTGTTGGTTCTAATGTTAAGGTGCTTTGGAACTCTTGTTGTTGTACACAGTATATTTTACTGTTAAGGTGCTTTGGAACTCTTGTTGTTGTACACAGTATATTTTACTGTTAAGTGCTTTGGAACTCTTGTTGTTGTACTCTGTTGGTTCTAATGTCAAGGCACTTTGGAACTCTTGTTGTTGTACACAGTATATTTTACTGTTAAGTACTGTTGTTGTACACTGTTGGTTCTAAAGTTAAGGTGCTTTGGAACTCTTGTTGTTGTATACTGTTGGTTCTAAAGTTAAGGTGCTTTGGAACTCTTGTTGTTATACACTGTTGGTTCTAATGTTAAGGTGCTTTGGAACTCTTGTTGTTGTACACTGTTGGTTCTAAAGTTAAGGTGCTTTGGAACTCTTGTTGTTGTACACAGTATATTTTACTGTTAAGTGCTTTGGATTTGATTTGATTTGATTTTTTGTTTTACGCCATACTCAACAATCTTTCAGTCATATGATGGCGTCCAGTTTTTATTGGTGGAAGAGAAACCCCTTAAGTGCTTTGGAACTCTTGTTGTTGTACACTGTTGGTTCTAATGTTAAGGTGCTTTGGAACTCTTGTTGTTGTACACTGTTGGTTCTAAAGTTAAGGGGGAAATCTTGTTGTTGTACACTGTTGGTTCTAAAGTTAAGCTTTGCAACTTATTGTTTTTGTATACTGTTGGTTCTAAAGTTAAAATTGGGAACTCTTGTTGTTGTACACTGTTGGTTCTAAAAGGGTGCTTTGGAACTCTTGTTGTTATACACTGTTGGTTCTAATGTTAAGGTGCTTTGGAACTCTTGTTGCTGTACACTGTTGGTTCTAACGTTAAGGTGCTTTGGAACTCTTGTTGTTGTACACTGTTGGTTGTAATGTCAAGGCACTTTGGAACTCTTGTTGTTGTACACAGTATATTTTACTGTTAAGTGCTTTGGAACTCTTGTTGTTGTACACTTGGTTCTAAAGTTAAGGTGCTTTGGAACTCTTGTTGTTGTATACTGTTGGTTCTAAAGTTAAGGTGCTTTGGAACTCTTGTTGTTGTAAACTGTTGGTTCTAAAGTTAAGGTGCTTTGGAACTCTTGTTGTTGTACACTGTTGGTTCTAAAGTTAAGACACTTTGGCATGTTGTATACTGTTGGTTCTAAAGTTAAGGTGCTTTGGAATTCTTGTTGTTGTAAACTGTTGGTTCTAAAGTTAAGGTGCTTTGGAACTCTTGTTGTTGTACACTGTTGGTTCTAAAGTTAAGGTGCTTTAGAACTTGTTCTTGTACACTGTTGGTTCTAATGTTATTGCACTTTGGAACTCTTGTTGTTGTATACTGTTGGTTCTAATGTTATTGCACTTTGGAACTCTTGTTGTTGTTACACACAGTTGGTTCTAATGTTTTGATTTTTAAAACATAATCAGTTTCAGTGCAATAGGGAAATTAAATGCTGGGCACCAAGCAGCAGTCATGGTTTTAGCTGTTGATAGAAAAAATGAAAATGACATTGTCCTAACAGGGTCCAAGGATCACTATATAAAGGTAAGAACAGAAAAGATCTGATTGATTTCTCTGTACTTTGTTGGAACAAATTTCTCCATTTCATATCCTTAATTATAAAAACAAAATATCAAGATAGTAAAAGCTTCTATAACACTTCATTCTTTTAAAGGTTTCTCTTACAGAGAGTTTCTCAGAGTTTTATTATTGTTTTTTAATATATATAATGTAAAATTTACTGAAAAAATATTGAGTGCATATTGTTGTTGAAACGTCATCACCAATTAAGACACACAGGCATGAAAAAGACCTATACTATCTGAGGTGCTTTGAGAGTTCCTTGTATAAACTATACATACTTCATGTAGGAAAATGTCGTCCTTTTTGGTTATAAATATCAAATTTATGTTCAATTCATCAAATAAATATGTCTGCTTATTTGTCCCCAGGTTTGAAGATAGGAACATGTTATTTGTCTGCTTATTTCTCCATTTGTCTGCTTATTTCTCCATTTGTCTGCTTATTTCTCCATTTGTCTGTTTGTTTCTCTCTCCATTTGTCTGCTTATTTCTCCATTTGTCTGTTTGTTTCTCTCTCCATTTGTCTGCTTATTTCTCCATTTACCTCCTTATTTCTCCATTTGTCTGTTTGTTTCTCTCTCCATTTGTCTGCTTATTTCTCCATTTGTCTGTTTGTTTCTCTCCATTTGTCTGCCTATTTCTCCATTTACCTCCTTATTTCTCCATTTGTCTGTTTGTTTCTCTCTCCATTTGTCTGCTTATTTCTCCATTTGTCTGTTTGTTTCTCTCTCCATATGTCTGCTTATTTGTCTGTTTGTTTCTCTCTCCATTTGTCTGCTTATTTCTCCATTTGTCTGTTTGTTTCTCTCTCCATTTGTCTGCTTATTTCTCCGTTTACCTCCTTTCTCCATTTGTCTGCTTATTTCTCCATTTACCTCCTTATTTCTCCTTTTGTCTGCTTATTTCTCCATTTGTCTGCTTATTCCTCATTTGTCTGCTTATTTCTCCATTTGTCTGTTTATTTCTCCATTTGTCTATTTATTTCTCCATTTGTCTGTTTGTTTCTCTCTCCATTTGTCTGCTTATTTCTCCATTTACCTCCTTATTTCTCCATTTGTCTGCTTATTTCTCCATTTTTCTATTTGTTTCTCCATTTGTCTCTTTATTTCTCCACTTTTCTGGCTGTACATTTTGGTTTTTGTCAAATAATCTACGATTTCTTTCCTAATAATTTAATTTGAGTCGCTTTATATTAATGTGATCTAATGAGTTTGAATATGGCCAACATATGGCAGTCTTTGCCAGAGTTATGGGACATAAAAATTTCCATGAATGACTAGGGAAATATTGTTACTAAAATTCATCTTCTTTGTTGTTTGTTGTTGTTGTCGTGGGTTTGTTACAGATTGTACGTTTCATATTTCAGATGTTTGAGGTTCTAGAAGAAAGGGCTGGTGTGATGACCCCGAAATACAATCTTGAGCCTCCACATTATGATGGTATCCAGTCATTGGCTTTACAGGGAGACATATTATTTAGTGGGTCCAGAGATACATGTATAAAGAAATGGGATCTAACAACACAGCAACTGAAACAGGTGTTTTATTTACATTTCTGTACTAAGTGACAAGAAGTAAGAAGGGATGGGCCATTGTTTCACACTTGTCTATCGGTCCGGCAGGTTGTAAGCTTCCCAAATGTTTGAACAAATAAAAGATGTGAATCATAAGATTTTTAGCTCACTGAATAATGGATGCGACTTATTAAAAACCCGTTGCAGATTGTTTTCCTGCAGGAGCATATGTGTGATTCAAATTTGGTATCCTGAGTTGGAGGTTTTGTAAATGGAATTCATCTCAAGTGACCAGTACATCACTTTCAGAGTCTCATCACACATTAGATGTTGAACTTAGTCATTTAAACGATTTTTGTATACAAGAGTTTTTGCTCAGACCTTTCCATATATATTAATTCTTCATAAGAATTGAAATTCACAAATACATTAGATGAAACTTTTAAGTTTCAGCCTTTAATCATGGTAGGTATCCTTCAAAACATAAGTCTGTAGTACAGGTAAACATTTGTAGTTGAAGACATTTGGAAGGTTTTGTCTCTCTTGTCAGTCCGCCAGTTATCACTTTGGTTAAAATTTTGTAATTGATCACTTTATAATGGTATCACAGGTCTTCTCAGAATGCTGGTTTTTCCTATGCATTAGGCAGAATGTACATTCAACTCTTTTTTCTCTCAATTTTTCAGTCTATCAATTCTGCACACAAAGACTGGATATGTGCACTGGAGTTTTTACCTGGGAGTAATGTAATACTGAGCGGTTGTCGTGGAGGCTTTCTCAAGTTATGGAATGTAGACACCTGTCAGCCGATGGGGGAAATAAAAGCTCACTCAAGTCCTATAAATGCTATTGCAACTAACTCCACTTCCATATTTACAGCTTCAAAGTAAGTATAAGTTGAGGTAATAAAACTATAGTATGTTAATGGTACTCACTGGAGGTAGCAGGACTACAGTATGTTAATGGTAGTCACTTGAGGTAACAATTCTACTGTATGTTAATGGTAGTCACTTGAGGTAACAATTCTACTGTATGTTAATGGTTAGTCACTGGAGGTAACAATTCTACTGTATGTTAATGGTTAATCAGTTGAGATAACAAGATTACAGAATGTTAATGGTAGTCACTTGATGTAACAATTCTACTGTATGTTAATGGTAGTCACTTGAGGTAACAATTCTACAGTATGTTAATGGTAGTCACTGGAGGTAACAATATTACAGTATGTTAATGGTAGTCACTTGAGGTAGCAGGACTACAGTATGTTAATGGTAAGTCACTGGAGGTAACAATTCTACTGTATGTTAATGGTTAATCAGTTGAGATAACAAGATTACAGAATGTTAATGGTAGTCACTTGAGGTAGCAGGACTAAAGTATGTTAATGGTAAGTCACTGGAGGTAACAATTCTACTGTATGTTAATGGTTAATCAGTTGAGATAACAAGATTACAGAATGTTAATGGTAGTCACTTGAGGTAGCAGGACTACAGTATGTTAATGGTTAGTCACTGGAGGTAACAATTCTACTGTATGTTAATGGTTAATCAGTTGAGATAACAAGACTACAGAATGTTAATGGTAGTCATTTGAGGTAGCAGGACTACAATATGTTAATGGTTAGTCACTTGAGGTAACAATTCTACTATATGTTAAGAGTTAATCAATTGAGATAACAAGACTACAGTATGTTAATGGTAGTCACGTGAGGTAGCAAGACTATAGTATGTTAATGGTTAGTCACTGGAGGTAACAATTCTACTGTATGTTAATGGATAGTCACTGCAGGTAACAATTCTACTGTATGTTAAGAGTTAATCAATTGAGATAACAAGACTATAATATGTTAATGGTTAGTCATGGGGGTAACAATTCTACAGTATGTTAATGGTTAATCAACTAACAAGACTATAGTATATTAATGGTTAGTCACTCGACTTCACCTCGCCCAATTTTTATTATGGACCACATATATTTCCGTATCCCCCCTCTAGAACACTACATAACTAATAATAATATATATATATATATAAAGTTTAATGATTCTAGCTGAACTAGATTGCAGCATATGTGATACTCCTTGACATTTGTTGTATTTTAAGTCAAGGGAAATAACTCAAATTTACAGTTTCTTACATGAAATAAGATGAAGACACAAAGTCCTTGCTTTTTCTTACCTTTGAAATGATACAGTTTTCCTGCTTATTTTTCAGTGAAAATGAAGTGAAAGTGTGGCAATATCGTCGGATTCAAACATGTGAATTTTTTCTCTGAAACTTTGATTTCTTTTAATCACCTGTCTCTTGGCTTGATAAAAAGCATAAGACCTCAGCCTACAAATAGCATGTGTTGTGATGGTCAAAATATTTGGTTAATTATCCAATTTTCTCAATTTCTCTAAGTTTTGCTGCTACTCTCACATTTTGTGACTGAGGAAGAAGCATTTACCCTCATCAGTATGTGCCACGTTTGTTCTCAATGTTGTACTTCAGTTTCAGGCATGCTATTTTTAGCGCGTCTTGTATTTGCAAATGCTGTGATATAATCCATTTTGCTGAAGAGCTTCCATTTTCTGTTGGATGTAAAACATTTTTCCTTTCAATCAAGACAGGTGATAGTACACCACAAGCTGAACCCTATTTTAAAATTCTGACTTGCTGTAGTAATAATAAAGAAAACTTCTATCAATAAGACTTCTATCAATAAGCATTGACTGTAGTAGCAGATGATGGCATGATTAAAATCTTGACATGGATCCATACAAGAGGTTAAATTTTGTGACATTTGTAATTACTGATCCTTATAGATACTTTCTGAAATGTTTCTTAATCATTATTGTAGAGTATAGTTATCCAGGTGCAAATACAGAAACCAGTGTACGGTAATTCTGTATCATCTCTGTTTTTTTATTTGTATCTGCATTTTTACCAAATGTAATGCAGATCTGGATAACTTGCTAACATTTCTGTCTAAAGTAGCATATACATATAGTATACTAGGTGAGAGGGTCTGTAAGTCTAGAACCAGTTTTATTATACCTCATACATGACTCACAGGCAAGATTTGGTTCAAAGCCATCACATTCCATGGCGACAAAATTCAGAACAAACATACATTTACAGTAAAAAAAAAATCCCACGATACAATGACGCAAACCTACCCCATCAATTATAATTATCAGTTACATGTTTGGATTGTTTACTGACAGGATTAAGGAGTGACAGGTGTTGAAACAAAGACCCATTAACCACTCAGTTACCCGTGGAACTGTTCATGCAGGCTCCAAATAAACTGCATTCCATCTACCGACAGCGTATAAAAAAACAATCTCTATTTTAGCTGCAGTCAGTAAAATGTGTTATTTATTGTTGCTTGTAAGTTTGAGGAGTGAATACATATCTCATTTAATCAGCAGACCTGTTGGTTGTGATTTATTTTGTGAATTATAAAGTTGATGGTAAAATGTCAGAGAGACCTACGCCGTTGGACTCGGCTCATTACAGAGAAAAATGACATTATTTGCTACATTTTACATGTACATATTGTAGTGAAATCCTAAGTATTAATTAAATGCACAATGTGTTAAAAAAGTTAAAGATATAATACATGTTAAAATAAATATATATTTCAATGTTACAATGTTTAAAAAAAATCAATCCATATCTTAATACTTAGATTACAGCTTTGTACATGTACATGTACAGAAATATGAATTACAACAAAGGGCAATAACTCTGTGATGTTTCGTTATAAGAGCAAATTCATTACAACGACAAAATCTCCAAGGGACAAACATGGTTATAAAGAGGGTTCACTGTATCTCCCTACAGCCAGGGCAATAAATGTATAATATCTCCCTACAGCCAGGGCATTGAATGTATAATATCTCCCTACAGCCAGGGCAATAATGTATAATGTCTCCCTACAGCCAGGGCAATAAATGTATGTCTCTCTACAGCCAGGGCAATAATGTATAATGTCTCCCTACAGCCAGGGCAGTAAATGTATAATATCTCCCTACAGCCTGGGCAATAAATGTATAATGTCTCCCTACAGCCAGGGCAATGAATATATAATATCTCCCTACAGCCTGGGCAATAATGTATAATGTCTCCCTACAGCCAGGGCAATAATGTATAATGTCTCCCTACAGCCAGGGCAATAAATGTATGTCTCTCTACAGCCAATGCAATAATGTATAATATCTCCCTACAGCCAGGGCAATAAATGTATGTCTCTCTACAGCCAATGCAATAATGTATAATATCTCCCTACAGCCAGGGCAATAATGTATAATGTCTCCCTACAGCCAGGGCAATAAATGTATGTCTCCCTACAGCCAATGCAATAATGTATAATGTCTCCCTACAGCCAGGGCAATAAATGTATGTCTCTCTACAGCCAATGCAATAAATGTATAATATCTCCCTACAGCCAGGGCAATAAATGTAATGTCTCTCTACAGCCAATGCAATAATGTATAATATCTCCCTACAGCCAGGGCAATAATGTATAATGTCTCCCTACAGCCAGGGCAATAAATGTATGTCTCTCTACAGCCAATGCAATAAATGTATAATATCTCCCTACAGCCAGGGCAATGAATGTATAATATCTCCCTACAGCCAGGGCAATAATGTATAATGTCTCCCTACAGCCAGGGCAGTAAATGTATGTCTCTCTACAGCCAGTGCAATAAATGTATAATACACCCCAGTTGTACAGTAAGACAGACGATACACATTTGTTAACTTTTTTTACACTGACCTTTTTGCTACAGGAATTTTGATTTTTAAAACAGAGCTCTTGATTGAGGTGGAAGTTGTGTTTGAATAAATTGACAATCATGGTACTTATGCCTATATAAATGTGTCAAAGTATTGAAACTATACTTGTTATGATAGCTAGTTCCTACTTATAACTCTAGTACTATTCAAAGCATTTTGTATGTATATATTTGTCACTAGAGGGCACTTTTAGATGTAAATAAAGACGTATAAGAAGAAAACTTTTTTTAGTATTGGTTAATTGATTTGTTTATGATTATTTTCAAGTGCATATAGATTTGTTTCATGCAGCATTAAGAATATTTGTCATTGTTCTTGTTAAGTTTGTGTTTACAGTTTCGATATTTTGTTAATTCTCATTAAAAGCTTTTGATCAATGGTTTGTCAAGTTATATTAACTGTTTATATAACATCTCACAATTACTTGGTATTTTAGACTCAGATAGTTATGTACAGCTTGTTACACATGTCCTAAAGTAGTTGTGACCTGCACAAAGCATTGATGCTGTAATTATGTATAAAAGTAGAAAACCATGTTAATATGTTTCACTATTTTAGCCATGAACACCACAATCTTGTCTTTCTGTTTAGCATTATCTAAGTTTTAACATTTTACCATATTATTCCTGCATTCAAGGTATTATGTCCCATTTGAACATAACATGACATAAAAAGACAAAAAGAAAATGATTTCAGCCATGATTGCTTCAGACCTTGTTTTTGTAAAAGGCAGATGAGCATACATTATACATATACAAGTCTCTGTTATATACATGTAAATATTATTTGATATTGATTGTCAACTTTTTCATATTAATGGAGAAATTCTATAGTCCTATTTTCTCTTTTATAGTTTTTAGTTACATAAACCAGCATAATGTAACATAAAATCCTGATAAGATGGAACATATAGGCTGTGAACTTGTTCGTAGTCTTGTATAAACATCAAATCCTGATAAAATGGAACATATAGGCTGTGAACTTGTCTGTATTCTTGTATAAACATCAAATGCTGATAAAATGGAACATATAGGCTGTGAACTTGTTCGTAGTCTTGTATAAACATCAAATCCTGATAAAATGGAACATATAGGCTGTGAACTTGTCCGTATTCTTGTATAAACATCAAACCCTGATAAAATGGAACATATAGGCTGTGAACTTTTTGCTGTAATGCCAGTAAATTGATTCCTTGATGCACATTCTTATTCCACATTGCTCACCCCATACATAGACAAAACTACCCATATTTCTATCTGTATCAACAGACGGCATGATATTGTTGTACTTGGAAGGATTCAACATGAGCTATAGGCACAAGTTAAATCTTCTGCTACAACTATCTCGTGCAGTGTGATAATAATCATAGATACATTTGTGTGGTTTTGTATTTATTACATGACCCTTATTTATTTAATTGTGTACACAAATTTATAATTCATTCCCCTTTTAACAACATCAAAACATTTAGATGAATAGAATTTCATTTAGAAAAATATACAATTGCTATACAATACATCAGTATGTATTGCATGAGCATATGGACCCCTGTTTTATAACTGTATGATGACACATGCTTGTAATCAATTTAAATATCTAACTGCGTGTGTGTGTGTGTGTGTGTGTGTGTGAATATCTGACAACTTTTATGTGCTTACAAAAGATAATTTATAAGTTTATAGTTGACTATATATACAGGTAACAACATTTTAGTATAAATACAATTGTAGATCTGTCATATAAGTATTTGTAACCTTTGTTGTTCCCATTTTGTCTTGCAAATCTTTAATGGTTTACTCCATCTGCTCAACTAATGTTGATTTCATTCCTCTGCTCATTATATATATATATATAATTCTTTCAGCACATTTTATAATAATTTGCATGTTATTAAACTTTTAGTTTTGCTTTCTTTTTTGGTTTGCGTGTTTTGCATTTTCTTTATTTTCTTTTCACATTTTAGTGACCACACTGTGGGAATCTGGCATATCAAGTCCGGACAAGACATCAATGAGAACGGGGAGGGCGTGGATGAAAAACAAATTATCTAATAGTAAAGAAGGACCTGTCAAATGGGCAAGATAGCAGAGATAAGACCATCTAATGACGTTGTGTGGCACTTTGTGTAGCATTTCTAGGAGTGATCAAATCTACTTTTGGTCTTATGTGACCAGATTTATGCTGCAAATGACATTTCATAAACTATGACAAGGAATGAAGCAGTTTCTGATTCACATGTGCCTGTAATCTGCGTATCAAAATTCTTAATACCAAGTCATATCTTTGAACGCAATTTCAGACACGTCTAGAACACATGTTCATAGGTCAAAGGTCAAACTTTGCACAAGAGTGACTGTGGTTTGTTCTTGCACAGAGAACTATTGTAACATACTGGTATGTTTTGTATAGGAGATATAGCCTCGGAAATCCAAGGAAATGTAACACAGACCAGAATATGTTGCAGATGATTTTTCTCAGGTCAATATATACCAGAATATTTACAACGTGTTTATAATGTACAAGACTACAGAATTGTTACTAAGCTTCTATACATATTATAGCCCGTAACTGGGGCTTTGTCGTCGGTAATGTGTGGATACATCTGCATCAAACTTTTCAGAACATAATGTCAAATGTGGATGGAACATGACATTTCTGGCCCAGAAGAAATGTTTACAATGATCATCTTTTAATACGTTGATAAGAATATGTCTCACTTAAACAGTTTTGTCTACTTTTGTAGATTTGTACAGGGTATCACCTGAAAAAGGGAGAGAACTCAAACATGCCACTAAATGTAATATGATCTTGTAAATAGATACACATGTTTATATAATAACATCTATTATATGATTTAATGTTAAGTTTTTGTGACGGTTTATAAATATATCAATGAAATAGTAATCTATATCAATACTATTATAATATATATTGAAAGAAATATGCCAACATCAAGTAATTTATATACATTGTATTATATATATATATATATATATATATATATATATATATATATATATATATATAAACATCATATAATATATGTACAAAGTAACTTCCCATGAGGCTTATTGTAGCATTTACATTATGCAGTCATTTACCGTGTCATTTGTAAATAATAATCATAGTCTTTTCAGTAAAGCAAATGGTGTTTGAGTTACAAAAATCTGATTCCACGCTGCTTTAATAGATAATGTGATGAAAGAATTATGTGAATACATTACCAAAGAACTAGGTATTGGACATGTTCCTCAACTGACATTGATGGTGAATTTAGCTACATGTGATGACTTCATCTCAACTGATTTAGAATGAAGACTTGCAGGGAAGATAAACAACAAACATTTCTGTTTGTTCCAGTAATCAGATTCTGCTCAGTTTTTAATGAAGTCAAATATACTAGATGGTAACTTCTCATTTATTTTAATTGCATTATCATATTTTGTTGCTGCTTATTTTTTCTCTCTCAATGTTTGGTTTTCGTATATTTTAGTTTCTGTTTTCTGTTCTAATTTTTCTTTATTTGTCACAAATGATTTATCTTTCCTTATCATGTTGTTACCTTAGAAAAGAGGTGTATAGCATTATTCGGTATGTAAATGCGATATTAAAAATTTGTATCTGTTTTACAATTCTGCATGGTCACATAGCTATACAACCATGACTTAATTTACAGTAATCCCTGCATCAATGGAGCCAGAATCCTGGGCAACAACCTGGGAGGATTGTTCTCCACAATTATTCTATTTTTACACTAAATTATTAAGTCGACAAGTTTGAGGTTTTGAAAAAAAGGTACCAGTACATGGAAATAATTTATGTTTGACAAGGTATAATTGTTATAGATTTAAGCTTTAATTTACAAAGTTTTAGAAACTTACAAGAGATGGTGAATTTGGCCTTTGGTATTATTACTTACTACATGTATATTCTTGTTCATATGATATGGATGATACAAAGTGATTGATACCTGTTTAGTATTAGAAGTTTATATACATACAAGGTATAGTTTAGTTTACGAAAGGGTCACAAAGGATAGGAACTAAGGAAGGATCAGGGTCCAGGTTTTTCAAACAGTTTAAGACTTATGTTGATATTTCAGTACTCGGTAAAATATTTATTTTCTGATTTTTTTTTTTGAAATTCTTGAATCTTCTCTTTATATTAATGGTAAATGATACAGATTTACAATGATTCATTTATGACTGATTTTCTACATTGTTATCTGAAATTGTGCTGTGTTGTCCATTTAAGGTTAAATCTCCCATTGCACAATTTGACTGAATTTTGGAATTGAAATTAATTCAACATGAAGCAAAATACCTTTTTTATTATTATACCATGGATTAACATGTTGTTAATTTTTGTCACGTTTTTTTCATGTTTTTATGGCAACATTTGTTTTTTTACACAGCAAAGTACATGTCATTAATTTGATTTGTTAATTTGTTTTGCTGATTTCTCTTTGGAAATTGTACTGGATCTCATGTTTTTGCTTGTTTTACCAAGTCAGCAGGATGCTGTCTCAGTGTTATGGCATAGTTATAGTATAATCCATATAACTTGGCAGGGCGGAGTGTCATGAACCGTTTTTTGACCTGGGCAAGTTTAAATTTTAGGTGATAAAGCATAACATTAAAATTACACTGGGGAGAGTAATCGTTCCTACTTGTCACCATACATTTATAAGAGAGCATCCAGCAAGAAATAATACGTTTTTCCTGTACAGCTTGTCATAACCGAAAAGTCAGTAGAATCATCCGTATGATCATCTAAAGGTTACTCCGCCCCGCCATCTGATGTGAATTGGACAATACGCCATTGATATAAAGGGACACAACTCGTGTAGCATTTCTATGTGGTCATTTTTAGCAAAAGAACTTTTGTATTTGCATTTTGTTCACTTGTCTGGTTCATTTCATGCTTGCGTCATTTACAATAATTTATATGACAACAAAAATACTACATTACTACTGCATAGTTAATGAAAGTTGATATACAAAGTATGGAAGTACATGTACATATACATTATATATACTTGTTTGTATAGAACTTTACAGCTTTTGACAAGGTACAGATACAGAGTACATGTATAAACTTGTTTGTATAGAATCTCAGAGGTTTGAGGAAGTATATATACAGTGTATATACTTGTTTGTATAGAACATCACAGCTTTGAGGAAGTACATATACAGTTTATGTACTTGTTAGAGGAAGTACATATACAATGTATATACTTGTTTGTAATGAAACCTTACAGCTCTGAGGAAGTGCATATACAATGTATACTTGTTTGTAATGAAACCTTACAGCTCTGAGGAAGTGCATATACAATGTATATACTTGTTTGTAATGAAACCTTACAGCTCTGAGGAAGTGCATATACAATGTATACTTGTTTGTAATGAAACCTTACAGCTCTGAGGAAGTGCATATACAGTGTATGTACTTGTTAGAGGAAGTACACATACAATGTATACTTGTTTGTATAGAACTTACAGGTCTGAGGAATTACATATGCAGCGTATGTACTTGTTTGTATAGAACCTCACAGCATTGAAGAAGTACATATACAATGTATGTACTTGTATCAAATTATTACTATTTTTGCTGCTTAATTGAAGTAAGACAAAATTATCAGAAACGATAAATGTTTGACATTATTTATTTGAGTGACATGCTGGAACATATTGGATAAGTTAAGATTGATTTTGTAAAAATAGCTTTAAAAACCTCTGGTAATATTTAAGCAACATATATCTGTGAAAAAAAAAAGAAAATTATTCAAAATAAAACAACTCACAGCTGATAATTTAAATTATTTTTAAGACACGTTGCTGTAAAGGACAATTGGTAGTATAATGTATTCTTTTAGTTGGTAGTGTGGTAGTCTGAACAACTATTGACACAGCATTTTTATTTTAATTTTCATGTTAGTCCATTTAGGGTAGAGAAATTAGGTAGTAAGTTTTGTTTAAATGGAAGAAAGAAATCACATATCAATGCCAAAATTATTTTATAGACCATAGCTTTTTTATTGTAATTGTTTATAAATCATCCAGTTTTACATTAATGTCTTCATTAGTATGTAAATGAACACTTGTTTTTCTGTTCAAAGATTGAATTATTTTATGGGACCAAAATAATTTTTGTACAATAAGTTGTAACTAAATCTCAGTTACAGGTATTATATGCGATTAAATTGTTTCTGTTACATGTGTAATTTGTTGTTTTGTATTGGAAGACATTGTAACAGTAGGCCAGGCATACTTGTAACAGTAGGCCGGACATACTTGTAACAGAAGGCCAGACATACTTGTAACAGTAGGCCGGACATAGTTCTAACAGTAGGCCAGACATACTTGTAAGTGATGATAGGCCAATACCTCACACGTGATACAGAACCTCATTGAAGTGATAATGGAATCTCACAGATGATACAGAACCTCGGTGGTAGGTCATCAACTCGTAATTGTAGAGATGTAGTTGTATTGTAGATGATACAGAACCTCGGTGGTAGGTCATCAACTCGTAATTGTAGAGATGTAGTTGTATTGTAGATGATACAGAACCTCGGTGGTAGGTCATCAACTCGTAATTGTAGAGATGTAGTTGTATTGTAGATGATACAGAACCTCGGTGGTAGGTCATCAACTCGTAATTGTAGAGATGTAGTTGTATTGTAGATGATACAGAACCTCGGTGGTAGGTCATCAACTCGTAATTGTAGAGATGTAGTTGTATTGTAGATGATACAGAACCTCGGTGGTAAGTCATCAACTCGTCACTATAGAGATGTTGTCATCTTATAAATGATACAGAACCTCGGTGTTAAATCATCAACTTGTCATTGTAAGGATGTAGTTATCATAAATATGATACAAAACCTCAGGGGTAAATCATCAACTCGTCATTGTAGAATGGAGTCATCTTATAGATGATACAGAACATCAGTGTAAAGTCATCAGCTCGTCATTGTAGGAATGTAGAAATCATCAGCTCGTTATTGTAGGGATGTAGTCATCTTATAGATGGTACAGAACCTCGGTGTTAAATCAACTCGTAATTGTAGGGATGTAGTCATCTTATAGATAGTACAGAACCTTAGTCATAGGTCATCAACTCGTCATTGTAGAAATGTAGTCATTTAATTATCTTACAGATGACACAGAACCTCAGTGTTAAGTCATCAACTCGTAATTGTAGGGATGTAGTCATCTTATAGATAGTACAGAACCTTAGTCATAGGTCATCAACTCGTCATTGTAGAAATGTAGTCATGTAATTATCTTACAGATGACACAGAACCTCAGTGTTAAGTCATCAACTCGTAATTGTAGGGATGTAGTCATCTTATAGATGACACAGAACCCCAGTGTTAAGTCATCAACTCGTCATTATAGAGATGTAGTCATCTTTTAGATGATACAGAACCTCAGTGTTAAGTCATCAACTCGTAATTGTAGAGATGTAGTTATTGAAAAGATGATACAGAACATCAGTGTTGAGTACTCGTAATTGTAGGGGTGTAGTCATCTTATAGATGATACAGAACCTCGGTTCCACATCTGATTTGAATTGTAACAGGTATTTGTAGAAATGGTCCCATATTCTCTTTATGTTAGAAGCAATCTCATCACATTTACAGACGGCTCCTAAGACAAGATATGTGGATATTTTCTCTTTTTTTTTTAAATAACACCTTTATTGTCTTTATTTTCCATTCAGAGATGACTATCAGGGCAATTTTTAAATCTGAATTTCATTTATAAAACTATGTAAATAATTTGTGTCGGGTTTTAGTTCTGTAGGAAAAAAGGGAGATAAGTCCTCCCAGAATTGTGCCGAAAACTGTATATGGATAGTGATCAGTATGCTTGTATATGTTCAAATGTCTGTGAGCAAGCTCAAATTTGTTGTTAATGCACTGTATGAAGAATTTGCTAACAGCATGAAATAAAAATCATATATTTTCAATGTTGATATATTTTTTTTTTTTCATTTTCTACCTGGTATTTGTGTAATACCACTGTCAAAATCAGAGAATGTTGTTTATTGTTATTATATATTCAGCAAAGTGTTTCTCACTAACATAAATGCCAGGGCTGAAGTTACCCAATTTAGTTTATACTCAAACTCTTACTATATGTATAAATGTTTTATAACCTAGTATATATATGTGAATACATGAGAAACTTTATTTTTTCTTTCCATTCACATACAATACACTTTGCCAAAGAAAAACATTGAAAATACCTTCAGTATTTACTCGAACTTTTATATAATATTTCAGGAATTTTCTTAAAATGAGCAATTATTTTCATAATTATTCCCAATCATATTCAATAGGTATACAAAATATCCAGTTACAGTATACATTGTGTCTTTTCCATCCTAAAATTATCAAAATTACACTAAGCCGAGTAAAGAGTAAATTTGGTGACTTCGTGGCCTGTCTCCAGCTGTACGTAAATGAAATATGATCATCAAAGTGAAATTGTAGTACGAGTTCTTACTGTAACATGGAATTCGCCATCGAGTTAAAATCGGAACTATCCTTCTTATAGTGAATTATCTGTCATCATCTATAGACTTCTTATACACGGCACTTAATGAAGTAACACTCCCTTATAGGTCTGGAGTCGTATTAAGGTCTGGAGTCGTATTAAGGTCTGGAGTTGTATTGAGGTATGGAGTTGTATTAGGGTATGGGTTGGTATTAATGTTTGGTTTCGTATTTAGGTAGGTCTGGAATAGTATTTGGGTATGGAGTTATATTTAGGTCTGGAGTTATATTTAAGTCTGGAATTGTATTTAGGTATAGAGTTTTATTTAGGTCTGGATTTATATTTAGGACTGGAATTGTATTTAGGTATTGAGTTATATTAAGGTTAGGTGTTGTATTTTAAAGGTCTGGGTTTGTATTTAGGTCTGGAGTTGTATTTAGGTATTGAGTTATATTTAGGTCTGGAGTGGTGTTAAGGTCCGGAGTGGTATTAAGGTCCGGAGTTGTATTTAGGTCCGGAGTTGTATTTAGGTCTGGAGTTGTATTTAGGTTTGGAGTTATATTTAGGTCTGGAGTGGTATTAAGGTCCGGAATGGTATTAAGGTCCGGAATTGTATTTCGGTATGGAGTTGTATTTAGGTCTGAAGTTATATTTAGGTCCGGAATTGTATTTCGGTATGGAGTTGTATTTAGATCTAGAGTTATATTTAGGTCTGGAGTTGTAATTAGGTCCGGAGTTGTATTTGTGTATGGAGTTATATCAAGGTCTCTCTATACGTCTGTCCAAAGTTGTATTTAGATCTGGAGTTGTATTTAGATATGACTTTGTATTAAGGTCTGGAGCGGAGTTGTATTTAGATCTGGAGTTGTATTAAGGTCTAGAGTTGTATCAAGGTCTGGTGTTGTATTTAGGGCCGGTTTTGTATTTAGGTCTGGTTTTGTATTAAGGTCTGGTGTTGTATTTAATTTTGAAGTTGTAGTTAGGTCTCCTGAGTTGTATTTAGGACCGGTATTGTATTTAAGCCTGGAGTTGTATTTAGGTTCGGAGTTGTATTTGGGTATGGAGTTGTATTTAGATCTGAAGTTGTATTTAAGTCTGGAGTTGTATTTATGTGTCTGGAGTTGTATTTGGGTCTGGAGTTATATTTAGGTCTGGAACCGGTCTTGGTTTGTGATTAAGTCTGTGTTTGTATTCAGGTTTGGAGTTGTATTTAGGTCTCTGGAGTTATATTTAGCCCTGGAGCCGATCTTGATTTGTAATTAGGTCTGAGTTTGTATTTAGATCTGTAGTTGTGTTTAGGCCTGGTTTTATATTTAGATCTGGATTTGTTTTGTTTGTTTGTTTATTGTTGTTTAATGTCCCACTCAAGAATCTTTCACTCATATGGAGACGTCACCAAATGCACGTGAAGAGCTTCAAATTTTGTCCTATGCTCAGCACTTAAGGCCATTGAGCAGTTAGGGTTCTTTAACGTGCCAACACCTACTGTGACACGGGAACTCTGGTTTTACTGTCACATCCGAAGGACAGGAAACCAACCTGTCTCCGGCTGGACTCTGACTCACAACCTTTACGATCAAGAGTCGAGGCGCTACCGACTGAGCCAGGCTGGCTCATGGATTTGTATTTAGGTCTGAATTTGTATTCGGGTCTGGGTTCGTATTAAGATTTCTTTAAGGCAATACCATGTAGTTATTTCTCGTGATACTAACGTCTTATTAGCGGGGGTTTCGTCTTCGGCTCTAGATCAGACATAAGACATAGCTAGGGACTGTTCCCTCACCAAGCGCTCGGTATGAGTATTTGAAATTTACAAGTCGTCAGATGAGAACTAAAAGTATTGCCGTGTCATGACATAGGAGCCCACACTGCACTAGCGTAAGTCTAACACAGAGGTAAAATATTACGGCATTTCACCGCAGACTCCTGTATCCATCAATGGTGTCTGTGTATTTTACCTATAAAAGTTGATGGCGTCTCCACATGTGAGCGACTGAGCGTAAAACAGAATGGAAACAAACAAGCAAACTTTACGACCCACAGATAAAAATTAAAAGCCATTCTCGGTCCAAATGGAAGGGAACGTCGCTACTAAATAGACTCCAAAATTTTCCTACACCGATTTAAAGTCATTATTATTAGAATATGTAAACACAACGTAATTCAAAATCACGGGGGCACCGAAATGAAACAAATCACAGAATATTAATTCTTATATAATTTATAAATAATCTATCTTTGACTACAGTCGAAAAGACAGAAGTTCTATCAACACGGTTAAGAATAGGACACACAAAACGGACGAACGAATATTTTCTGTTGGGGGGGGGGTCCACGGTAATGTGCCTCATGTGGATGTACGTGTCTTTTCTTCACTGTTAACCATTCTAATTAACTGTGTTGATTTTCAACATGTAAGAAATAACTTTTATTCAGAAAAGGATTTGATATTTGTAACACAAATTTAAGAAATATTTACAACAACTTTCATAATGTTAATCGTTTTAAAACAAACGTTTATATTAAAGCTATATATAAGTTATTATAATATTTAGCTACTAAAAGAATTCTTCTAAGTTTTGAAATTCAGTATATCATAGATAACGTAGGCCTACATGTATTATATGTAAACATACACGTATATTGTTGACAATTATTATGTGTATGTCAAAACCTATAGGTACGGGTACTTTCTATTTTTTTTTTAGATGCCTTACTACTTGTCCGAGCTTTGGTCAGTTTATGATATATTCATTTGATTATTTATTTATTGAAATAAAGTGAGTTATTACACTAGCAATGTAAATATTTCATATACTAATCGCTTATTTATCTACAAGTATATGTGTTAAAGTTTACTTTTCGCGCGTTTAAACACCACATGTCCGTTTGTTTACATTTGCTATGGCGATGATTTGAATGGGCGAATGTGGAACAGATCTAGATCGCTACCGACCGAGTGAAGAGTGTGTGTAGGTAATTTTAATATATTTACACTTCGCGATTGTTTTAAAATAAATAACCATTTTATAATAGCACAACTGTGAACTCTTGCGTAAAAAAGGAGGATCTTACGAATAGACACAGCTGTGATATATACTTATGATGCTTACAGGTTAGTTGTTTTATAGATTTTTATCTCCCGTTGTGTCACATTTGTATAAGGTAACTCGATATATATGTGGTATATTTTATATGCCTCATATGGTGTGTATAAGAAACGCTTTCTCGTGCGGTTATTGGGCCATCTCTTGATTGATTATTATTATAATTATTATTTACTTTGTGGTCGACATATTTCTCAATGATGCACATTATTATATTATACATGCACGTGTCTCGTTGAAGTTCACAGTTTCCTAGGTAAGCGAGGAACTTATATTTACAACTATCTATAAACAGATCGATAAGAACTTGACAGGTACAATCTAATTAAATACAGAAAACTTTCGCAGGTGTTGATAAAAAATAGGAATTCTATTATTTGATTTATAAAACGCAAAAAGAAATTAAAGCGAGATATGATTGTATTTTAGTTTATAATATATTTATGGGTGAATCAGAGTAAATCGAACAGCCAGACTTCCAACACCGGGTGGGTAAGTTGACGTCCTTGATCTTCCTATTCTTTTGACAAAAGTAATGGAATACTGCTATTACTTTATACTTCCGACTTATTTTTATGAAGTAATCATGCGGAAAGTTCTACGCCATTTACTTGATCTCGAATCAAGTATTAACTTAAAAACTTAACTAGCTTAGGTATAAACATCGTATCTGTATTTATAATATGTGTTAGATTTAACATACACTCGAGCTTTTTACAATGGTATCATCGCTGTTCTTGGCTTGCGTCCTGGTTAATAGATTTATTGGCACTGAATTACTTCTGAAAGCGGCTTATAACGACACATGCGTCCGGACTTATTTTAAATGTTTCAATTTTTATTTGCTTGTGAACTGTGTTCAACAGGTATCTATCCTCGAAAACTTAGATAAATATCATATCCTGAAAGAAAGTGTTAAAACATTTTATTAACGATGGATTGGCTTGTCTTTCTACTTTTGTTCACCCTCATAATTTCATAATTCTTTTATTTCAATTGTTAGATAAATCATTAACCTTAAGCATTAATTACAATTTACACGTCAAAACAGTCATAATAATCACAAAATACGAGATACCCTAACTTGCTTACTGTGAACTTTTACCTTAAATTGAAGAATAGATGCAGCACATTGAGCATGGCGGATCTAGAGTTCATATGCGTTGTACGTTACAAGGCGACGCAACCCCAAATTAACCCTGTTAAATCATGTCATAGCGTTTATATGTATATATATATATATATATATATATATATATATATATATATATATATATATATATATATATATATATATATATATATATAATTACCATCTCAAAAGTCACGAGTAAGGTAGATAACATCTATTCACACATGGATTTAATACGAAGACTATTTATGGAAGTTTCCGGCAAAAAATATGCAGGATCATTACATATAATAGTATAAGTATGAAACAATGTTTATTGTAGGTGGAAAATCTGCCACGATTTAAGTTATTGTCATTATTTTTTTTTCGGGGGGGGGGGGGGGGGGTCGATTTACAATTTATTATAATAATGATAATAAGTAACTAAAAATCTTGACAGAATATCGGTCTATATCAACTGGAAAAAATACAAACGTGTGTATGCCCATTTGAGAGAGAGAGAGAGAGAGAGAGAGAGAGAGAGAGAGAGAGAGAGAGAGAGAGAGAGAGAGAGAGAGAGAGAGAGAGAGAGAGCATACCTATAAAAAGTTTTATACGCTGGAGCTAATGTTAAATCAACTCACATTAATATTCTACTTCAAAATAGAGAGAAATGTCTTACAAATCAGTAATAAAACTCTTTATTGAATAAGTTCTATTTCTCCGACCTTTACCATACAAGTTTTTATCGAATGTTTCCATTCACTATTCAGATAATGTCCATTATTAGGGTATTTAGATTAAAGGCGATATTTCTCTATATCAATCTGCCTATTTGTTAATTCAGATATATTTAAATTCCAGGCTGATCGAACACGTTCCTAAAGCTTTTGTCTGGTTTATTTGATAATCGTATTTACTTAAAGACCGCGAAATAGATTTAACAAGCACCTGCTTTGATAGAGCAGCTTTCTTTTTTTTTACAATTACATTTACATTTGGTTCTATACTGCTAGAATTTCCGTCTAACCGTGAGATCCATTCCACAAAATTCAGACAATGTTGTTTCTCTATTGGCTTACAATTTCATGAATTATGTAAATCATGTTATATCAAAATAGAAAATGGACGCACACTCGATCCTGAACTTTTCATATATACATGTATATTTGTACAATCATAAAAAAACTAAATATTTTGATATTTAATTATTGTCAGATATGTAAGCCTACATATGTTCGATTCAGTAAAAGTGCCAGTGGCGTATCTACCATGCCTGCTTCTATGCCGACATACTTTTCTTTAGTTCATTAGTTCCATCAAGGCGCTGTCCTGGAGCTCATACCTGTCTAAATGCGACCCAGGCCCCACGCAACTATCATGGAAACACGAGTTATTTTAGCCTAGCTACTATTGTAACGAAAGCTTTTGTCACGACTATTTGGACATGCAAAACATGCAATAAAGAGTCGTGTCAATTCCCAAACGTCTAACCCAAATTCGAATGCAGCACAACCCAATCACTACGATGACAAGAATGATCTGGTAATCCTTTAGTTTGTAAAAGTATATTTTCCCAGTTAAACAAAGTTCTAGATAACCGGAGAAAATCTAGGTTAAGTCGAGAAAAACTAGAACACCTTCATCAATATGATTTTGACCAGACCCCGAATGATGGAGCCTAGAGAAAACATTGACATATTCTTACTATGGAACAATCCAATGCTATAAATACCAAACAATCTTTTATCAGAACCCATGACTATCCAGAAAAAGTCATCTATATAGGAAAATGTTATACGATCTTAGTTTCTTTCTGCTTTGTTCAGTTGTCAACATTAAAACAAAAGATATACAACAACAATAAAAACAACAACAACAAAACAACAAGCAAAATATAATAACTCAGAAGTCACCAACAACAGATGCAATAACTGTTTAATTATTAATAACACGATGCTGCATGTATGTTGACATTTTGACACAGTGCTGTTACTATGTCGACACAATTCTGTAAGTATTTCGACAGTGCTATAAATAGGTCGATACCATCCTGTAAATATGTCGACACGATGTTGTAAATATGTTCGAACGATGTTGTAAATATGTCGGCACAGTGCTGTAAATATGTTAACACAGTGCAGTAAATCTGTCAACACAATGCTGTAAATATGTTGACTTGAAGATGTAAATATGTCAACACAGTGCTGTAAATATGTCAACACAATGTTGTAAATAGGTGGACATAGTTCTATAAATATGTCAACAGAGTGCTGTAAATATGTCAACACAGTGCTGTAAATTTGTCAACACAATGTTGTAAATATGTGGACATAGTTCTATAAATATGTCAACAGAGTGCTGTAAATATGTCAACACAGTGCTGTAAATATATCAACACAATGTTGTAAATAGGTCGACACGGTTCTATAAATATGTCAACACAGTGCTGTAAACATGTCAACACAAGGTTATAAATAAGTCGACACAGTGCTGTAAATATGTCAAAACAATGCTGTAAATATGTCGATACAGATGTAAATGCATTGACATACTGCTGTAAATAAGTAGACACCGATGTAGATCCATTGACATACTGCTGTAAATAAGTAGACACTGATGTAGATGCATTGTCATACTGCTGTAAATAAGTAGACATCGATGTAGATGCATTGTCATACTGCTGTAAATAAGTAGACACTGATGTAGATGCATTGACATACTGCTGTAAATAAGTAGACACTGATGTAGATGCATTGACACAATGCTGTAAATAAGTAGACACCGATGTAGATGCATTGACATACTGCTGTAAATAAGTAGACACTGATGTAGATGCATTGACACAATGCTGTAAATAAGTAGACACCGATGTATATGCATTGTCATACTGCTGTAAATAAGTAGACATCGATGTAGATGCATTGTCATACTGCTGTAAATAAGTAGACACCGATGTAGATGCATTGACATACTGTTGTAAATAAGTAGACACTGATGTAGATGCATTGACATACTGTTGTAAATAAGTAGACACCGATGTAGATGCATTGACATACTGCTGTAAATAAGTAGACACTGATGTAGATGCATTGACATACTGTTGTAAATAAGTAGACATCGATGTAGATGCATTGACATACTGCTGTAAATAAGTAGACACTGATGTAGATGCATTGCATTGAGTAGACACTGAAGCTGTATTTGACATACTGTTGTAAATAAGTAGACACGACATTGACATACCGCTGCACCGATGTAATTCATATACAAAGCTGTAAATAAGCCGACACAGTGCTGTAATTCATACTTCACGTATCATACTTCAAAATTTCAACAAAGTAAGCCAACAAACATAAATGATCAATATACAAAATTTGTAAAGGATTCAGTAATTTTACTAGTGACAAAACATAATTTCATATAACTAGTGGTTCTACAGATAATTCAACATTTACAGATAATACATCGCTTCATTTTATTATTGGTTCTTCAGATAATAAATTATCTCATTTTACTATTGGTTCCACAGATAATATTTCATTTTACTATTGGTTCTACAGATAATATTTCATTTTACTATTGGTTCTACAAATAATAATTCATTTTACTATTGGTTCCACAGATAATATTTCATTTTACTATTGGTTCTACAGATAATATTTCATTTTACTATTGGTTCTACAGATAATATTTCATTTTACTATTGGTTCTACAGATAATATTTCATTTTACTATTGGTTCTACAAATAATAATTCATTTTACTATTGGTTCCACAGATAATATTTCATTTTACTATTGGTTCTTCAGATAATAAATTATCTCATTTTACTATTGGTTCTACAGATAATATTTCATTTTACTATTGGTTCTACAGATAATATTTCATTTTACTGTTGGTTCCACAGATAATATTTCATTTTACTATTGGTTCTACAGATAATATTTCATTTTACTGTTGGTTTTACAGATAATATTTCATTTTACTATTGGTTCTACAGATAATATTTCATTTTACTGTTGGTTCTACAGATAATATTTCATTTTACTATTGGTTCTACAGATAATATTTCATTTTACTGTTGGTTTTACAGATAATATTTCATTTTACTGTTGGTTCTACAGATAATATTTCATTTTACTATTGGTTCTACAGATAATATTTCATTTTACTGTTGGTTCTACAGATAATATTCCATTTTACTGTTGGTTCAACAGACAATATTTCATTTTACTATTGGTTCTACAGACAATATTTCATTTTACTATTGGTTCCACAGATAATACATTATCTCATTTTACTATTGGTTTCACAGATAATATTTCATTTTACTGTTGGTTCTACAGACAATATTTCATTTAACTATTGATTCTACAGATAATTTTTCATTTTACTGTTGGTTCTACAGATAATATTTCATTTAACTGTTGGTTCTACAGATAATATTTCATTTAACTATTGGTTCTACAGATAATACATTGTTTCAGTTTATCATATAAATAGTGGTTTTAAAGCAGCATTAGCTAAGTTTGGAATATTTTTTCGGTTTTACTGTCGAAAACATAGTGCAGATGCATGATAATCATCAATATATTTTGTGTTTACATGGAAACTGAAACAAGACATGGCGTCTGATTACTTTCCGATCATCTTCGTAGATGTCCATGAGATTTGCTGGTTGAGTGAAGTTACAAGGAAAACTCGCACCCAAGACGTTTAGTACCAAGACAAAGACCTAGACCCACTGAGTGACAAACCTTACCCAAAAATTAATAGAATAATTCTTTTGTGATATCACATACGAGATTACGTATTTCAAGATACTATCA
Organism: Atrina japonica; assembly: GCA_030159075.1. Taxonomy (NCBI): domain Eukaryota; kingdom Metazoa; phylum Mollusca; class Bivalvia; order Pterioida; family Pinnidae; genus Atrina; species Atrina japonica. Next base: position 141,623 of record BROG01000427.1, on the reverse strand, counting down.
TTGATGTTTAAAACAATGACGTCATACTATTGATGGTATTCCATGATAGAAATGTGAAGGATATATATGCAGCAGTTATATACAAATTAAAATGTCCTTGCAACATATTTAATTATTTTATATTAAAGTAATATTTCGCTAAGATTGTTCTATTTAAAATTTAAATTTCCCAAAAAGCTAAGATTGTCAATGATCTTTTTAAGAATGTGTACTATTAGACAGATTTGGCAATACATTTAGGTTTATTATTTCGCCTTGTATGTTACCACTATTTTCTTTCTAAAATATATACATTGAGCTCATCTGTCGAACTGATGTCTTATTGACAGAAACGGTCGTATTGGGCATGTGTGTTGCCATATTTAGTAAAACTATAACTTTGGTGTTATTAATAATACTTAAACGTTTCCGCAATTGTACTGTTTACATATGAATAACTATATCGGTGATTTTCATTTTATTTTGCCGAGAGTACTTTCCGCGTACATTTGATAGGCCAGGGAATATTTGTAACCTCTGACTAATGGCCTCACAGTAAGCACACAAAATCTGGTCGGCGGGAGACATGTTTAACATTGTAAACGCCCATCTCCATGGAATTTGTGTTATGTAGAGAATATTTAAAACGTTATTCAACAACTTCAGTAAGATATTAGACTTTTATTCAGCCAAATGATTCAAAGTTTAAAATTTATGTTAGGTATTCCTATTTTCGAAGTGAGCTGCACGGACAGTAGTGACTTTCATCGACACCTCAATTGTTGTTGTTTAACGACTAACGTCCCACTCACGAATATTTCACTCATATGGAGATGTCACCAAATGCCGGTGAAGGGCTTCAAACTTTTGGCCTATGATCGACACGTACGACCATTGGGCAGTGAGGGTTCCTTAACGTGCGATACCTACTGTGACACGGGTGTCATGTTTTTGTCATGTTGTAAATTTTGTATTCAAAATTTACAACATGACACAGGACCTCGGTTTTTACTGCCTCATCCAAAGGACAGGGAAAACCAGTCACCTCCGCCGAGGTTCGAACCCGCGACCCTCAGGTTGCGAATCTAGCACTCTACCGTGGAGCCACTACGAATCTCTCGGCACCTCAGTGAGATTATGTATATTGACACCTAGTGACACCGGTACTATAAAACAGAATCCATAGGGATGTTCTTTCATGGTGATTTAGTACTCAAGTAATTTCGGAAAGTGCTAGTGATTTCGGCAATTTCACTATCGACACTATAATATCATGCATTTAAATTCTGCATTGTGTAAAACATGTATATGAATAATTTGAATTTAGATTTTTAGTAGTCTACTGGAATGTGTGTGTTTGTGTGTGTGTGTGTGTTCTTATATCATTTTTATTTGAATTGTCAGGTCGAATGAATGAGGACGGGGCTGCACAAAACCACATTTTCGTCATTATCTCTGTAATCACGAAATAATTTAATTTAGATTCCTTTTAGTTCTTTTCATTACATCCGAACGCCTGTTTGACTAATATAATAAACATTAGCAATAATAGCTTAAACTTAAAAAAATATATGGAATGTAAGTTAATTCGATTTACTTTTTAGAACTCATTGAGATGAATCTTCATTGGTGCCGTTATGAACATTTTCAAAGTTTCCAATTAATATCAACACATGCCAAAACTGTTATTTCCAAGTGCCGATTCAAACACACTAAGTGCCGATTTCCATATTTCCGAAGAGCCGAAATCACTCGGTGGCAATTTGACTTAGGTACGAGTTGACCAGCAATACTATAAATAGACACCGAAGTAATAGGACTATTTTAGCGTTTTATTTTGTGTTTTCCCCAAATAGATAAATAAAATTGCTAAATTCGGGTAGATTGCATTCACTTGAAATACGTCTTATCCCATTAAGATGAAAACAAATGACTACGCATGTCTACTAACTTTCCGATGTGAGGTCGATATGAATATATCCCACAATACCATTTTTTATACATGCCCACTAAAATTTTTTTTTTTCAAATTCGTAAAACTTTTAAACAAGCCAATATGTGCACGTGTAATTAATGAGAACTTTATATCTTTATACAAGGATATAATATCACTTACAGAAAAAATCACGCCCTACCACCGCTAATGCTGCTTTAAAGATAGATCTTTATATATATTTCTATTTCTTTTTTTCAGATTATTAACTGGTGTTGCTGTGCATCAAAGGCTTAGAAAATGGACGTCTATGCAATAGCAGATGATGTATGTATAAACATGTGCGATTGGTGGAAAAGAAAAAAAAAAAAAATAATCCACCTGATAAATCATCTAAATAACATTTGATGACTACATCATACTAGAACTATGGGCGACTACATCATACTGCCATAGGCGGCTTACATTATAGTAACATAGGCGACTACATCACACTAGAATAGGCCACTTATATCATACTAACATAGGCGACTACATCATACTAGTACCATAGGCGACTTCATCATACTAACATAAGCGAATACATCATACTAAAATAGGCGACTTACATTATAGCAACATAAGCGACTACATCATACTAGTACCATAGGCGACTACATCATACTAAAATAGGCGACTACATCATACTACCATAGGCGACTACATCATACTACCATAGGCGACTACATCATACTTAAATAGGCGACTACATCATACTAACATAATAGACTACATCAATCTAACATAGGCGATTGCATTATACTAACATAGGCGACTACATTATTCTCACATAGGCGACTACATCAATCTAACATAGGCGACTACATCATACTAACATAGGCGATTACATCATACTAACATAGGCGTCAATATCACACTACCATAGGCGACTACATCATACTAACATCTATGGGCGACTACATCATACTAACATCTATGGGCGACTACATCATACTAACATCTATGGGCGACTACATCATACTAACATAGGCTAAAATCTCATTTACTTTTGAAATATATAATTTGGGATTTGTGCCTAAAGCTGCACTAAGATAACCATTACGTATTAACAGACATTGTGAGTGTACAGTATATATGTTATATTAGAATTTTCTAAATTCAGTATGTAATTCACCAAACCCTGAAAAAACAATGGACTCGTTTGTAAATCAGTGAATTAGACGAGTCCAAATGTGTCTTTGTGGATGAATGGGTTAATTCTATTATAACATATACACATTACTGGCCAGTTATAAACAGAAAATACGTATTGTTGTTGATATAATGAAGCAGGGTCTTGATAGTCCATAATTAGCATGATAGTATACAATATAGTTGTTTTTAGCTGTATACATAACTGGATTGTGCTAATCTGTCAAATGTTACGTGAGGTTGGTTTTATTATTATCTGTTTTTAGCTGTAGGTTATACATAACTGGATTGTGCTAATCTGTCAAATGTTACATGAGGTTGGTTTTATTATTATCTGTTTTTACCTGTAAACATAACTGGATTGTGCTAATCTGTCAAATGTTACATGAGGTTGGTTTTATTATTATCTGTTTTTAGCTGTAGGTTATACATAACTGGATTGTGCTAATCTGTCAAATGTTACATGAGGTTGGTTTTATTATTATCTGTTTTTAGCTGTAGGTTATACATAACTGTATTGTGCTAATCTGTTACATGTTACATGAGGTTGGTTTTATCATTATCTGTTTTACCTGTATATATAAGTGGGTTGTGCTAATCTGTCAAATGTTACATGAGGTTGGTTTTATTATCATCTGTTTTTAGTTGTAGGCCTATACGTAACTGGATTGTGCTTATCTGTCAAATGTTACATGAGGTTGATTTTATTATTATCTGTTTTTAGTTGTATATACATAACTGGGTTGTGCTGATCTGTTAAATGTTACATGAGGTTGATTTTATTATTATCTGTTTTTAGTTGTATATACATAACTGGGTTGTGCTGATCTGTTAAATGTTACATGAGGTTGATTTTATTATTATCTGTTTTTAGTTGTATATACATAACTGGGTTGTGCTGATCTGTTAAATGTTACATGAGGTTGATTTTATTATTATCTGTTTTTAGTTGTATATACATAACTGGGTTGTGCTGATCTGTTAAATGTTACATGAGGTTGGTTTTATTATTATCTGTTTTTAGTTGTATATACATAACTGGGTTGTGCTGATCTGTTAAATGTTAATTGAGGTTGATTTTATTATTATCTGTTTTTCATTTTCATCTCTTTTTTAGTTTTGGGTTTTTGTTTTGCTATATTGTCAAATGTTTTCTGTAAGGTACAGGTGATCGATTATATAAACAAAACTATTCTTCGATATAATGTGTGATTGATATGAAATCAATAACAGCAATACATTGTATATTGTCAATGCGATTTAAAGGATCGATCTTCAGTCAGTGGAATGTATTAACAAAACAAGTTCATGATAATTGAAGAGACACATTATCAATACTATATTGTGCATATAAACATTTGAAAAAAATGTATTTGTTTATCATAATTCTATTTCTGATATTTGTATAGGTGGATATTGTAAAAAGAATGAATAAGGTTGCAAACGCTTTGATAGCCACATACAGGTTTTTCTGACATAAATAGGCAGAAGGGAATGGCGATATAAATTTGTTTATGTATTTTATAACGACAGTGACTTAAGTGCTTATCTTTGTTTTTATAATTAAAAAAAAAAACAATTTTTTAAATATTGAAAAAATTACGTCAATATATATATATATATATATATATATATATATAATATATATATATATATATATATATATATATATATATATATATATATATATATATATATATATCTTTGCCGAACAATTTTTCCGGCGCACCTTCGGCAATTCAACCTATTGTGCCCCTTTATTGTCCGAAAATTGCTCATTATTCTTAAGTAAAAGCCTTCTCAGTCAGTTGCGTAAAACTGGCCTTGACCTTTAATTTGGCATTTCGATCTATTGTATTATATTGTCAAAATATAACAAATAGGATTCTTCAGATTGTGCAAGGTATGCTTCTATTGCAATGTCGCATATTATCCAACACTTTTATTCTCACCTTTGTCCGTACGAGTTATCGCGACTAAAAGATTCATAATTTATGTAATTTCTGCCGCCATTATCACACTGAGAACTGTCATACACTACTTCGCACCTCAATCTTATAAAAGTTAAACAAAGAATTTTTACCAATTAAAATAGAGACTTGACTAATAGTTAACTACTGATAGAAAACAATTTTGGTTAAATAATAGATAATAAGTTATGACCAATTTTGTTCTTCACTTCCTATTTAGCTATAATTCAACATTTCATGTAATATTGCGCATGTGCAGTACTGTTTAGACATAATTCTGGTACATGAAAACTTTCTGAATGTTGTCGTCAATTAGCATATAAATTAACTTCGTGTAAGAATCAATAGTTGCACACACACACACACACACACACACACACACACACACACACACACACAGAGACAGACAGACACACACACACACACACACACACACACACACACACACACACACACAAACACCTGCAACTTTAGAGCATTTTTCTTAGTAATCTAAACAGTACAACAAGTGGATAAAAGAAGAAGTAAAATAATTCATTGCTGTACAGATGCCTCGTACAACCAGTATCTATTTCAGTATGATGCCATTTTATTGAGCTATCGAGAGTGAAGATAAATACTTTAAAGTTTTTCGATTCATAAATAAATAAGGGGTAATTTAGCTCGATTCGAAATACACGTGGGATATACAATACGGAAGTAGAATTGGATTACTGATTAAAGAAATCGTGCGTTACGAACTTCCGTTCTTGAAATTATTACCAGCTTTAGACATGGGAAATAGGTAGGGAACATACCCTAAACAAATTACAATATAAATGTACATTGAATAGTAGTAAAGTAATTGAATCAAAAGTTATACGATTAAATGCGATTATTCTTAACATAATGTGGTGACGCCATACCTTATTAGGACTTTGATAAAAAAAAAACCAACTTTTAATGTTTTCGCCATATTCAACAATTCAGATTCTTCATGTCGACTAATTAAATAACGAAAGAGAAAACCCGGTTATATCGAAACTAATAAAAAGTAACTGAACTTCTGCAACTGTCCTTACTAACATAGACTGAGAGTCGTTATACATGTTGTTTAATGACCCATTAGCTATGTTTACCATCCAAAATATTTCGATTTTTTCTACCTTTACTACTTGCACATGATGTACAGTAACAAATAAGAGCTATGCAACATAACAAAAATCTTGTATTTCTAAATATTTTATGAATATAAGATCAGGTCCAATGTGGTATTCATATGCAAATAGTAAGACTGAGTTATTCAATTGCAAGAAAAAAAGTGCCAAGCAGTGGTTTTTGAAGCAGTTTCCACAAAATCTATAGGGAATTAAGAATTTTAAGCCTGTATATATCTTTGTTTTATTATTGTATATAAATCTAAGTAGTAAAATGGGGGACTTTTTAAAAAAAATAAAAGCCACAGCTAATACCCCTTTAAAGCCCGATGCTCTTAATTACATTGAGGTCCTTAGTATGGGCATTTCTTATGTGTATGGAAACCTAGCTCCCGCTGACCCAAACCCTGATCTTCAACTTAAGTCTGACTACAATGTACAGAACACAAGATTCGTAGCTTTATATTGATATCAACAGTATCTTCGCATCACAGCAAACCTAAATGGCATAACTTAATTAATAGTTTGAGTAATGGCTTTTTATTGCAATTCATGTTCTAGCAATACTTGAGATAGTGATAATCCATAATGAGGACGGTCGAGATATTATATATGATGGTGGGTGGGGGTATTTGGATACCCTGTTTTACCAGAGATATATAAAATGAGTCACGAAGAACACGTCCTGTTACTGAGTATTAATAAACAGAGAAATCAATAAGTGTTTCTGTATTTACCATTTTGTATTGCGAATAAATTGGGAGAATGAGTTGTGAGCTATAACAGCTAGTGATAGGCACACGGGATTAGCTTTAATATATAGAAGCATTCACGTTTGTTATCTGAGGTAAATGTGTTTTTATTTATACTAACCTGTAGAACATATCAATTGGAAATTTTAAACTGTGTATAATCAGCGGAGTGGAAAGTCTTACTTAGCAATTTATAAATCTCAATTAAGTAATGGAGTATATTTAAATGATTGTACATCAGCAATACTTGAACAGTTACATATAATTCTACAAGACTTGTGAAGACATGAATACCTTGTAGCACGTTGCATGTTAATAGGAGATCGGATATTATTTATTTATCAACACTTGAAGAAAAGTATACTCGATTGCTTTGGAAAAATCGACATTAGGCCTTTTTATCAAATGATATATATATATATATATATCAGGAAAAAATTGATCATTCTTTTCCTCGAGAATTCAATATTCTAAAAGTGTATGTGTTCGTTTTGAAACATAGCGGATCTTTTATCGATGATAGTTGATATGTTTGTCAATATGATCTACATGGAAAATTAATTATCATTGCTAAGAAATAGTTGGTGGACAAAGTGTATAGTTAAAGTAATTCTATGTCTCTCATCAATGTATTTGCAGCATCCGTCTCAACAGGAACTATAAAGCGTGATAATTATTTAATATCATTTTATTGTTGTTGTTTAAGTTACGACGATACATTGAAGATGGAGAGTACAGAGAAGTATGTTTACTTCTGAATGACATAACAGACCTAGATGTAATAGAAGATATAGAATTTAAGGTACACATGCATACGCACAAACACACACACAGACTCTCTCTCTCCCTCCATCTCTCTCTCTCTCTCTCCATCTCTCTCTCTCTCTCTCTCTCTCTCTCTCTCTCTCTCTCTCTCTCTCTCTCTCTCTCTCTCTCTCTCTCTCTCTCTCTCTCAGATTAACAGGAGAACAAGACAATTTATTTAAATTCCTGACTTGATTTTTCAGGATTATGTAGCTTATTAGATTACTAATGCAGTAATGGTAGTTGAAACTTATATGTGTAATGGAGTAGACTAAGTAGTTGGAAAATTTAAAATGTGCCAATGTTTTATTGACTACTTAAATGTGAAAAAATAACTAATTACATATACCTGTATCTGCTTTTAATATTAATCAACGTTTATCTGTGTCCCTACTGGCCTTTTCAGAAACGAAAGATATTAATTCCAATGTACTCGGTTATACATGACCCTAAACGTATTTTTCTTAGAAGCTTTTAGATTTAACCAAAAAGAAAATCACATATGATTTGAAATATTTTTTGAAAACTATATATTAATTTATTTTTAGTTTTTGGAAAGAGATTCAAGGTGTGATCCTTTAAATTTTGCCATTTCACACAGAGAGGAAGCTATTGCCATTTACCTGGTAGAAAAGGGGTTCTGTTTAAGTAGAGTTTATCAGGTAAGATAAAGATGTTGACATGGTGTCAAACTGTACAGGCATATATTACATTACAGATGAAAAAAAATTAGAAATAGTAATGATCCGACTGTACAGAAATACATAACAATAAAGGCAATAAAGACATTGATTGTACAGTAATAGTAATGGTTCGACTGTACAGGAATATATATCAACAAACAGGGAAAACATACATTAAGTGTATAATAATAGTAATGGTCAACTGTACAGAAATATGTAACATAACAAAGGCGAAAAGACATTAAGTGTACAATAAGAGTATTGGCCCGACTGCTCAGGAACATATAATCCAGCAAGGGCAAAGAAACATTAAGTGTACAATAAGAGTATTGGCCCGACTGCTCAGAAATATATAGTCTAACAAGGGCAAAGAAACATTAAGTGTACAATAAGAGTATTGGCCCGACTGCTCAGAAATATATAGTCTAACAAGGGCAAAAAGACAATTAATGTACAACAAGAGTATTGGCCCGACTGCTCAGAAATATATGGTCTAACAAGGGCAAAAAGACATTAAGTGTACAATAAGAGTATTGGCCCGACTGCTCAGAAATATATAGTCTAACAAGGGCAAAAAGACATTAAGTGTATTTTGTATAACATGATTTGAACAGCTGTAGCACAGTTATTGTATCTATTTTGTATAACATGATTTGTGCAGCTGTAGCACAGTTATTGTATCTATTTTGTATAGCATGATTTGTGCAGCTGTCGCACAGTTATTGTATCTATATTGTATAACATGATTTGTGCAGCTGTAGAACAGTTATTGTATCTATTTTGTATAGCATGAAATTTGTGTAGCTGTAGCATAGTAATTGTATCTCTACGTTCATACAAATACAAGATAATTATTTTTTAAAGAAAAACACAATGTATAGTGCTCTGTTCGACTGGAAGCAGCAAAGCCCCAATTTATTTGTGTCATATATTATATACATTTGTACATGCATATAGTGATACATTTAAATGTTTATAATCAATATATATAACTCTATAATTATTGTCCAAATAATTCTTATGAATATATATTGTTGTTATATAGGCCTATTCATCTAATTACATGTATAAGATTATAAATAAACATGTAACAGTCATGTAAATATTCCAGGTGAACAGGCTAGAGTGACCACCAACGTCCAAACCGTAGTATTTATATACTCGTGTCACGTGACTGAACACTATAAAGATAGTGTTCGAATATCTAAGCATCTCAATAGAAAAAATACTACAAAACGTATTTTCAATTACAGTGGCCAAATCAGCAATGCGATCAATGGTGCTACTATGAGCACGGGGTAGATCAGTGTTCCGCTGCTTATACTGCCTCTGATCGTGCTGGAACTGAAAACCTCTATCGTCTGAAAAATCACATCGACGAAATTCAGCAGGGTAAAAAGAAACGAGGACAGAGTCTACCTGTCAAACGTATATCCAGTCATCCTTCCAAAACAAAAGATAAATCGAAAATAGACAGAGTAAGTAATATTGCAATCAAGATATTTATAAATGACGTGAAAGTATAGAAGTGTTAGAGGAGGTTGTTTAATATTACATGTGAGGCTACTTTGTTTATTGATTTGTCAGAGGAGGTTGTTTTATATTGCTTGTTAGGAACCACCAGTTTGTCCTCATGATTTACACCTAAGGTGATTTGTCTGTTTTCATCTGAAGGCAGCAAGACATAAATGCTCTTTTTGTCACGTTTCTGGTTCATATTATAACATCATGTATCTAATTCATGTGTGATTGCGTTCATGCGTTTGTCCTCTTACTCAAGTCGACCTCGTACACTTACAGAGGTATGTTTGACACAATACACTCACTATCATTGCCATTTCATAACAGAGGTCTGTGTGAAAACCATGGCCACTAATGATATGTATTTGTGTCTACAGATGGTGCCAAATCAGGACAACAATAAAAGAAAATTATCTGATGACGCCCGTGATATGTTGAAAGATCACCCAGACTTTAGAACCTACGCCAGAAGGGTATTGTTTTGCTTTTTGTGTTGTATACAAGTTTTGTTTGAAAATTAAAAATAAAATTGAAACCACTTTTGTTTCTTTTAAATCAATGTCATTTGGTTTCTATTTTATAATGTTGCGTTAATGAAGTACATTTATAGTCCGTTTGCTCTCCATTGAAACTGGGGTTTAGTCATTTTTTACAAAAACCAAATTATTTATATATTTTAAATGCTCATTATTGTTATTTTAAAGGTTATACATAACTACAAATGAATTTTAATTGCATTAAGCAATTCAAGGGGGAAAGTTTCCCAATACTAATAGTGTAAGATTTCTTTCAAATTTCAAGACAAAATACGTGGGTGTAAATCGAATGCATTGAACAGCCATAATACTGTAAATATAAACAGTTTTCAAACCACATGGTTACCTGAAAATAACCAATATGCCTGCTGTTGTCCATTCACACAAGATGAATAGGCCTAACTTGTCACTCACTTAATTCATGCAGACTGGTCAATAAGGGATCATCTCACAATTGCAAGTCAACATAAGTTTCAAGTTAAAATTTTTGTTTGTTTTTATGTTGTTTTACATCCAGCGCGCCATGAATACTACTAATAAGATGAAATTATTTCAGTAACATAGTTTTGTGCATTATATTAAAATGATGCAGACCTATAATTCCGATTTTTTTCAGTTCATAAAAATAATTATTAATTTATGATACAATCCCATGCCAGTCTACTGTCATATGACCCAGAGTTTCTGATTTGCATACGGCCTACTAATGCATGAATCAGAAAGAATTATGGGTGCTGTTTTATCAACTATGCATTTACCCACACAAACTTTTACAAAATTTTGTATTGCAGTAAATGGGTTTTGTTAGCAAACCAAAAATTTGCATATTCACAGTTCAGTTATGTATGGTAAAATCAAAAACATTGCAGAAAAATTCAAATTTGATGATTCAGTGAAATTGAAGAAATTTAACAAAACCCCAGTTTCAATGGAGAGCAAACGGACTATACTTTTTCTGTATCATATTAATGCATTATTGTTATTTATTCCCATTGACCTGCAATACATTTTATTAAATAATAATATTCAATTATATATGTAAACATGCTGAAAAAAATTTGATTGTTGCATGTAATTGCAAATGTATCGTATAATTTTAGGACACGGGTGACACACTTATGCACGAAAACGTGAGGAAGCCAAAGATCTTCTTGTATGTACTTGCTAATGCCGGTGTTCCTGTCAACATACAAAATAGTGTAACGTATTGATTATATATATTGATAACATTATTTTATAATGGTCTCAGATATCTGTATTTTAAACGTTAATGTCGGTGGTGTTAATTTTATCAAACCAAACATTTCTGTGGTTTACGTGGCAGACTTTATGTACCTCAGATTACACAAACACACACACACACACACACACACACACACACACACACACACACACACACACACACATACATACATATATATATATATATATATATATATATATATATATATATATATATATAAAGACATTGCCAGACTATTTACAATAATTACATAATAATTAACTACTTCACATTGTAGGATGGTGACACAGCTCTACATATTGCTGTTCGAGAGGGTCTGCTTGATGCTGTTGAAGCCCTGTTACAGTGCAGTGCTGATATAACAATGAAAAACAAGGTAGTGTAGAATTCATTCTTGATGTGTAAACACTGATGGTTTAATCGTCTGTATATAAAATATAGATAATAATTATTTGTTATGTAATTCTTTCAATTCTTCTTGTAATGTCACCTTCACTTAACATATCACTTTTCTGATGTTTAAGTGTTATCTAAAGAGAAATATCAATTATCACTTTAAGTGTCATCTAAACAGAAATATCAATTATCTGATGTTTAAGTGTCATGTAAACAGAAATATCAATTATCTGATGTTTAAGTGTCATCTAAACAGAAATATCAATTATCACTTGACGTATCATTTAAACAGAAATATCAATTATCTGATGTTTAAGTGTCATCTAAATAGAAATATCAATTATCTGATGTTTAAGTGTCATCTAAACAGAAATATCAATTATCTTATGTTTAAGTGTCATCTAAACATAAATATCAATTATCTGATGTTTAAGTGTCATCTGAACAGAAATATCAATTATCACTTTAAGTGTCATCTAAACAGAAATATCAATTATCTGATGTTTAAGTGTTATCTAAACAGAAATATCAATTATCGTTTTAAGTGTCATCTAAACAGAAATATCAATTATCTGATGTTTAAGTGTTATCTAAACAGAAATATCAATTATCTGATGAACTGGCCTGGCGCGGTAGCGCGCTCGACTCTAGATCGTGAGGTCGTGAGTTCGAGTCTTGACTTGCGGCAGGTTGGTTTCCTGTCCTTTGGATGAGACAGTTCCTTTTTACAGTAGGTAATGGCACGTTAAAGAACCCTTTGCTCAATGGCCGTAAGTGCCGAGCATAGGCCAAAATTTGGTGCCCTTCAGCGGCATACAACAACAACAACAATCAATCACTTATCTGGTGTTTAAGTGTCAGACATAACAGTTATCCTAGGCCTGGCACCGTAAAACTTGAGAATTTACTCGTCTGAGTTTATTCTCAACATTGCCTGCTCAGGCAATTAAATCTAAGGATTAGCCAAAAATGAGTAAAATATTTAGGTAAGTAATTCTTAAGTTTCAAGGTGCCAGGCCTTAGTAAAACAGAAATATCGTCAATTTAGAGTTGAAATTATCCTTCACTTATATCGAATATGTAGATATTGATATATTTTTCAGTTTGGACGGACACCATTGGATGAAGCAGATAATACTAACAAACCATTAATGAATTTGCTCTTATCCTCCAAGGTTTGTATCAAACTTAATTACTTTTCATGTTAATAAGATAACATAATCTACCCCAAAATAATATCCGGATTTTTTGTTATTAATGAATCGCGAGAATGTGAAATTGGTTGAAAAATAAGATTTATTTCTCAAAATTATGCAAAGCAAATGTAAATTTAATTAGTTGTCAAATAAATCAAGCGTTTTCAAAGACAAACCATATACAAATGATGTACAGTGAAACCTGTATACAGGGGTCACCCAAGGGAACAGAAATTATTGACTTTGATGTACAGGTGACCCTTATACACAGGATTAATTTAGTTGAAGTACGCAGGTAAGGAACTTGAAAAAAACTGGCCTTTATAAACAGGTAATCCTTATATAAAGGTGGCCGCTATAGCAGGTTTTACTGTACTGTGAATTAATTTTTTCTGTATTCGATCAAGAGAATGCTTTAAAGCTGACTGTGTTAAAAGAAACCATATCTTATTTGTTTTACAATATTGCATAACAACGATAACAACAAACTTTTGTTGAAATCAGAGTTACCACCCTAAACTTCAACCAGTTTAACTCATCAACCCCTGAAAAACAATGGACTCTGCTGTAAGTCAATGACTTAGACCAGTCCAAATGTGTCTCTAGGGGTGAACGAGTTACTGGATCATAATAAGATGTTTTGATATTTTCGTGAATACGTATTTTGAAAAGGGAATAATAGTAATGAAATGATTGATATGAAATTCTGATTGTATTATCACGTTTGACACAATTACAGCTATATTAGCAATCAAAAGACTATATTCATGTTGACTGGTTAACTATAACATTATTTCCATTTTATCAGTCTGGTCTAATGACCGCTGTCTCTCAAGGAGATAAGTACACGGTTGAGAAATTCAAACATTTATGGTGTAATGTGGATGCGGTCGTAAATAAGGTAGATTATACTGATGATGGTCAGGACGTATTGTCATATGTTTTAAGCACTATATAGAACTACAACATTGGAACCTCGCTGTGAGGATCACCTAACTGACTGACTCAAAGTGGTCTGATTAGTGAGATGGTCTCTTAAGTGAGGTTCTGTACGTATTATATATTTATCAAGAGACTACAAATTTATAGTCTGAAATGAGAGTTGGTCACCTATGCGAGGTGTTCTTTAGACCAGGTTCCAATGTATATCATATATATATATATATATATATATATATATATATATATATATATATATATATATATATATATATATATATATATATATATATATATATATATATATATATATATATATATATATAATATAACATCAAAGTTTGTCAGGTAATATGCTATTATCCGAAATACTTTTCATCCTGTAACACTGTAATAAGTATACCAAATATATTATATATCAGTGATAAAGGTTGTATTTGGATGATTGTAATAATAATCATAGACTAAAACATATGACGAGAAAAATCCTGCTATATGTTAGTGTTGGTCTGGCACTGTTAATAGCTAATCTGAGTTAGAGCGTGTTCACTTGGATTTGGAAATGGTTTTATTTGTTAGTGGTGTACTCAGAAACGTTTTGAGTTTGTGGTGTCCATGTGTAATAACAAGGAGCCTAGGTATTGTTATAATGTATATCATCAATGTCGCTTAAACATATTTTTAAATTAATTCCAGTATTTTATCATCATAATTATGGGTCAAGGTCTGCACAAAATATTACTTTTTATGTGAAAACGAAACGATCTTGAGCATTTGTTTTGACTTAATCTGTAAAACTATAACTTTGGTATTGTTAATATTTGAAAAAAAACAAAACTTGAATTTCGAAATTCAATTTTTGGTAAATGATAAGTTTCAACCAGACACCCTATACTTCAAATGACATACTAAAGGGATATTTCGTGGTAATACTATATTTATCAATATTCATGGAAATACAGTTGAAGCACTCAACTTGGCACATTGATGTAGACATTTTTATATCACAATGGCACCATTTATGCTGATATGTCGTGGTAATTAATTATTTGAGCATTTTGTTTTGCATTTGTATATATGTTATAATGCATTAATAACGCTAACGTCATTTGCTGTGTATTAAAACACGCCAATTACTGTGTGTTAATACAAGCCAATGTGTGTTTGTATAATGTCTCTGCTAGTTTGTGTGTGTTTTTTACTTTATTAGCATGGAGTAATACTCGCAATAGAAAAGGGGAAATCGTTGGTTTTAGACCACATACTTAAACATGTCTGGTGCAGTACTTCCACTTTTGTAAAGGTAAAACACCTAGTGTAATAACAAATAATTTCCTTCCATGATTTGTATAACGGTTTGTAATAGCTTATACCAGAATTATACCATGTATAAATGCTCTATAAAACGGATCATTCCTGTAACACGAGTTGTTGGACTGTTCACAAATCTTTGTGCAAACTCAAACTCTGGTAACAGAATATATGGTAATATAACATGTGAAACATATCTAATGTTTTATTTAAATGTATAAATGACAAAAATTATTTATGCCAATTCATTGTATTAATGTCCAAACACTCAAATTGATGTATGCTGCAATTTATTACGAATTCGAAATACGGGTCGATATGAGAGCCCAGAGTTCTATAGACTGGTAAATGAAAACTGCTGTGAATTACATTTGTTTTGTGGTAAATTTATATGCATTTTATAAAACATGTTGTAGCGTATTAATTTTTCAATATCAGTTAAATTTACATATAATCTCAGAAATTCTCTAGTATTCCTACGACTACTTCTACGGTTATGTTAAAATTACTTTTCAGAAAGGAAAAACATTGATAGAATGGGCAGAGTCCACGAGAGGGCCATTGGATTCGTGTGTTGGAAAGCTGAAAGAATTTCATACCACAAGCGTAAGTTATTTTATTTGAAAAGAAAAATTTACAATAAATGAATAACTTGATTTCCAATCATACACCAGAGGTAAATTCACTCACATCTCACTATGCTCGAGTTTTATCTTGTTCGACTTTTGCCATGCGTGAGGTTCCAATAGAAATGAATGTGTACTACAAGAAACATTAATTTCTATTCGAGTATGGCCTGTGACGTAACTTGAGCATGGTGAAACTCAAGCCTGTTGAAACTCGAGTATGGTGAAACTCGAACCTGGTAAAGCTCGAGCATGGTAAATTTCGAGCCAGGTGAAACTCGAGCCTGATGAAAGTCGAGCAGGGTAAAACTCCAGTCTTGTGAGATGTAAGTCAATATACCACTGCATTATTTCAGTGGTAAGTCCATTACTTTCAATATTACTTAATATATTGACTATTTACTTTTTGTTCATGAGAAGTAGAGAAATTTGCACTTTCAACTTTTTTGTCCATGAGAACTGGAGAAATTTGCACTTACAACTTTTTGTAAATGTTTTGTGAGCTGATTGATTTGTTAAAATTAAAAGCATTACCTTACAAATATAACCTGTAATGTTGTGCAACTTACCTGCGTTCCACCGTGATGTGTAACAACTTAGGGAATCTCTTGTATTGTGTATGTAGTATTATGCTGAGGAAGTTGAAGTAGCTACTCTACAGAGAAAGAAGAACACAATGTATTAGGCGCTTATAGTCAGACAAACAAGTGTTGATTGCATAACTCATATAAGAGCTACATTTCGTCCATAAGAACTGGAGAAAGTGTCATTTCATTGTAGTCATCTGATATTTCTTTTATTTTGTACAGAAACTGATACACGCTGTTTTATGTGACGATGTTCAATCTGCAAGAGACATCATTGAAAACTCAAAGAACTGGAATGTAAACTGCAGATTCAGGGTAAGCATTGTGTTAGGGTAATTTATATCAGAATACAATCAGAGTACTTATCTTTGTAGTTTACCAGACAATTACCAGTGTAAACAAATAATAGTCAAATTTGAAAAAGTAGTGTAAACAAATAATAACATGAAATACAGACCAGTAAAGAAAAATAACAACAACATAGTAGCCAATAATATGGAATACAGACCAGTAGGAACAAATTTTTACATACCGACTGCGATTCCCTTCATTGCAAAGTATATAGAGTAGAAGCAAAAAATTAGTAACAACATGATGTAGTGAACGAAATAAACATAGAATATCACACAGACCAGTAAAGAAAAACTATACAATCACAAAACAAACAAAAATACGAAAGAAATACAGATCTGGAGCTTAGAAACAAATACAGGTATATTGCGATACATCTAGGTCAGTAGTCAGAACAAATATGAAATACAAGAACATAAAAAAACAGTTAGAGGAACAAATTGTCAAGCATTTTAAACAGTCGATTTGTTTGCCTTCACCGACTGCAATTTGTCACCCATTTCATTGCAAAGTATATAGATGCTGATATGTCAAATAAAATGGCTATACTCAATAATCTGTAGTCACGTGATATCCCAAGTATTAACCGAATTCAAAACGTTTTGACATAATGGGGCGCGAATCATGAACATTTAACTTTCCTGCACCAAGCATCGAATATTTTAAAATAACCTCAAAACAAATCTGACAAGTTTTCAAAACTTTCCATATCACTAGTTTCTTTCAAAATGATATGAAAATAAGAAAATAAACCTTAATTCCATTTAATATTTCCGGACAGAAACGGGAACTACTTATCATCTCACACAACTGTTTAGCTGTTACGTCATATGAAAAACTCCCACCGCAAAGCAAATTACATAGAATGAATTTCGTAACCAGCTGACTACAGATTCACAGAAAATGGTAATATATATGAATATAAGGATTGTTTTAATAATAAAAACAGAGTAATCAATAAATATGAAATACAGACCAGTAGAAACAAATAATGACAACAGAGTAGTCTAGAAATATGAAATACAGACCACTAGAAACAAAAATTAGCATCATAGTAGTCAATAAATGTAAAATACAGACTAGTAGGAAAAATATTAATAACAGAGTAGTCAACAAATATGAAATACAGACCATAAAAAATACAAATAATAACAAAAAAAATAGTAAACAAATATGAAATACAGACCAGTAGAAAAAAATTAATAATAACATAGCAGTAGATACTAGACTTTATCAAAACAAAGACACGGGCTTTCCCGGAAAATGTTATGAGAAGTAGTTTTTGAGAGGCAATCTTTTATAGTGTGGTCCAAGATATTGTCTTTGAGATGCGAATTTTGATAATGTGGTCAAAAGGAAATCCCTTGAAACATGCTGTCAAAAATTTATGATGTTATTTAGTTATATAATTTGATAGGAAATATTTGACCTTTGACCTGTTGACCTTGAAAAAATATATACTTACGAAGAATATCCAGAAGGCTCACTGGTGTAAATTTCATAAAATCACGTAAGTAGCATTCCTTCATTTGTAATCGAATTTAGGAAAATTTGACGTTTTCGTGTCTGTGACCTTGACCTTTGATCTGATGACCTTAATAAAGTATACAGTTCTATAGAATGTTGAGAAGACTCATTGACATAAATTTTATGTTTCCGGCGTAGTTACTTTACTGTTATCGAATTTTATGAAATTTGGTGTTTTCTGACCGTGACCTTTGACTTGATGACCTTGAAAAAGTATATAATTCTGAAGAATGTCGAGAAGACTCACAAATGTAAATTTCATGTTCCCGGTGGCATTCCTTTACTTGTTATCGAATTTCATAAAATTTGACGTTTTCGTGTCTGTGATCTTGACCTTGCACCTGTTGACCTTGAAAAAGTATAGTTCTGAAGAATGTCCAGGGAACTCACTGACATAAATTTCATGTACCTATGTTTAGCCTGTCATCAGTTATTGCGTTTCATAAAATTTTACGTTTTGACCTCTGTTACCTTGACCTTTGATCCAATGACCTTGTCCAAGTTTCATGTACAAGTTTAGATGGTGATCTATCATTGGTGTAAGTTTGAAGTCTGTAAGTCTTTTCTTTTGTGAAGAATCTGTGAATGCAGATCCTGAGAATAATAATTATAATAATACATGACTTGACTTTGTTTGATCCTTTATATGTCAAGTATATGAATTATTTTCACTAATACTTATAATTTAGTTATATCCGTATATTTTAACTATTCTTCTATAGTTCTGACGCTTTTGATAGATAGTACTAGCGGAAAGTATATACATTTTCAAAGTATTAAAGTCACATTCCGACGAAAATGAAGATTTCAAAAACTTCGATGTATTAATGGCATTATGTGGGGGATATCCGTAGGAATTCTTAAATTTTTCCTGGTGTACGAGTGATATAAAGGGTGTGCTTGATTCACTACGAGAGTACTATTCCAGCATAGTCTCAGCACATGTTACAATCGAATGTACCAGGGCAGGAAGTAGTTATTTCAAAGAAGTCGATAAAATTTTAATAATTCACGTAAGTTTATGGTTAAATTGCTTGCCCAGGGCAGTGTTCCAGAGCATTTGATTGGTGTTCCACTTGTCTGAGTTGTCCTAGACAGTAAAACGAACCCAATCAGTAGAGCGTCATCACGTGACCGGCAACGCCTTACCAGTTATAAATAGATCGATGTGTTCGGTGTCTCCCACGATTAATTGATTAATTAGTTGGAATAAGACTTTTAAAAATATAACGAAAGTTCATGCGAATACGCATTAAGAGAGTACAGAAAAGTTCATCTATGGATAATACTCCCCGGAATGTGGCTTTAAATGATGCGTCTAACCGTTTGATAGTCTGTGTGTGACTAAGGATTACTCCTATTTATTGTTTGGTCTGTTTCCAATGATTGTAATTTGGTCGGTATGACACTTGGTTTCACCTGTATATCTGATGCACTTTGACCATATGTTCTATTGTACCGACTAGTGTGCCGAATATGGAATACATAAATACGCATGTGCAGAAAATAGCAACACAAACAGGAAACAGTTCAAATAGAGTTAGCATACATTGCAAAACCAATAATATTTTATATTGCGTGATATTTAGCGTTTTATCTAGAATAGATTTTTATATGAAAACATTTTAAATAGTTTTGAATATTTTTATGAATTACTCCAATAATGAAGTTTCTCTCACATGCTGAAAGTGATGCGTGAGGATCGTAACACCATCTAACATAAAACTTTAATTTGCAGGACAACCGCGGGAAAACGTTACTCTCACAAGCAGTAGAGTTAAACAATCTTGAACTAGTTAAGTTGTTGGTGGAAAATGGTGCAAAATTCGAGAATAAGCGAGTAAGAGAAAAAGAAGATGTAAGTATCCTTCCTTGATATATTTTGAATAGTAGCAGATTATGATTCAAATTTATTACACTGATATCACAAAAATCATTATACTCTTATCAATTTCATCCTAATTAACGCAGTCATTGACTAGTATTTTTACGAGTTGATGGAACATCAACGCAGTTATGTTATGCTAAGTTGTTTAATGGGAACAAGTCAAAGCACATTTTGCAGTATGGGGTTAATAACACATCATATTGTCGCAGTATTACACATGTATTTGCATTTCAGCAAAATAAACTCAATTTCAAGATTGAAATTCCCAATCACAGTTTTTGTCGTATATTTTTGCTTTTTAAAATGATGAAACTATAGTAACAATTCGCTGAAAAATACAGTAAAACCTGTATATAGGGGCCACCCAAGGGACCAGAGAATATTGACCTTTATGTGCAGGTGACCCTTATACACAGGTATGAATTTTAGTTGAAGTATGCAGTCAAATTTGCTTTAAAAACTTACCTTTATAGACAGGTTATCCTTTATACAGGTTGCCACTATAGCAATTGACACTGTATAAGCTACAAGACTTGTTGAAATATATGCTATTAAATGTCAATTTGGCGTCCGATTAATATGAATTTTAAGATATTGGTAAATTTGCTTTAGAATGTTATTTTCAACTATTTTTCATTATAAATTTGACATAGAATTGACAATTAAAAGCCATAGATCTGGACTGTTGAGAATTCTTGCGCACGATTAATATGCAAATGAGTTTTGGTCAAGTTTCCCTTACTGTGTATTGCCAAAATCTGTCTGTGAATTTGGACATAGAAGTTGCGTCAATTCTCACACACATTGCCCTGTCGCATAAAAATTTAATATCGATGAAACGATGTTTATAAGTACAAGATTTTATAATTATATCGCTGATCTATGAAGTTTGTTGCGTAATAAATAAGCCATCAGTACTCACGTTAGGCCAAATGTCTGACCCGAGTTTTGTAAAACCTAATTTTACCGAATTAAAACTTACGCTGCCATCAACTCGTATCAGTACTTTCAGTACTTGGATTATATAATGGTTCTCCTAAATTGGAAATGTCACAGAGAACCGTATTAAACACAGTACGTTGTCCCTATTTCATTGTAAATAACTGTAGTACTTCCAGAGAAGCTGGATGTATCATGTGAATCATATGAATATAAATCATAACGTATTTCCTATACCAAACCACGAATCACCTTTCACCTCTAAATTTCCACACATAATTTTCTCATGATGAAATGGGACTTTTGCGTTTTGTGTCACCGAGCGTAAGCTGCTCAAATTTAGAACAACTTACATTTCCTATGGTTTGTTATGTAGTAACAACCTATTATGGGTTTACTTCGACTTTTTATCGAGAGCTATCCTGTTAGCAGTGAAGAGATCATGGAGGTTGCATTCGCACTTCGTGTAAAATATAGTCCAACTCAAGAATTAAACTTATACAGAAAAGTCAAATATTTTGGTGTGAATGAAATTAAATCTACTTACTCCTGCCTTTCGAAATTATACAATACGATTTGTAGTTAGTTTCAACAAAACGTCATTGATCTATTTATAAATATGGAATTCCACTATATAAGATTCCAGTGTTGTTGAGCCTGCCTTGAGAAACTGTAGTATTTCTCCGCCATTCATCATAATGATAAAGATATTGACAGCTACAAGAATACATGGATGTAAATAGAAATAAATACTGTATATCGCTGATACCAAGATGAAGCTAAATAAATTTCTATTGAACTCTCAAGAATATATATGTTTTCTAGTCCATGGTAAAATGAAAATAAAAGCAGAATAGAGGGGATAGCATCGAGTAGGAGGTGCTTGTTATGCAAATGGCGCGTGAAATTCATTATGAATAAATTCCTGTCCATTTTGAAAACTATCAAATTAACGTGTTTGTTAACTAATCGCGATACATAACCTGCCTTAATGAGATTTCCCGTGCATATTTCCTTTATTTATACACCCTATATGGTGACCACATGCCTTACATAACCAGCGACTGCTCAGTTTCAGCGGACGGTCACTTGTATACTTTGTGTATTGATATCGTAAAGGGAGGCAACTGGAACATTGAATGTTTCCGGTTCTCGTTTCAGCGGAAGTTGGGGGAAATCGCCATGTCCATTGTCGGGTGGTTACACAACAATTATCACAACTTTTGAAGTTAATCACAATTAGATTGGATGTATAAACCTAAACTTTTTGTGTAATCGGTCTGTTCATTATTGATTTCAAACAGAAACGATGTCTTCAACAAAAAACAAAGTTGTATCCATTGCCGAAAGAGTCTTAAGTGAAATTAGTGATAAATCGTTTGACTACATCGCGACTTTACATCGATGACTTTAAGCTGGTTCACCCCCGTTCTTTAATTATGTTGATGAAATAATTATTTATTTAGGCAAGTAAACATTGTAATAAAAATTATTCTATACTCGTTCCCTAATATTTGTCACAGCCATTTTGTCTATGAAAAAAATTATTTTAAAGTTTAAGTAGGTTCCATAAATGTCGCACGTTTTATTTTGAAATGAGTGTTAATGCACGACAGACAATATTTAAAGTTGTTGCGGAAGATATAACAAATCAAATTTAATTTGTTAATTTTGAATTTATTTAGAGGCTGGGAATTGAAGTTTTGTTTTTGTTTTTAGATCTACATTAATTTGATTTATTTTCATTTCATATATGTAAGATAGAAGAAGTTTGAATCCCATGGCTATTTTGCCAAAATAACAACCCATTTCAGTGCTTTCAGTATTTTGATTCTTAAAAATGCTAACGTTGATGTTGTTTTTACGATTTGGTTTTCAGGCTGATGTTACTGTTCCATTGTTCCAAAAGGCCATTCATCCAGATATCAACCCCGACATTGCAAAATATTTAAATTCTCGTCTGTCAAACAAATCAGAACATTCCGAAAAAGACTCTGTAAGTAATTCTATCAGCGTATGAAAAATATAGACAAATTAAATTAAATTTCAACATGGAGCATGATGAGTATAGACAGATTATAGCGCTAGCCATGTAAATATTCAACATGGAGCATGTTGAGTACAAATCATAAATCATAGACAAATCATAGTGCAAGCCGTGTAAATATTCAAAATGGAACATGTCATGCAAATATTCAACATGGGACATGGAAATAAGCAAACATTCACAGTCAGTCTTAATGACATCTACTTGAATAAAGTATATCATTAATGACATTTATACTTTTTCATGAAAAGTCTCCAAGAGAATATAATTTTATAATCATTCAGTATGATAATAAAGTCAGATCATTTGCAATTTTCATTCCAGATTAGAATGTTGAGAAATCTGAATATTGGCCACTAATTTATCATGTTTACCTGTGCATTTGAGTTTGTCATTTGAAAATATTAGAAAGCTCCAATATTTTCATGTTTGTACGAAATAAAAAATGATAAATGATAAAATAGTGATATGGTCATCTGATGTTTTTAGAATGGTAACACAGCAATACTGAGAGCTATTGATCAAGGCTGTTCAGCTAAGTTTATTAGGTGGCTTATACATACCAGGGTAGGCTATTGCCTGCTGGATAGAAACAAGGTAAACCTTGCTGTTATATTCTCTTTTTGAAAATAAATGATAATATTCATGTCTACATTATTTTTTTCTGATTAAACACAAAATTGTGATACTAAATGTATTAAAATTAATTATTGCAAGAAAAATATGATTGATAAGAATTACTGTTGATTTTTCCAGCACCATGTACTGTTTAAATGATTAGCAGAAAATCTATTAAAAATAAGAAAAAAGCACAATGATGTTCGTTTTTATAACTGTTGTAAAGTCTATCATATCTCGAAAAAAATATGGAATTAAAATACATGTATAGTAAAAACACTTCATTTTGTTTTCAGGATGGTTTGACCCCTAAAGAACTAGCAATATCTATGAACAGAGAAGATGTTTTAAAAGAAATAGATAAGGTAGAGTATCTTAGGATAGATTTTGTATACATGACTTACTGAAACATTGAAAATGAAAGTGACAGATAATGTTCATTTCATGATAAAGATGAAATGCATTTCATAGTCATAAGGAAAGTATTAAATAATCCAGTGGTCAGTTATTTATTCTTTATGCATGTCAATATACACTTATACTTAACTATGAACTAATTCTACATAGGGGAAACGGGAACTACATTGCGCAAACAGCACATTCAGGTCCCGGAATATCGTTAAATTAGATTGTGTGAACATATTTAAATTATTTCCTTTTTTATAAACTACATACGACCATGTATCGGCAAGAAGAGAGGAAGAGATACATTTTATACAAGTATTAAAACCAACTCTTAACAGTTTGGTATGAATTGATGTTTACTTTGTCTGTATAATATGCATGTATGTACTTTTATTGCATATCTCTACAACTTACGCGGTTCAATCTTGCTACTATATTATGATGTCATTGTATTGTACACGTCATTATATTGTAGGCGTCAAAATACGTCATTGTTATGTTATGTTACAAAACGTCTGAAGATTTCGTTTGGATGAAAGCTCCAACGTTTTACTCTGTATTGTCTTTCTTATTTTTGATATGTAAAACCCTGACACTGTGAAGTTTACCTTTTTGGATATATATATATATATATATATATATATATATATATATATATATATATATTATATATATATATATATATATATATAGCGGTGCGCAGGGTATCGGCCCGGATAGCTCAGTTGGTAAAAGCGTCCGCTAGTCTTAGGAAGGTATATATATATTATATATATATATATATATATTTTTATATATATATATATATATATATATATATATATATATACCAGGACCTTCCTATCACGGAGCTAAATCTTATGAAACATGCATTTTTATCCGAGATCACGCGCTGTGTGTTAAATGGTTTATGATGCTACTGGCTTATGAATCCGAATTAAAATAGTAAATTAATGTCCACTAATTCATTTTAAAAGAAGGTTTGAACCCATAAAAATAAATGATACAGCTTCTCTGAAATGAATTTATTTTTCTTTACAGTATATCATACAAGATATGATACCAAACGGCATATCGAGATTTCCTACACATTTCTGGAAGGAGAAACATGTCACGTTAATTAAAGATGAGGTAAACTGATAAACGTAATATTTGATATCGCCCAATAGGTAACAGATGAATCATCATCGACATTAAATATTTCCATCACCCGATATTTTGATGTAGTTGTAATTCATTCTTGCATTTTATAATTATATTAATTCATATTGTGATTTTCTATTTCATAGTATCATAAAATCATTTTCACAGATTCTGAATTTACACTGATATAAAGCATAAATTTGAGAAATTGACCTTACTGCATAAATGACAGGTATTCTCAACTGATTTATACTACTAATATACAATGTCTTCTGTCTGTAGGTCACAGGGAAGACCATTGAAGAAGTTATAAAGGAATTATCAAAGGAAAAGAAAGAATATCTAACACAAAGATTGGACTTCCATTACATACAGGTGTTGTATTTCTGATCTATTTTATCTATACACGAGAATGTAGGTCAACATTTACAACACCTGTACCTGGCTATGCCTGTGTCAATATCAACTAAATACATTCCTCTTTCTGAACAAAAATGTTTTAAAGATTAATTTGAACAGCTTACTTATTTTTAAAACCCAACCACACTTCTTGACAATAGAAGGGATCTGAATGTATAACATGTACTACACACGAATATAAATCCATTTCTTTTTTGATACACTCAGAGTATGTTATTTTGTATACCAATACTATTAAATATAAAGAAACACGGACATTTTGGAGTTAGTTTATGGAAATATGCAAATTATTTTTATGATTTGTTATTTATTTTGAAAACACAATATAGTAATTTTAACATGAAGAATGATGTATTTATTTTGTTAATTCCATATCAGAATTATGCAACACGACTTTTTGAGGCAGCATCAACTGGGGCTGTAAAAGTTCTGGAGAAAAAATATGACTCAGAATATCAAGACAAGGTAACAGTATTAGTGATATGATATATATATATATATATATATATATATATATATATATATATATATATATATATATATATATATATATATATATATATATATATATATAACATTCCTTAGAGTGTGGTAGTGAAAATTTATGTTTGTGTATACATTGGCATTCGAGGCGAAGCCGAGACAATGATTTTATCATATTATACCGATCCACTGCATTGACGCATACGTTATCCATTGAATTAGTTAAAACACAAAATAAACTGCAACCGCAGTTTTATTTTTTATAATTTATTCATGCAAAAAAACCTACGTATGTTCAATACGTTCGTAATACAGAGTGCCTTCGATACCCAAACCGTTCTTTGCGTCGATTTTGAATCTTAAGCCTCCATCAAGGCGAGCATGTATGTAAGGCTGACTTCAGCAAATATATTTGATAACGATATATCAATTCGTCAAATCATTTAATTTCGGTTGTTGTTTCTGTCGGTTCCAGTTTGCATCGAGGAAATGTCTGTTACATAACTCATTTAGAGGTTACACATAGGCCTAATTACGACAAAGATAAAAAAACGAACCGTACTCGCATCCATTTCTGAGAATGTGATATTTTTATTGAATATCATCCTGCTGAATATCACCATGTAATGACCAAGACAGTGGAAAATACTCAACGCTTATTGTCCAATGAAATCGCTAAAATTTATGAAGAGGTATAAAATAACAAAATGTTCTTGTATACAAGGTTTTTGATTAGAAAGACCTTGATGGGGTTTTACAGGTAGCAATAATTTAATTTTTACATGTTTTATATTGTCGGGGGAGGGAATTTGAAAAATACAATGAATTGAAAACAAGTTGTTTTTGGTCAAATACTGAAACAAAAATTAGAAAAATGTCTAAATATCTCTGTCTTTCAGAATGGATACACAGTCCTGATCCGAGCGATAGTATTCCAACAGCTTGACGTCTGCAAGCATCTTTGTACGACCAGACCAACACTTTTGAATCTACCAGACAATGTAAGATTATATACCGAGTAATATCGTAGATCATACACAAGTTGCAACAATTAAGAGCACATGCCAAGGAAAGTCATGTGTATGTTCCGAGATGAAAGATCGTTACATATTGTTTTTGTTCTGTTGTTTGTCCCATTTTAAAGTTCGTAATATTTTGGGTTTTCTATCAAATAACAGTATTTATATTCCTGAACATTTAAAGATAGATATGTTGCTCTTAATTTATCAGGTGGAGAATATGTTTACCGAGAAATTTGTTAATAGTACCTTCCTCTTGTTTACCTGTGCAAAAACCGTATGTTTCACTTGGTATTTTGACTTTTGTACCTGTCTAGATGTGGCTTTGATATATTATGTACCTATCGGTGTCACTTAAGATATATCATATATAGGATTCACTAATTGAATGTTCTCCTTGCTGTTGTCTAGTGGTAAATTGCTCGACTCACAAATGGAAGGTCCTGGGTCATACAAAAGATTTTAAGAAATGATAGTGACCGTTTCTTCGCCAAGCACTGGACATACCACGTGAAAGTCACGGGTCTTTCGGATGAGACTTAAAACCATGATACCTTGTCACGGAAGGCGTGGCATGTAAAAGAAGTCACTTTGCAATGCCGTCAGTACATAACATAGGGCTGAATTTGTAACACATGGCCTATTTTGATTTGTTATACTTTCCATTAACTTAAAAATGCATACTATTAAATTTGCAATGCGCAATAAGTAATTATTGAAATTTGGTAAAGATCTACTACTAAAACAACAAAATCAAGATTGTAAAATTTCTCAACACAAGGGGCAAAAATATTTTGACATATGAAAGAATAACTCTTTATGCATACTGGAGATTCACTTCCATAACTAAAAAAGTTTTAGCCTCAGCGATGAATGATATAATGCCTATATTTCTTGTAGGAAAGGAAAAAACTGGCTTGAATTCATCATAAAACTAAAGTCCACAATTGGAAATGCTTTAAATATTTCCGCATTGGATATTAGTCCATTTATAGGAGTATGTTGTATGTTAATGATTTATTTGCATGATTTGAAGTGTCCAGGAGTGTAATGAAGCAGTATGCAGATGTATCACTTTCATTTTGCTTGCTCAATATTAAAAATAGCTTATGATAAAGAAACACACATTCTTCATTGATATAATTACATAAAACACATCCTGTAAAACAGGAAATGTCAATTTCAGTAAGGTGTCGTTTTGGAATGTTTTAAAATTTTGACTATATGACCGATGTTGTTTTCATACATATTCAATATTGTGCGTTTTCATCTGAATAGTTTCCTCCCCCTCCATGTTGTCTTGCTAGCTTTTTATCTTCTTTCTTCTTTCCATCTTTGCTTCTGATTATTGATACTATATGATTATATTCATCATTAATGGGTATGCTAAATGACATTTGTATCTTTTTCAGTGTAACAGATATCCTCTTCATTACGCCTATGCCTTACCAGAAAAATATTCTAAGGAGTTTGTATGTGAACTTATGAACAATAATCCGGATATAGACAATCGAGTAGATAAGGTATTTTTGATATTCCTCATTGCCTTTATCACAACTGTATATGCCTTCGGCAGCTCTTGCAGATGCTTTGTGGTTAAACTTATCACATTGGTCAAGTGGTCAGTGTAAAAGAAAAATACGTAACAATCATTTTTTAAAATCCATAAGTACCAACTGTTTGCTTTTACCAGGCACTCTGTTCCTTTTATTCATAAGAAACAGATACTTCATAAAAGAAGAAAAAGCTGGTCATGGACTTTAAAATTGAGATTAGATATATGGACCTTTATTGTCTATTATGAATGATTAATAACCATACTGATATAAGCGTGATACATCCTAGCGGATTTAAAGTCAAATATACCACAGTGTCAAGTACGAGTTATTTATACTTCGATATTTTAAATTTTAACCCCCCCCCAAAAAAAAAAAATTAGTGACCGGAAATACTAAAATAACTAAACAACAAGCATGATAACTTTGGCTTCACATTTAATAAGTTTTATCACAAGCTCAACATATGATCCGGTCTGATACAGACACAACCTACTTGATTATAAATTGTTGTCATAGTAATATGAAGAATGACGCTTAAATGTAGTCCATTTTCCGTTTTACGCTCGATATCTTAACCTTCCCTGAAATTACCATGTTTTGCGTCAAAATATTGAATAACTTGACGAAAGCTGATGATGGAATATCTCTACTGATTGGATACAGGAGTTAGATATAATGCTTTAATCTAAATATGACAACTGACTAAGGACATGTTGCGGGGGATGCCCATTGTCCATGGTATCTTGTCCCTGGTATCTCGTCTGGTAGGAAAAACACCTGCTTTGTTTACAACATGGGCGCAGACATTTTGTACACCCAAAGTTGTGCGGAGGGTAAAATGAGTCTGGTGATCTGATTAGTCATTAAACGAAAAATAAAAACGTTTTGCCATTAATAAGTGAAATTGAGGTAATAAAAAAGATACATGAATATGAGTAGTACTTTGCAAATTATAGGGCTGACGGTTGAAAATTTAAAGGGAGGGGTCATTTGAGAATAAATATCTTTCTTTGGTGCGGAATACTACGAGTTGTAAACAAGTGAAAATTAGAAATAGAAATGATGACAGCTTTCCCTTTTATTGCATATTTTGTTATCAAAATATTGATCTTTCAGCACAGGATACTGATTTGACCGAGATTTAATAAACATAGGGGTGACATTGACCTGAAATTTTGTATTGAGGCCTATGGGAAAATATTAGGTAGTGTCTGTCCTTGTATCTTAAATTGTTTAATGGACTTATTTACTGTGATCATTTTGGTTTCTATTTTTTTTTACTTTAAACCAATAAAGAGGCGTTACCATTGTACTTCATCCACAGATAATACACTGCTATATAGTTAGTATTAAAAAATCCTCGTGTAATTGCGATGTCACAACCAGATTTCTATACCTTTAAGTTAAGAACATTGTAACAGACACACTTAGTAAAACAAGTTTATTCTGATTAGGAAATACCTGAGTGATCATAAAGGTAATATTCTGTTTTTGCCTTGCTTTTTAGGATGGAAGATTACCAGCTGATTACAGAAAACTCAGAGAAACTATAGAGATACAGAAAATGTTGTACAATGCTAGGATTCTTGATCCCTATGGAAAGGTATGAATTAAAATGAATTAAAATATACCTTATGTAGGCATACTGTAGGCCCTACCTAATAAGCTTATATCTGCATTGTCATATTGACTACCTTCCTCTAAATGCAAATTATGTAAGTATCTGTTGATTTGTTATATCATATGTCTGTACTAAATATGACTACATTTGCATATATGATATGGTCACGACCCCATACATTATTTTTCTCGTAATTCACTCCATGCATTCTCTTAATGTACCCCCTGTTTGGAACTTCTTTATTTATATTGCGATCAGTGAAAAGAAAAAGGGTTCCTTGTATCTTTCGCTTCCGGTACATTTCATTGTCTGCTCGTTCGCTTTCATCCAAAATCATAAAACTGTACATGCAGAAAGGATTCTTAATTCTTTCACGGCAAGAATATTGGAATAAGAAAGTATGTTGTTATTGCTTTATCATGTTATATGCTTTAATTTGCGATTTAGACATATGATAAAAGGTTCATAATTATTATGACCATTTTGTTATCCTACTACTTCTCAACCCTCAGCCTCGATATCAGGCCTCGGACCTTCGGCTTTCTGGCTGATATAGAGAACCTCGGGCGGCTATGAAGAAGTACGATATCAAAATGGTCATATTATGATATCTATTTACTAAGAAGACGAAGCCTCAATCTACGGCAGGCAGAGGAATACACAGTTTCGTGAGATTCCTTTCTTGTATATCATCTAACATGATTTTTCCCTTTTCACCATTATTTTGCTGACACTTGAGTCTTCCTTCAGTAGGTCACTGCTGTTAAAGATTAGGAATTTATAATGTATTATCACATCTTTCTTTTCATTTCAAAGCCTGGACCTCCACCGGGGCTTTGGCCAGAAGGTGCAAACAGAAGTCCGCCTGACAAGGACCAACCAATGGATTATCTAGATGTGTATTAATATAGATTTTGGGTAACAGGTTGTCAGAAATGTACGGAAAAAAACAAACCACACAAAATTAGTATTTCTATTATGTGTATAATCTCTGTACATTTATTGGGCATTTATCGGAGTGAATTGACTTTTTGTTGAATACATGGCTGACAAATATGTATAGTTGTGCAAAAAAGAGAAATAATAGTTATATGATGGATGATTTTTTTTCACAGATTGTGAAATTGTACTCTGAATAAATTGAAATCAGGCTACATCGACGACATCAGATTTGTACTTTTACAAAATAAAATGACATTTCCAAAAAGGATAGTGCCGTTGCAAATGTTTGTAACAGATGTATAACATGTGCTGGGATTCTTGATAAAAACAAGTCGAATGTATTTTAGTTTTTATCTATGCTGACAATTAGTATTTCTGTTTTTGGAGTACGATAAATGTGTCATTTCATACCGATATCACGAGAGAGAGAGAGAGAGAGAGAGAGAGAGAGAGAGAGAGAGAGAGAGAGAGAGAGAGAGAGAGAGAGAGAGAGAGAGAGAGAGAGAGAGAGAGAGAGAGAGAGAGAGAGAGAGAGAGAGAGAGAGAGAGAGAGAGAGAGAGAGAGAGAGAGAGAGAGAGATTATCGGTTTTATTCTATCTGGATAATCGTAATAACTTAGCTGATACAATAGTCATTTTATTACATGTATATCTTTTTATCTGTGATACTGTTGTGCAACAGGACAACACCAACACACCCACATACATTGACACACACACTTTTACTAAGATTATGCAACTTGTTAACAACGAAGTAATGATGAGATGTTTCTTAACAGTCGCATATCTAAATGAACCTTGAACTCTGATAAAAGATACGACGATAATTTTATTTTATAAGTATTGAGTTGTATGCAGTTCTGTGAAATAAACAATGTTTACCTACATAAAATCTTTTAATTTCTTATTTAGAAATTTCAAAATATATAATGAAAAATGGTTTAATTCTTTGTTTATCAACAAAAATTCTTTTGAAATGCAATCAGAAATGATTTTGCAATATTTATTTGAAAATGTGTGATTTTATATGAAATATGCATAATAAAAAATGTCTAATAATGTCTAAATACCTTTGTCCCACCTATGTATGTTCATAGAGTAAAATGAATACAGAATAAAAGTTGAAATTCTCAGAACCAGACCCTTTCACTACTGCAACATACAATGTATGCATACGCTAAGATACAACTGCAACATACAATGTATACATACGCTAAGATACAACTGCAACATACAATGTATACATACGCTAAGATTACCAATGCTGTATTACTGTAGCGCCCCAAACAGGCTGCTTTTAGTTTCGTCTTCAATTGGGTATTTCCCATTGAATATTTTGAGAACGAAATTCTCACAGTATACGAGACTACAACGCGATATCCTGTGATAAAAAACATGGTTGATTATAATCTAAATCTGTGGTATTTCCGAGGGAAAATTATGAACTGAAACGAGGTGATTTGATCGACTTGCTCAGTGACACTTTGCCATAATAGCGGCGAGGTACGAGGAGGATTACTTAGTATATAGAGTATTTCTTTTGTTAGATATGTATGAAGAAAATGACTTTAAACTTTTTTATGTTGATGTTTTTTATTGGGCGGTTGTGGGTGTTTCAGTAGACAATTAGATCCATGAACAGATTTACTAAATTAGGAATTTGCTGATTATCAAAACTATCGATAGTTCAATCGGCAATAGTTATTGCTGGATTGATTTGCTATCGATGCATTGCTATTGGAACGAACACTATCGCAATATATCGATAGTGTAATGTATTGTTACACCCCTAACACATGATTTAATTTGTTACTCAAAAAACTGTAATTAAATATTTTCTATTACTTTGATTGGCATGCAGTTATCAGCATTTATAAACATGAAATTTATCAGTCCAACTTTGACTTCTAAATTAAATACGCGTAAATTTATCTGGGTTAGTACGACAAACATTAGATATTACTTTTGTGTACATAGCAACAGCATGACGCGTATGGATAAGAATTAATGCTACACTTAAACCTGATTTACTATCTCAGGAAATATTTTCTTTGATATTTAAATAAAAGTAAAAAAAATCAAGGATCATCAACTTTTAACTTGCATTTTTAGTTTAACAGGGGTATATCTTGCAGTAAATTTAAGTGGATTAACGTTCTCTTTCATGTTCCGACGAGATAGTTTGTAGTATTCACTATATTCAAGAAAACTGTTTAATTGAAAGTTGCAGTGACTCTGCCGGCAGTCATCTTGATTTTGATGACATTAGTAAACGAATTTACAAACGTCACCTCGTAAAAGGTAATGATAAGTACGCACCTGTCGACATATATAAAAAATGCATCCGATGGAATGATAGATAATTGTCATTAAAACATTTTGTTTCTGAAACATTTTGAGAAATTGCACCAAGTTACTTAACTTTGATAATGTATTCCTTGGTTTTGTACTCCCAGTGTCACTAAACGGCATCGCTTATCCCTCGGGCAATTACATATTTCTGTTTGAATTTAAAAGTCAATTTCATTTATTAGAATTTATTCTTTTAAATGCAAGAAGAATGAAAAAAATAAACTAATGTATGCAAACACGCACCTGTTATTGTTTTAGAGTGCGTCATTATCTGAACTGTATTTAAACAAATTGTTAACCCTTGATTTATGGTCCATCTATTAAACGATCATGTGGATGTATTCGTCAAGACGTATTGTTACGTCTTTGATATTTATTTTGGTAACAGAGTTATCAGTGTTGTCAACGTTATCCGTTGGTAGTGCTTTGCCAAATCAGAGATGGACACATAACGAAAGTAAGAACTTTTATTTAAGTTTCTAAGGTTTAATAAATATTATGAACATAATACCAAAGTTATAATGCTCAAGACGATATCGTTTCTGTCAATTAGACAGAAAAGTATGTGTATTTTCGAAAGAGAAATTGGTATCATACGAGGCCAAGTAATATCTCTAAAAGTATAGCCGAAATCCGTCTAAGAGTAACCATTATAAACAAAATGACTATCTTAGCATTAGAAAATTTTCGAATTTAAATGGTGTTATCAGTGAAAAGAATATAGCTTTTCATACTCTATTAGCGTATATATGTGTGTGAGACCACGCATAACTCTGTGTGTGTGTGTGTGGGGGGGTGTATGTGTGTGTGTGTGGCTAGTAGAACATTTTGGTATTTATATCTGACATATATTAACTTTCATATCCATAACTACAAATTTAAAAGAATTCAAAAACACATATGTGCATGTTGTGTTTCTATAAAGTGTGTTAGTAGGTAACTCTCTCTCTCTCTCTCTCTCTCTCTCTCTCTCTCTCTCTCTCTCTCTCTCTCTCTCTGTAGGAGGTGATAATTTATGTGTTTGTGTTTTTAGCTGTAAGTAGTATCTATGTGTTTATGTTTATGTACTCTCCGTAAATTACCCGCATATAAATTTTATATTTAACAATTGATCAGATATGCCAGGTCGTGTTCAACAAATTAACATTTCATATGCAGAGGAAAACTACTCATTGACAAATTGTTGACACAGGAATATCGAAAACCGCGTTTGATGTCAACGTTCCGCAAATTTGACGGTCGGTATAATAGTTTTGTTTGCGACTACTCTGTTTAACTAAGTGTAATGCTCAGTTACATGTTCGATGAAGGTTGTTGAGACGTCTGTACCAATTATGACCAGGATTCGTTCCTCACCTATTTCATTTCAATTTGGCTATGGACTCACAGCGGATGTGACCGGTTGACAAGGGATGCTTACTCCTCCATGGCACCCTCTTGATCTCAAGAGGTCCCTGTTTGTCCATTTAATACCAGATTTGTACCTATATCCTGGACAACCAAATGATTTATACCTTGGTATCTGAGACTTTTTATATTTCATGTGTTTGTGTTTATGTATTAAGATATGTGTAAATAGATATCGATGGTGGGAGTGAGTTTGGAAGGTTGGGTGTGAAAGCAGAAAGACAGTGAGATAATCACATCAGATATTCTAATTGTGTGACTTGTACGAAGACAGCTGATCGATGGACGTCAATTTAAAACACACGTTCACATATTTTGAAGTATTAAGGTCATTGGCGTAGCTTGGAATTCGGTATAAATGAGGCAAGTGTTCTTTGGGACACAGTCCCCGCAATATGCTGACGACAATTGTATAACAAAAATAAAAATTGTATTTCAAAATATTTGTTTGGCATTTTCCCCTGAAATCACTGTTAAACATTTATGCTTTCTCAATAGCAGCACACGATAGACTAACAACAATATAAATATGTAAAAAATCTCAAATACCAGAGTATAAATCTTAAGGGCGTTCAAGATAAAGATAAAAATCTGGTAAAATGTGGACAAACACGGACCTCTGGAAATCAAGGGGCGGGATCAGGTGTCATGGGGTGGGGGAGGGAGTATCCCCTGTCGACTGGTCACACCCGCCGTAAATCCACAGTCAAATCCAAATGAAATACATGAGGAACGAATCCTCGTCATAATTGGTACAGACATCTCAACAACCACCATTGAACATGCAATTAAACATATCACTTAATGAAACAGAGTAATCGCAAACAAGACTATTATACCGACCGTAAAGTGTGCGGAAGTTGACATCAAAGGCGGTTTCTGATATCCATGTGTCAGTAATATGTCGGGGAGTAGTTTACCTCTGTAAATGACATGTTCATATGTTGAACACGCCCTGGCATATCTGATCATTTGTGAAAGATAAACTCTATATCCGGGTGATTGTGAGATATTACTACTTAAATTTACGATGGGAAAGTCGAAATCGTCGCGTTTGTCGTATAGCTTAGTTGTTGATTTTCTCGTTTGCGTCAAGTAAGTAAAATGGCTAAGTATGAGGCGTGTGTGCTTGATTTTGATGTATCTTAAATTTCTAGTTCGCTGGTATATATCGCATTGAAATATGTATGGAAATTTTCATATCTGAAATATGTACATTGAATGCAAAAATACAGATAAACAAGTGAATTCAACATGCCCCGGCTGAGTTTCGAACTATCGGCATACGGCACGAACCACCTAACTCCCTTGCTCGACGCCCTAACGAATCGGCCATCCACACATTCACAAAAATGTTTCGATAACCTAGCACCTAGCATGAGATAGAGGTAAAAGGTGTTTATCCTAATGTAAAATAAACTATGGACCTGACGATGCATGTAGAGAAATAAGCGATATATGTACGTGACACAAAACGTAACCATTTGTAGTCTTTCTCTCTCATTTATACCATGTATTGATTTTTGCAGCAGAACATACTTGAATAATTTGCATGAATAAGTGTATATATGTATGTGTGTTTGTGTATTTGTACGTTTGTATGTATGTGTGTATGTATGTATATATGTATGTGTATATGTGTTAATATAATTACATGTATATGTATTTGGGATGTAATATTATCATTGTCTATGTATGCGTCAGAATGTATATCAATGATAAAAAGGAGAGGACTATTTTCCTAAGTTGGAAAACTTGTGCCTAATCCGATTGTATAAATTATGATTCTGCAATAAATTATGTTTAATATATATATTACTACAATTATTGACTGGGTCTGAGGGCAACAGCAACTTTGTTGGCACTCGAGGTCTTGCCTGTAGTCAAGAGCGAGGGTGCCAACAAAATTGCTGTTGCCTTCAGACCCTGTTTATAATTGTTTTGTTATATGAAACAGGTTTTATAGTTCAGCGTAAAATTTCCTTAAGAAATTGTTCAAACATTCGTCTCTGTACACTAAAAATTCATCTAGAGATGTACCACCATTTGCTAAATAATCTCCAAGATTTCACAGCGACCTTTATAACATTTGCTGTGTTTTTACTGTCATGGTCGTTTAGAAATTTTGTCAGCTCTGTTCCTCATCGGAACAAGCGAACCGATTTTTAATGCGTCACGTCATTGTTTACACCAGTATCAACTGACTGACGTCAAAATTACGTTCAGGTTCGCCGCGGAGCTTGAAACATTAGGCAATCAAATTGTAGTTGAATCAAAATTGCGGTAAATTCGAAATAATGCCATCTTAGAAATCACCCGAGGGCGGACAGTGAAAATTAAAAGACCGGACAAGAGAAACTATATTTTTGTATTCATATGAAGCGGAATTTATATAGTCTCTGCTCTCCAAAGGAAACAAACAGTTAGCATCTCGGTTCAATTTTACTTACAGTTATATCGACGATATTTTGTCCATAAATAATTTCAGAATTACTTCGGCCAGACGTATCCTGTTAAGCTAGAGATCAATGAGACGACAGAGAGAAACACATCTACTACTCCTGTCGATTGGAAAAGACGGTCAACTTCACACATGAAGTCCCCCTCTCAGAGATATTAGATAGTATTCTGGATCACGGCCACAGACAGTGACTCCGTTTCACCAATCATGCTTTTCACCGAACTTGACCTCATCACCAAACTTGACATTTTTACCGAATTTGACCGTTTATCGAACTAGAAAGGTTTCCATGGAACATTTGCGACGGGTGTGGTCGCGTTTAAGAGGACGCTGACTCCTTCCGGACACCTGGTCTTGTCCCGTTCGGGATTCATGATTGTTCTTCATGTTGGGACCATTTGCACATCTGATTCGTCGTGTTATAATGGATTTGAGTTTTGATTATTGATTGGTCCTTCTTCAATTTTACTTTGAAGTTTATGTTTAATAGCAAGACTGTTACTTATTTTTTCTTATAGGGAATTTAAATTTAACACAATATACTTCTTCAATTTATATTGATTTATATTATATATATATATATATATATATATATATATATATATATTATATATATATATATATAAAGTATCACTACAGCGCTGTAAATTTACTATGGACCTTTTTATACTCATATTTCTCTACACTACATGCATCGTAATCGATCCATCGTCATTTATATTAGGATCAAACACCTTTCACTTCGACAGAGTTCTCATGTTCGGAATTCTACTAACCGCTATCGAAACATTTATTTTTGTGACCGCGTAGATGGTCAAGCATGGGGGTCAGGCGACTGGTGTCGTAGGTCGTGAGTTAGAACCCCAGGTGCATGGTGAGTTTATAGGTACCTTGTTATTTCTGTATTTGTGATATATATATATATATATATATATATTAGAAATACATGTATTTTAAGACAATATTAATGTGAACTAGCATGTTTAACAAACATATATTTCCTTCTCAAGGTCAGAATGACATGTCAGATCACGTGACGGAATACGAGGGATCATCATCTAGAGTAAGTACAGTACTTATATATTCTCTCGGTCAGATTACGTGACGAAATACGAGACAACATTTAGAGTGAATACAGTACTAGAACATAGTTTAGGTCAGACTGACATATTATATCGTTTGATGAAAGATTATGGGAGGGCATCATCGTGACGATCAAGTTGTTCCACTGGTATAGGCTTACAACTTTTATGTTTATTAAAAACATTTCTATTTAATGAATTGTATATGCTTGTATTTTATAGAAAACAAATACAAAATAACAAGGCACTTAAAACTCACCTGACATGGGCTGTAATTCGAACTCTCGACCCCCGGCACGAACCGCCTGCCTCTCATACACGATATGTGAAAACGACGTTATTTTCTAACGTAAAGATATGACGTCACAATCGATACCTACTGACATGGGAGATAACTAACGAAAAGACAGACTATAAAATCTTGAAATTTCAATATATTATTTTTTATTCTTGGCTTCTCTAGAAAAAAGGTAGAGCATATATAGGAAGGAAATACTTTTGAAACTTCTTGATTTAGAAAGAGGAATAAACAATAGTATGAATACATAAAATCACCAATGTAGGAGCGACGGTTCAGGGCAAAACAAATCATCTTAAATGAATTAGAACGTCTTTTAAAACATCTCACATGGTTGTTCCAAAATGTTAAGCTTGTCTGTCATAATGTTTTCAAGTGAACGTAAGGGTCTGAATTGGAAATAATTTAGCAGTCAATACATTGCTTAGCAGATAAAGTGATATACACTTTTAACATGTGCTTAGCAGATAAAGTGATATACACTTTTAACATGTGCTTAGAAGATAAAGTGATATACACTTTTAACATGTGCTTAGCAGATAAAGTGATATACACTTTTAACATATGCTTAGAAGATAAAGTGATATACACTTTTAACATGTGCTTAGCAGATAAAGTGATATACACTTTTAACATGTGCTTAGCAGATAAAGTGATATACACTTTTAACATGTGCTTAGAAGATAAAGTGATATACACTTTTAACATGTGCTTAGCAGATAAAGTGATATACACTTTTAACATGTGCTTAGAAGATAAAGTGATATACACTTTTAATATGTGCTTAGCAGCGACAATTGTATACACTTTCAATATGTATTAACACTTGCTTAGCAATGGAAATAATATATACTATCAATATGTAATAAAACGTGCATATCAGTGACAATTATGTGCACCCTCAATTTTATTGACAATTATGTGCACTTCTAGTATGTCATAACACGTGCTTAGTATTGACAATTATGTACACTTCTAATATGTCATAACACGTGCTTAGTATTGACAATTATGTACACTTCTAATATGTCATAACACGTGCTGAGTGTTTACAATTATGTACACTTCTAATATGTCATAAAAAGTGCTTAGTATTGACAATTATGTACACTTCTAATATGTCATAAAAAGTGCTTAGTATTGACAATTATGTACACTTCTAATATGTCATAACACGTGCTTAGTATTGACAATTATGTACACTTCTAATATGTCATTACACGTGCTTAGTATTGACAATTATGGACACTTTTAATATGTCATAACACGTGTTTGATATTGACAATTATGTACACTTTTAATTTGTCATAACACGTGCTTATTATTGACAATTATGTACACTTTTAAAATGTCATAACACGTGCCTAGTTTTGACAATTATATACACTTTTAATATGTCACATCACGTGATCAGTATTGCCAATTATGTACACTTTTAATATGTCATAACACGTTTTTAGTATTGACAATTATGTACACTTTTGATATGTCATAACACGTGCTTAGTATTGACAATTATGTACACTTCTAATTTGTCATAACAAGTGCTTAGTATTGACAATTATGTACACTTTTAATATGTCATAACAAGTGCTTAGTATTGACAATTATGTACACTTCTAATATGTCATAACAAGTGCTAAGTATTGACAATTATGTACACTTATAATATGTCATAACACGTGCTTAGTATTGAGAATTTTGCACACTTTTAATATGTCATAACACGTGTTTGATATTGACAATTATGTACACTTTTAAAATGTCATTAAAGTGCTTAGTGTTGACAATTATGCACACTTTAATATATCATAACACGTGCTTAGTATTGACAATTATGTACACTTCTAATTTGTCATAACATGTGCTTAGTATTGACAATTATGTACACTTCTAATTTGTCATAACATGTGCTTAGTATTGACAATTATGTACACTTCTAATTTGTCATAACATGTGCTTAGTATTGACAATTATGTACACTTTTAATATGTCTTAACACGCTCTTAGTATTATCAAATATGTACGCTTTTAATATGTCATAACACGTGCTAAGTATATATCAATTATGTACACTTTTAGTATTAAATAACAAACGCTTTATAGGGACAATCGTGTACACTTTCTGAAATTTTATAGAAAACTCAACAAAGACAAGTGCAAGACTCTGAGAAAGAACTTACAGACCATCCAAGATTAGATGACCAAGCCGCACACCAAAGTAACACTCGGCATGGCTTGTCAATAAGTGAAATATGGAAACAAAGATATGATATACAACACACTGTCATTGACGAGGCTGTAGAGGCGATACAAATGGATGATAAAAACAATGTCAGTTGGTACAATTCTTCATTGAAACATTATTGTTTTTTCTGTAGAAAATGATGCAGTGATATTACTAATGTTGAATATGTTGATGGTGGTGTCAATAATAAAAAGGAGAGGCAAAGATAGATCCTCAGTAAGAGTAAAATGTTGTGGTGGTAGTGTTAGAAACAGTTGTATTATTAGAAGTTGTGAAACCAGTCGTAGTAGTAGTAGTAGTAGTAGTAGTAGTAGTAGTAGTAGTAGTAGTAGTAGTAGTAGTAGTAGTAGTAGTAGTAGTAGTAGTAGAAGTAGTAGTAGTAGTAGTAGTAGTAGTAGTAGTAGTAGTAGTAGTAGTAGTAGTAGTAGTAGTAGTAGTAGTAGTAGTAGTAGTAGTAGTAGTTGTAGTAGTAGTAGTAGTAGAAGTGATAGTAATAGTAGTAGTAGTAGTAGTAGTAGTAGTAGTAGTAGTAGTAGTAGTAGTATGATGGCGACGACGACGATGATGATGATGAAGAGGATAATAATAATAATAATAATAATAATAATAATAATAATAATGATGATGATGATGATGATGATGATGATGATGATGATGATGATATATCATGACTGTATGTTTGTTTATTGCAGATTACACTTGACCCCGATTCAGGATTAACTGATTTCTTGATGAGTGAAGTAGTCGAAACAAACGGATCAGAATTTCGCGTATGTTTTTTTCTGAGTATTTGTTGTTATGTGACATGTAAATCATGATGCAAACTGGTTCAAACATTCTCATATTGTATGTGATATGTCTTTAGGTGACAGAGATCTTTATCTAGTCAGTATGTAACACCTGGTCATGAGTGTTCACCTGATTGTACTCAGTATATATAAACTGAGTACAATCAGGTGAACACTCTGTATATACATACAAAGCAGTGATACCATCAACACTTTATATCCTAGGGTGTCGGATCTAAGCAATAGATACAAGTCAGGAAAAGAATATATAAAGCACTTAAATGACTAAGACACGGACAAATTAAATGTCAAAGTTTCGGGACGACCTGTCTTTTCATCAGGGCAAATGAATTAAAACAACATGAAAAAAAAACAATCACATCCACACTCTCACGCAAGCATCCCCTCACACACACACAACCTGAATGTAAGAAATGCTATATATTACAACCGTCGTTCTTGCTTTGGGTGCGATCTTGTGCTGTGCCGAATCAACCCAAATTTCGTGTTTTGACTTTGTAGATAAAATTCATGTCGCAGTTGCTTGTTATTTTCACTTAGATCTAGTTCGATTCACATTTCGTTGGTAGTTTGAGCTTAGTTTAGTAGTTGTTTAGTTATCCTTTTGTTTGATTTCCATTTTCATTTATTTATTGCGTTATCTCACTGCACTGACATTATTACTTGCGAATATAATGAGTACAGCTAGTGTCTAGGATACAGTCCACCATCGATTTCACACACATGAGCCAGAATTTTCACACGCTGATTTTGCATGGAATTAAAATTACATTCTGGAAATGTAAGATAGAAATGTCCAGTTCTTCTTATCAGAAGAACTGGATATTGACGATTTGTATTTAAAATAAGGTAATTATGGCCGGCTTGTTTTGCCTCAATGTAAATGAATCAAAACTCTTTTGTTTACACTGTTTACAATTAGTCATGTGTTTACTATTGCATCATTGCCGTTACATTAAGGGT
The DNA here is from genome assembly GCA_030159075.1 of Atrina japonica. NCBI lineage: Eukaryota > Metazoa > Mollusca > Bivalvia > Pterioida > Pinnidae > Atrina > Atrina japonica. The sequence continues at coordinate 98,238 of BROG01000427.1, read as the reverse complement.
GTGGTGACGTAAAGTTTACTCTTACAAAGTTTTTTTTCCGTTGGGGGCGTGGCTTAGTCACAAATTTAAGTCTATTTTTATTAACACTCAACTTTTCCGGTAATGATATTTCTTAAAAGTAAAACAATAATAATGTGTAGTAGAATGGAATCAAAATATACAACAACTCCAACTTTAAAAGATTTGTTTCTTCTGACTTAAATGAGATTTCAACCGTCGGTAATTTTACATTAAAAGTTATCCCACTGACTAGTTGTGTTACCTTTTTATTTTTTGTGAATAGTTACATTATACTGACACATACTTAAAACAAGTTCTGTTTTCATATCATGTAGACTTTAGATACAATGACAGAAATCATATCCAGAAAAAGCAAAGTATACGGGGATACACACGACAGACATCTGCTTACAGATGACCAGAAATTGATGCTAAAACGGGGATCAAAAGAGGTTTGTTCATATACCTTTGAATATGAATTTATTTTGAATAGCGATTTATGCCACACTCAACATTTTCTTCAGTTATATGGTGGCGACAAATTTTAATGGTGAAGGAGAGAATCCGGTTACGATGTACCCGGGATGATGTTCGTATACTTCATACATACATGGTTCAAAATCAATCATAATATTAATAATGTGATGTCATAAGTTACACCATTTTCATCAGATTACAAAATCATATTCCCCAAGCACTACTCAATATTACAATGCATGTATTTGCTACACGATTGCAGTTGAAAAACGGTCAATATGATAGCAAAGAATTAAATTTTGAATTTGTAATTTTCAAAGTTCATGATTTATTGCAGTGGATTGTTGATAACTTCTGTTATGTGTATGTACATTTATATCCGCAGAAATGTAGCATTTCTAATATACTTACGAATAGGAAAAATAAATTTTAACCTAAACTTTAATGTGTTAATATATATATATAAACATAAAACCAAAGTTATAATGCTACTACTCAGACTAAGTTATTATTATTATTATTATTATTATTATTATTATTATTATTATTATTATTTTATATTTACTATTTCAGGGTGCCAATAGTACAAAACTTAGAAGAAATGTCGGACCAAATCCACTTTGGTCGAATGGAGTCGTCCATTACAAGATTCACTTCACATTACGAAGTACAATCAATACCATAATGAAACATAATACTAAAGTTAAGGTTTTGCAATCAAAAAATATTACACGCAGACTAAATTAACAAACTTTTGTCTGGATTGTGTTTAAATAATAATAATGATCAAAGTCATCCAATAGTATTCTTATGTCTGATATTAATGAACCAGGATGAATGCAAACATTCATGTATTTAAGAAATCAGTTACATTTCAATTACAAAGGTAATATTGACTCTGATACTCAGCATAAGGCAAGAATTTCTCAAATTTATCTGATTTCCTTTCAGAGTACAAAAGCATTATTTACGACGCCATCAAAATAATCCAAGACAATACTTGCATTAGGATGATCCAACAGCAAACGAGAAGGACAAAAGATTACATTGAATTCATAGAAAGCAAATTCTATAACCCATTCGAGTAAGTGTCCACAGCCATCATTTTCTTAAAAATATTCCACATTTGAAATACGAACGTGATTTTTGCTCACTTTTAAATATAGGTAGGAATTAGCATTGTCATCTTGATAGAACTCTATTTGTAGCAAATAAATCAAATATACTTGTGTATTAGCATATTTAAGATATATTTTAGTATTTGATAAAAATCAATCAAATTTTAGTTTTATTAAAGATCCAGGTTAAAATTATGGGACGATTCCAACTAGTTATTTCTAGTCACCTTAGAAAGTTAAAATATTATCCGGCGACAGGTAAAATCCAGCAAAATATAATTAATGTTATTTTTATAATACCAAATATAAACACATATGAAGGAATTAATTTTTGTGTCCCAAGCCCTTTAATATTATTTACTGATATCATGCTTGATCTTTTATTTCTTGAAAACAGAGGTGGGTGCTGGTCTTACGTGGGAGCAGCTTACAAGTACCTGAACGGTAAGACTCAATATGTGGGTCTGGAGAAACCAAAGTGTACAAAGGTTTGTATTGAAATGGGTTCTGAGACACCGCGATCATTTCAGGAGAGATAAACCTGAAAAATTACAACCCGTGGAATTAATCCTCTATACATTATTTCAACTACAGAATAATTTTTTGACTTTTTATTATCATGCGATTGGTACATATTCCAAAATGATTTTGGGACTTTAAATTCTGGGTTGAACCGAAATACAAATTACTTAAACTTACCAAGGCCGAAAATAAAACTCTTCAAATATATAACGCACATATTCATACCAAACGAATCATATCTCTGTAAAGTAATGAATATCCATGATAAAAGAATATTGTTCCTTCATGTACAGGCCTATGTAATATCATGTTTGTATTTCATAGGTTGATGTTGTGGTTCATGAAATTCTTCATGTACTCGGACTTTTCCATGAGCAAAACCGCTCAGACAGGGATAAGCACATCACTTTGAACTGGGACAATATATCTGGTGGTAGAGACAACTTCAATATAGCAATGACACAAACTAGAAACAATAATCCATATGATGTCTCTTCAATATTACAATACGGTTTATATGTAAGTGTGTTTGTCATCATATCTTTCATAGAGTTTTGTATGATTTCAGAATTTAAGTCATATAGACAGTTTGTTTTGTAATTAACTTCCATTCATTTGAATTCAATGAAAAACTGTTGAAAGAGGACAGTGGTCTGAAATTAACAAGTTTGTATCAATATGTCTTACGATATACTTTACAATTTTATTCCTTGTGGGATATACTCGTTACTTCACCATTTTCGTATAAAAAGTACTTGAAGAGTTGAAATATGTTTGCATTCAATTAACAAATTAAAAAGCTTATAGAGTCTAGAATATAGTGAATATAATTTATATATCTACGCTATCAATATGCACCATATATATATATATATATATATATATATATATATATATATATATATATATATATATATATATATATATATATATATATATATATATATAATTACAGTCTTTTGCAAAGAATACACAAATTAAAACTATGGTTCTTAAAAAGACGACAGATTAGATTACCTTGTCGAGACTGGAGGATTGTCTTATTATGATGTTCAAGATATCATAGATGCATATAAATGCACATGTGAGTAAACACACACACACACTTATTGTATATGTATATATATATATATATATATATATATATATATATATATATATATATATATATATATATATATATATTATATATATATATATATATATATATATATAGTAAGACCTGCTATAGCGGCCACCTCTATATAAGGATTACCTAATCATAAAGGCCAGTTTTTTCAAGTCCATGACTGCATACTTCAACCAAATTGAACCTTTGTAGAAGGGTCACCTGCACATACAGGTCAATATTTTCTGGTACCTTTGGTGGCCCTATATACTGGGTTCACTGTAATATTACACAAGTGAACGACCAGCAATTATTCAAAGTCGGAGGTGCAAGGAGATATTTATTTGCCTAAGGAGTTATATTAAAAGTTCTGTATGTGATGCTATATTTAAATAAATCTCTATCAAATGTAACTTAATTACACGTATTTACTCTAATATATATATATATATCTATCCCGCATTATTTGAAAAACAATAAATATTATGTCATAATCAATCTTGCAATATGAATTGCCATGACGATTGCTGTTTGTTGTCTTAATAAATTTGATTGTCTATATACATATCATGATGTGTAACTATGTAATGTCAAACTGATTTTTCAGCTTCTTGTCGAAAGCCTCTCCCAGACTGTAAGTACGGTGGGTTTGTCGGTAAAAACTGTAAATGCATTTGTCCACCGCACCTGGAGGGAATTCATTGTGAAACAGTAATTAATTCACAACTTGATGGTAATTTAAACAAATCTATTTAGCTTTCATTACACAGAACACCATCAATCTGGTAATGGAATTATAGGGAACAAAGTATTGCAATAAATATTAATATAATGTGACAGATGTTGATTTTTGAAAACATAAAATTCTTTAGATTTTACCAAATATATATATTCAAAGAACAGCGCGTGATATAATTTCAATTAAGTCTGCAAAAACCAACAATTTACTATTTAGACTAATTCAGATACGTTTTATTCTATGACAATATTAGATAAATGAAATTGACATTGGATCATCATTGTTTTTTCTGATATGCAAAACGCAAGAAAGTTTAGCAACTTTTTTTAGCTGTGTCAATTAAAGTAAACTTTTTGATTGAGCTAGTCAAATATGCTAACATAATTTTAATTTTAATTTGATCATTAAGACTGTGGTGGAATAGTTGATATCAGTGAGGTGGAGACCAAAGAAATAAAAAGCAGTAGTAACTATCCTGGATACAAAGTGGGGCGAGTTTGTACATGGTTGTTCGTGGCAAGTGCAATTGAATTATTTATTTATTTCATCATGAATACTTAAAGACATATAAAAAGTCGAGGAATTGATACAATTCGTAAACATTCCCCATCTTCTTTTTTCATGTCGATTTTATTCTGATACGTCTCAAAAACCTGCAACTATGAGGGGATATTTCATTTATTACGCAAATCAAAATTGATAGCGTGAAAATAGAGTTCTTGCACATAGATTATATATGTAAACAAAACAAAAACCTAACATCCATTAAAGATAGTTAAATTTGGTTCGTTTAATAACCACCTGGAAATTCCGAAAATCCCGCAAAATTATGAAACCAAGATGCGCAATTAATGATGTGTAAACAATAAACACATATATCTTAATGGTATGTTTGGAAATGCAATGTATACACATTATACTATAATTTATCATGTCAAACATTCATTTAGGTCATTTCAAAATACCATAATAAATAGCATTATGCACGTATTTCATTGGACTTGACTGTGGAATCACGGCGGATGTGACCGGTCGACAGGGGATGCTTACTCCTCCATGGCACCTGATCCCACCTCTTGGTTTCCAGAGGTCCGTGTTTGTCCATTTTTACCGGATTTGTATCTATGTCCTGGGCATTCTATTAATTTTTACTTTGGTATCTGATATATTTTATATTTAAGTACATACAGTACATAGAATAGATAATCATAAAAGAGATGCAACTTATAAATTCTTGTGTTTGATAATATACACCCTAACTGTTAAATGTAAATCATTATTATAGTTAAAATTATAATTTTGTTTTCAAACCACAAAATATAACGAGAGACTTTCCTGATAAAAATATGATTTCAGACAGGATAATATAAGTTGCTAATAGCTACATTTTAACAATTAAATAAAACGTCAGAGATACAGAGACAATAAATTAAAAGTAACTACTTACTAAGAAATAGATAAGTACCAGAACGCAAATTATAAAAGAACAGTAGATAAATAAAATTATGTATGCTTTTCCTATATTAATAGCCGTGGATAAAATTCCTTTTTATTTTGAATATCTGACGTATTTTGTAGAACAAACAGGTTACATATTAATAATTTATTTCCGTAAATAGCAGTTATTTTTCTGTTAAAAATGTCATTTAAGCAGAAAAACCGCAATGTGCTAGAGGCTTACAAAGAAATAGTATAAACTTTTTCTCTGATAATACATGGTATCATGTTTTTCTTTGTTTTTCAATTATTTCTTCAAGTCAATAAAATGTCATTACATTTGATGAATTAGGAATATCATGTTTTTCTTTGTTTTCAATGTTCCCGTCCAGTCATGTAAATTTCACTTATATTAAAACGTCACTAGTTCTGTGTATTCTATAGTGGTAGTTATTTAACGTGGTTTGTCTACCTTAATGATTTGGAACTTGATTTGTTTTGGCAGTTTTGTCAAAGTCTTATGGCGTGGACGAAGAAACGTTCATTGGATGTTTTTTCAAAAGTCCCTGTTATTAGCTCGAGTCAAACCTGTAGCTCACACATGCAATGATAGAAATTTTAATGACAACGTAATTGTATATCACACAGAATGTAAATAATAAAGGAATGTACAGATGTACTCACTAATATAGTTTTTTCTCAATTTTACAGGCCGCTGTCAATAAAAAGATTAGATTGCAATTCAATGAGTTCGATCTACCAACGAATTCTAAGAGATCGGCCTGCTATCACAACCTTGAGGCTCAATTCAATTTACAAGGACAGCGTGGACTACGGTAAACCTGTGTGCAGGAGGCGAAATAAAATATTGGATTATGATGAACCATGCATATATTATAGACTACATATATAGTACAACATAGTATACAACACAGACTACAACTGAAGTAGCACAACATAATATACATTATAGCAAATATAGCACAACATAATAAACATTATAGCTACATATATAACACAAAAATAAACATTATAGACTACAATTTTAGCACAACATAATATACACTACAATAAGAGTAGCACAACATGATATATAGAGTACAAATATAGCACAACATAAAAAACATTATAGACTACATATATAACACAAAAATATACATTATAGACTACAATTATAGCACAACATAATATACACTACAATAAGAGTAGCACAACATGATATACATTATAGCATACAATTATAGCACAACATAAACATTATAGCATACAAATATAGCACAACATAATATACAAACTACAATAAGAGTAGCACAACATGATATACAGAATACAAATTTAGCATAACATAATACACATATCACACTATAATATAGAACAGCATAATAAACATTAGAGACTACAGTTATAGTACAACATAATATACATTATAGACTACAAATATAGCACAACGTAATATACATTATAGACTACAATATTAACTCAACACCATATATACTATAAACTACAAATATAGCACAACGCAATATACATTATAGACGACAATATTAGCACAACATAATATACACTTTAGACGACAATATTAGCACAACATAATATACATTATAGACTGCAATATCAGCACAACATAATATACATTATAGACTACAATATTAGCACAACATAATATACATTATAGAGTACAATATTAGCACAACATAATATACATTATAGACTACAATATTAGCACAACATAATATACATTATAGACTGCAATATTAGCACAACATAATATACATTATAGACTGCAATATTAGCACAACATAATATACATTATAGACTACAATATTAGCACAACATAATATACATTATAGACTACAATATTAGCACAACATAATATACATTATAGACTACAATATACATTATAGACTACAATATTAGCACAACATAATATACATTATAGACTACAATATTAGCACAACATAATATACATTATAGACTACAATATTAGCACAACATAATATACATTATAGACTACAATATTAGCACAACATAATATACATTATAGACTACAATATTAGCACAACATAATATACATTATAAACTGCAAATAGAGTATCACAACATTAAATACATTATAAACTGCAAATAGAGTATCACAGCATAATATACATTATGACTACAAATATAGCACAACATAATATACATTACAGAACACAAATATAGCTCAATACAATTATGACACTCTGTGGAGGGATACTTCCCGAATTGTCTCCCTGGGAAGGGTTACTTTCCCTACGGCGAAGCCCGAGGTAAATAACCCTTCCGAAGGCCATAAAATACAAAAACAAAATTGAACGAATTTTTATTTAATCTATTTTAGTACAACATTTTATCAACTTAATAAGTCATATTTAAAACCTATGGGAAGGGCGAAAGCATTCATCAGGAGTTACATGTTCATTGTTTTTTATTACGTAAATGATCCGGTCATTCATTCATTGTTTTAAATGAAATATTAATTGGCTGACTGTTTCCCTTGGTGTGTTAAAACATAATAAATCCATGTTATTTATTAGTCATGAGTTAAATGCAACATAATGGCTTCATGCTATATATTTTACTCTATCTCTACATTACCCGAAAAATGGATGCGCTCCGTGATCGGGTTCAGCGTACAGTGCGTTCGATTTATATGCACATGAGATTTGCCGGAAAGGGGTTATTTCCCTGGTATTATTCCCCGTTGCCAATGGCAGCGAAGGTATTATACCACGGTCACGTGATTACTTCGGGGATATTTCCCTCGGAGGCGAATTTTGGTGACATATCTTTTGTCATGTGACTACTTTTAATCCAATCGTGAATAATTTAACAAACATGAGACTACAAATATAGCACAACATGATAAACATTATAGATAACATATTAGTAGGTATATGTACAGACCATTATACTGATGTCATTTGTATATGACTAGTGATATGCAATAAATTGTAACAATACTGTAATACATTTGTAGGTACTGTGTATCCTTGTCAAACAGACCTCTGATTATCACTGATGTCATTTGTAGGTACTGTGTATCCTTGTCAGACAGACCTCTGATTATCACTGGTGTTATTTGTAGGTACTGTGTATCCTTGTCAGACAGACCTTTAATTATTACTGATGCCATTTGTAGGTACTGTGTATCCTTGTCAGACAGACCTCTGATTATCACTGATGTCATTTGTAGGTACTGTGTATTTTTGTCAGACAGACCTCTGATTATCACTGGTGTTATTTGTAGATACTGTACATTCTTGTCAGACAGACCTTTAATTATTACTGATGTCATTTGTAGGTACTGTGGATCCGTGTCAAACAAACCTCTGATTATAGATTCCAATGCCAACAGAGAAGCACATTACATGATGATTTCATTGGATAGTAGAGTGTCAGATGTCCAAGCTGGTCGAGGATTTTCAGTCGTTGCATCTGCGAGAGACTTGTGTAAATGTTAACGATGATTTATTTGTCTCGATCGATGTATTTCTGTAAAAAGATAAATTATCTTCGACACCCTGATGTTCAGTAAATTTTTTTCCAGAGTTCAGCATGTTTATCGTTATTGTACTTTGGAGTACGTTTTCTGTTGAACTGATAAATATCCTCATCCAGTCGTTTCATTTCGTAATCATTGTTTGAAATTACTGAAGAACATTAAACGAAAACAGTTTTCCAAGTTTCTGAATTAGATGGACAGACAGACAGAGAGAGAGAGAGAGAGAGAGAGAGAGAGAGAGAGAGAGAGAGAGAGAGAGAGAGAGAGAGAGAGAGAGAGAGAGAGAGAGAGACCAATGGATTTTAAAGTAAATTTGGACATTTTGTGTCAGAAATGAATTCTTTATGGTTCATTTATCGAAGGAATTATAGAAGATGTGCCAAGGAAGAGTAAGCATCCCCTGTCGAGCGGTCACACGAGCGGTCGTGAGTTGCAGGTTGGTTTCCTGTTCCGTGTCACAATAGGTGTCGGCACGTTAAAGACCCCTTACTGCTCAATGGCCGTAAGTGCCGATAATAGGCCAAAATTTGAAGCACTTAACATTTGGTGACGTCTCCATATGAGTGAAAGATTTTTGAGTGTGACGTTAAACAACAATAAACAAACAAACAAACAAAGAACCAATCACTACACATTTAAATTTTCGGTTACCACCTTTAGTGAAAAAAGCAGTTCAAAGTCTCTCATTTAAGTTTTATGTAGGAATTGTTATGTAAAGAGTAGAGAAGTCGTATGTTTTGATACTGTGAATCTGAGAAAAATTGTGTGCCTTCAAATTTTTTAAACAACTTGTTCTAATGTACAAAATTAATTTCAGTTACAACAGAATATCATTGCGATTTTGACAGAAATAAGTGTTTTCTGAAGAATGCAAATGACGACGATTTTGACTGGACGAGACGAAAGGTAAACATATTTCCTAATTAAACAATTAAGTAATTATCCTAATAAACTTGTCATTTGTAATGTAATTCAATTTGATGAAAGGTATAAGGTTCACAAATTTCTATTTATAACTCCATTACCTAAATACTTCTAAAAACATGTACAAACAAAGCATCAATCTGTGTTTCCAAGATATGTATGAGCGTATTTTGCATGGTTTCCGAATCATTCATTGATGTCCAGTTAACATCTGTTATCATCTACTCTCTTTTGCTATTTGATTTAATTAAAATTATGCTTCTATTTACAAAGGGAGCTACGCCATCCACAAACACAGGACCATCCAAGGCATCTGTAGGAACATATTATATGTATATCGAAACTAGCTCACCACGTAAAAACGGAGACAGAGCAAGGCTTATAAGTAATAATATCGTCGGTGGGGGTACGTGGCATATTTACGAACCAATCATAATACCTGTAAATATTTCATTGTCAATACCCTCTGTGGTATTTGAAAATATTTAAAGGGTAAAGACTAACTTACTTAAATTTATGGAGGAGAAACATATATTGTAATTTGATAGATATATAGAAATCTACCATAAAGAAGACCGTCGGTTTCAAATTTCAAATTTGCTTTAATCTACATCATATGAAAGTACAAACACGCGCACGCAGTATCAAGATAATTCTTAATTTAACACAAACTTATTGTTGGACAAAACCGTAGTAAAATGTACTCGGAAAAACCATGTATCCTATTAAACAGACTCCATACAATCTCACTTATTCCAATGTCCAATCTGCCCACGGGTCGCATCTATGCGCTTCCTATTAAGCTAGAATTATTATCAGTTCCATAACGTTTCGTAACTGCAAGTTTTGAAGACTTGCTTGATAATTCAAAGTTTGTAAAGAAAACTGAATTTCTTTATATTAATAATAAATTTCGGTTTAAGAGAGTATTGTAATTTACGTTCAACTTATTAGTAGAAAGTTAAAAAATAAATGCTGGTTGTGCTAATTTAATTTTGTTTTGTAAATTTCAATGCTTTTTTCTGAATACTAAATATTCGTCACAAACTTTTAAATGCTACTAACTAAATCCCTTCATGGAATTGTTTATAAACAAAAATCAAAGTGACCATATACAGTAGAGAAAAATAAGATTTCTATATGAAGCATCTGTATATATATTTTAGATGGATCATGGTGTTTAACGATGGATGTGCACATGTACGGTTCTAATGTTAATGGACTCAGTATTTCCATCGTATCATCAGATTCTGAAGATGAAATAAAGACATACTCCGGTGATAAAGGACAGAAGTGGTTTCATGTTGCATTGAAAATCGATAATTTGTCTGGAAAACGTGTAAGTTACTTACCAATACATTCTGTCATTTGTTCATAATGAAGTGTAATAATTTATATCAAGACTTATTTTTACATTTATGATTTCTCTACTGTGATAAAAAGTAAACATTGTACACATATCTCACCCGGTTTAAATAATAATACAACTGTGTTGTTTACTTCTTTAGAAAGAAATACTGTTAAATGTTCCAACTTTGGTTGTCATGGAAACGATAATACAGTGTTTGCCCGTAATGGGAATTAAAATAATGTTTGCCCGTCATGGGTTTTTAAATACTCTATTAGCCCGTCATGGGAATTAAAATACTGTATTTGTCCGTCATAGGAATTATAATACTGTGTTTGCCAGTCATGGGAATTAAAATACTGTGTTTGCCCGTTATGGGAATTAAAATACTGTGTTTGCCCGTTATGGGAATTAAAATACTGTGTTTGCCCGTTATTGGAATTAACATACTGTGTTTGGTTTGCCTATCATGGGATTTAAATATTGTGTTTTCCCATAATGGGAATTAAAATACTGTGTTTGCCCGTCATAGAAATTAAAATACTGTCAGTCAGAGGAATGAAAACATTATTCTATTGTACCCGGGAAGAGACCACCGGTTCTCTCCAGTGGGGTTTGAACTTGCGCTGACTAGAAGTGAGAGACGCCATGGTTTGAATTGTGCTGCTCTATAGCTGACCACCCGGCCATGAAGTCCCTTGAATCTGGCTTCTCGATTTACTGAGCGAAGCATCGCCATTCAAGATTAAAATTATTGCTTGTTGGAGATTTTATTTGATGAGTAAACGAAAATTTTATACTAAAGTTATAATGAACAAGGCAAATAAGAGTAGAATGTATTTAATTTTTGTTGTTCAATAATATTTTTTTTCTTTGTTAACCGGTATCGTTAGACACAATGATTTTGGTAAATAATTGGTTATTTAAAGAATAACGTTTTGAAGTAACATAAATACACACATCTTTTGTGTTTTACATAATTTATAAAATTACAAATCGTCTTTAGACTCTAACAGTTGTGTTTTTCATCTCCGTGCGTATTGATCAGGGGTACAATTTTTAAAACAATGCAAATAATCATATTCTTAGTAAATAGAAATTTTTATGAAAGAAAAAAAAACTTATAGAACTTCATGAAAAGTGATAAAATTACTTTCAAATAACATCTTCAAAGATTGATAGCTGCAACAGAAGTTTTGGGTAGAAATATACATTTTATATAGTTGTATGTATTATATGTAATGACTGATCGAGTACATGGTTGAAATGTGTCACCGTTTAGGTAAATGCTTACAAGTAAATAAAGAACAAATTTGTGCGATAAACAACAACAAATGATAGCTATATATGTTAATAAGGAGATTAGGTAAGCTGGCTCTGAATATATGTTATTTAATGTAGATCGCTGTGGATGCCACGCGTGGTGATGGTTACCGTGGTGATATTGCTGTAGACAAGATACATTTGACGAATGACATATGTACGTATCTTTTCATTTACTAGTCGATATAGGTAAATCACATGATCTAGGTACAGTAAAACCTCATTATACTGCCATCATTTGTTCAGTCCAAATTTGGCACTATAAAGTGGTCTGGTGATAGGTTGAGGGAAACCTTTAATGAAATTATAGGGAAAATTGGAAAAGTGAATTTTTAAAAATTGTGGACTGTGGTGCAAGGAGGTGGCAAATGAAACGAGGGGAATTATAAAGAGGTTTATTGTACGTACAATAACAATATTGAACGTATCATCACAGGCAGAGACAATTTAAATCATAAGCCATCATCCGGATACCGTTTCTTTACCTTATTTTAGTCATCAATGATTTACAGAAGTAAATAAGTGAATCGGGAATTTTGAATAAAACAAATACCTTCACCCTGCAACTAACATCGGGTGTGCCCAATAGATAAGACCGAATGTATTTGACAAATTTCCAGAAACTACCCTTATAAATTCTCGTGATTCGAATTTCAACAACCAATACGACTTTATTGCTTTTTAGTTTTTTGTAATAAACATGAATAAACTATTGCTGTCTTGAAATATGAGTGTATATTAGATCGTGTCAGAACAATCGAATGATCTCAACTGAAGTTCAAGTCAAACAACAAAATGCAACAACAACAACAGCAGCAGGAGCACAACAACCACTACTACTACTTCTACTCCTACTACTATTACTACTGATAAGCCTACTATTACTACCTGTTTTATATTTTGTAGGTATGGAGTAAGTGCAGGATAGCAGTATAAGACAATAACACAAAGAGGACAAATTCAGTGACTGATACAGTGACATTTTAATTTTTTAATATATAAAAAAGCATCATCAAGCATTATCAAACTCTAAACAAAGATTTTCAATAACGTTAACATCCACTGGGGAATACATTACTTATGTCTACTTAGTATGATAATATTTAATCTATCCTGTACAAAATATATGTTCTCTAAATGTTTGAACACACACACACGCACGCCACACGCACGCACGCACGCACGTACACACACAGACACACTTATTATAGTTACTAAGAGTGTATCATTAAAGTTAATTATTAAATTTATTGTTCTTTTGTATTGGTTTATACATAGAAAAAACTTTTCTGTGCTCCAGAAATAAATGTGTCATCCCTCACAATATTGATATAGGTAGATCCTTTGCAGAGATCGGACTTTAATACTCGTATAGAAGGTGAGGTGAGCCGTTGTGGCTCCGCGGTAGAGTGACCGATTCGCAACACGGGGGTCGCGGGTTCGAGCCTCAGTGGAAGCGGTTGATGTTTCCTGTATTTCGGATGAGACATCAAAATCCGAGGTCACAGTAGGTATTGGCACGTTAAATAACCCTCAATGCTCATTGGTCGTAAGTGCCGAGCATAGGCCAAACTTTGAAACCCGCATTTGGTGACGTCTCCATATGAGTGAAAGATTCTTGAGTGGGACGTTAAACAACAATACAACATCAACGAGGTGGGGTCATACGTTCTATTAGTAGAACATGTCAGACTTGATGATTTGATTAGAACTATTAAAATAATATTTGAGGACGTACTCAAATTTTGAGTTTTATACTCAACGTATTTATTCCTTTTTATAGGAAACTCATAAGCATGACGCAAAACTTTATATGAGAATGATGGACAGTAATAATATGTTTCCTGATAAGTCAAATCCAGAAGTTTTACAAAATCAGTGATCTGTCATGGCTTGATTATGTACACGAACGATACGGTGATCTGCCATTGTTTGTGATAATGTAGACAGGTGATACGATGGTATGTAATTGTTTTTGATGATGCAGACGAGACGGTGATCTGCCATTGATTGTGATAATGTAGATAGATAACGCGGTGATCTGGTCAATGTTTGTGAAAATGTACGTAGCCAATGCGGTGATCTGTCATTGTTTGTGATAATGTAGATAGATAATGCGGTGATCTGTCAATGTCTGTGATAATGTAAGGAGTTTATACGATGATCTGCTGTTGTGATAATGTAGATAGATTATGCGTTGATCTGTCAATGTTTGTGCTAATGTACGCAGTCAAATCGGTGGTCTGTCATTGTAATAATGTAGATAGATAATGCGGTGATCTGTCAATGTTTGTGCTAATGTAAGGAGCTTATACGATGATCTGTCATTGTGATAATGTAGATAGATAATGCTTTGATCTTTCAGTGTTTGTGATAATGTACGCAGCCAATACGGTGATCTGTCAATGTTTGTGATAATGTATGCAGCCAATACGGTGATCTGTCATTGTTTGTGATAATGTACGCAGCCAATACGGTGATCTGTCATTGTTTGTGATAATGTACTCAACCAATACGGTGATCTGTCAATGTTTGTGATAATGTACTCAACCAGCACGGTGATCTGTCAATACGGTGATAATGTACGCAGCCAATACGGTGATCTGTCAATGTTTGTGATAATGTACGCAGCCAATACGGTGATCTGTCATTGTTTGTGATAATGTACTCAACCAATACGGTGATCTGTCAATGTTTGTGATAATGTACGCAGCCAATACGGTGATCTGTCAATGTTTGTGATAATGTACGCAGCCAATACGGTGATCTGTCATTGTTTGTGATAATGTACACAGCCAATACGGTGATCTGTCATTGTTTGTGATAATGTACTCAGCCAATACGGTGATCTGTCAATGTTTGTGGTAATGTACTCAGCCAATACGGTGATCTGTCAATGTTTGTGATAATGTACGCAGCCAATACGGTGATCTGTCAATGTTTGTGCTAATGTACGCAGCCAATACGGTGATCTGTCAATGTTTGTGATAATGTACGCAGCCAATACGGTGGTCTGTCAATGTTTGTGATAATGTATGCAGATAATACGGTGATCTGTCATTGTTTGTGATAATGTACTCAGCCAATACGGTGATCTGTCGATGTTTGTGATAATGTATGCAGATAATACGGTGATCTGTCATTGTTTGTGATAATGTACTCAGTCAATACGGTGATCTGTCAATGTTTATGGTAATGTACTCAGCCAATACGGTGATCTGTCAATGTTTGTGGTAATGTACTCAGCCAATACGGTGGTCTGTCGATGTTTGTGATAATGTACGCAGCCAACACGGTGGTCTGTCAATGTTTGTGGTAGTGTACTCAGCCAATACGGTGATCTGTCAATGTTTGTGATAATGTACGCAGCCAATACGGTGATCTGTCAATGTTTGTGATAATGTACGCAGCCAATACGGTGATCTATCATTGTTTGTGATAATGTACGCAGCCAATACGGTGATCTGTCAATGTTTGTGATAATGTATGCAGATAATACGGTGATCTGTCAATGTTTATGATAATGTACGCAGCCAATACGGTGATCTGTCATTGTTTGTGATAATGTATGCAGATAATACGGTGATCTGTCAATGTTTGTGATAATGTATGCAGATAATACGGTGATCTGTCATTGTTTGTGATAATGTATGCATATAATACGGTGATCTGTCAATGTTTGTGATAATGTATGCATATAATACGGTGATCTGTCAATGTTTGTGATAATGTACTCAGCCAATACGGTGATCTGTCAATGTTTGTGATAATGTATGCAGATAATACGGTGATCTGTAATTGTTTGTGATAATGTACTCAGCCAATACGGTGATCTGTCGATGTTTGTGATAATGTATGCAGGTAATACGGTGATCTGTCATTGTTTGTGATAATGTACTCAGTCAATACGGTGATCTGTCAATTTTTGTGATAATGTATGCAGATGATACGGTGATCTGTCAATGTTTGTGATAATGTACGCAGCCAATACGGTGATCTGTCAATGTTTGTGATAATGTATGCAGATGATACGGTGATCTGTCAATGTTTGTGATAATGTATGCAGATAATACGGTGATCTGTCAATGTTTGTGATAATGTACACAGATGATACGGCGTTGCTCTCATATTCGTATGAGAACCACAAGTTTATTTTATACAGACATTGGCTGTGTGTGTGTGATTTTTACAAAAAACTTCCACTTTTAACTACTTAGATTGATATACTATAACAAAAATATATGTGCACATGCATACAATATCCTAATTTCCTATGTATTTTGTGAAAATTGGTCGAAAAAACCCAGTTTAAATCAACCTTTCTGTATGTATGAATACCACACTGGGTCTACTCTTTCATAAAATATATAGGAATATAAGATTGTTTATGAGTAGAACTTATTTATTATGCGGTACCAATAAATTTATTTATGTGAGGTGTCATTATTTTCTCCTGATGAAAGGCGATGAAGGAGGATAACCCAATGACGTTTAGACATAGCTATAGGTCTACCAAGGTAAAGTGTCACATCCTGGTTAAGTCAGTAACGAAAATTATACGCTCTACTTTCCAAAAATAGGTTGTACAGGTAAAACATATTGCTTTTCACGAACTCCATGCATTACCGAATCTCCAATACTTGTGTGACGACAAGTAACTTGTCACCCCTGCTATGATTTCATTTACACTCGTTTTGTTTGTAAACATGTGCCCGAGTCGGCCTGGCTCAGTCGGTATCGCGATCGACTCTTGATCGTGAGGTCATGAGTTGGAGTCCAGCCGGCGGCAGGTTGGTTTCCTGTCCTAAGGATGAGACAGTAAAACTTGAGGTCCCGTGTCGCAATAGGTGTCGGCACGTTAAAGAGCCCTCGCCGTAAGTGCCGAGCATTTGGTGACCTCTCCATTTGAGTGAAAGATTCTTGAATGGGACGTTAAACAAACGTGTGCCCAATTATCTTGGTAGACCTAGAAGTCGAAAACATTATTTATATTTGCTTGCCGTGAAATTCTCCAATTTCAGCAATATTTGCTTCCAAAAAGTGCAAATCCTTGATTATTTAAGAAACGCTTGTATTTATTAATGTTGAGACTAGCGTTAGGATGTCAACAAACGAAATATTCTGATTTTTCTTTGTTCAAGTCCTGCAAATAAATGTAGCATTGATAAGGAATTAACGACGCATGGGTCCTATATGACAGGGCGTGTTCAATATATGAACATATAATATTCAGAGGTAAACTAGTTATTGTCAAGGTATTGCAACAGAGATATTAAAAATCGCGTTTGATGTCAACGTTCCGCAAATTTTACGTCAGTATAATGACCCCGTTTGTAATTTCTTTGTTTCACTAAGTGAAATTGGTAATGTTGAGTTACCTGTTCGATAGCGGTTGTTGGGTCTGTTCCAATTGTAAATATGATGATGGTCTATTCCTCATTTATTTCATTTGAATTTGACTGTGGACTCACGGCGGATGTGACCGGTCAATAGGGGATGTTTACTACTCCAAGGCACCCGATTCTGCTTCTCTGCGTCTGTGTTTTCCCACTGTTCAACGGATTTGTATATGTATCTGGACATCCTGAAAATTTGTATTTTGTTATCTGATTTTTTTAAATATATTTTTACAATGAGAGTTTAGATATTTATTTTAATTCAGTCCACTAATCTCTAGCTGAATAAAAACTGTCTGGGCTTGAATGTACAAATCATTTTGAACTATTCTATTCATTCAGTCATTATGATTACCACCGCCATATATATATATATATATATATATATATATATATATATATATATATATATATATATATATATATATATATATATATATATATATATATATATATATATATATATATATGTGTTGTTGTATGTTTGTATGAAGGTATTGTATGAAATGTATGTATGTATGTATGTATGTATGTATGTATGTATGTATTATGTATGTATCTGTTAATACATTATATATGTGTGCGCATGTTTCCAAAACCATGCCCGACTTCACCATTCAACAGGTTACATATCAAACTATTTCAAAAATATTAAAGTTTGCCTCTGTGTACAATTCTGTTGGTATGTAACATTTAATGCATGAACTTTAAATATCATTAAAATAACTGATATTTTTAACTATTAATATTTTTAAAATTTCCGAGTTTACTATCAATTTTTTTGATGTTCAAAATCTCCACCTTTTTCTCTACCACAGTAACTTGTCCAGGAAGTTTTTGGGTCATATGTTCGCGTGTACCCAGTTAAACCCATCTCCAGTTTCATGTTTTTGTCTGTGTTAAATCATTCAGTTCATTTCAGCTTGTTGGGTATACATGTTCTTGAAATAAAATTTAACAACATCAGTATAAAAACTTTTCTTGTCATCCATTTCGGTACTAAAACAAAGTAATGCTATTTCTGATGGTTGCATTATGTATGTGCGTAATATATTGTGGTAATTCATGTCGTTTACGTTGATAATTTTGTAAATGTAATACTTAAAAAGTAATAGATAAAACAGAACTTTTCAAAACTTTATGGTAAAACACACAATCAATACATCAACTGGACATATATGGATAAAAATGGCATACAATTATAAATAATGATGAAAATAATACCTCATTTGAAGACAACTTCATAAATATCTAAAACATGTTTGACTACGCACTCAAATTTGGATTACCGTACTCAAAAGATTAATTTTTTTTTTACCAGGATAATCATAACTTTGACCCATAATTTTGTTCATTTGAATCAATGACGAAAAACAGTAATGGGATTCGTATCACTTAAAATCCAGAAGTTTACAAACGACTATATAGTCAAAGTAATATAAGTGTTAGTATTCAGTCAATTTAGTGACTTTGTAAAGAAGACGAGGCATTGCAGAAATGCTAACTGACGATTATTTGCCAGTTTTGTTCTATGTACAGTAAAACCTCTTAATACTGCTCCTCATTTCATTTGCAACCTCGCTTAACACCACATTTTTTTTAAAGTTCCCTTTCATAATTTGTCCCTACAATTTCATTTAATGTTTCCCTCACCCTATCGCCAAACCCCTTTTGAATGCCAGATTTGTGCTGAACGTATGGTGTCAGTATAAAGAGGTATTACTATACAGTGCTACGAATTAAAGAGAAAAAATAATTGTTACTTCGAAACGCGATTCCGTTTAACGCCATTTGTGGTTCATTTCATTAGGTAGCAAATGTGTCAACAACACACATGATGAATACGTCAGTGTTTTTAGTTAATTTTGATATCTTTGTGCCAGGTTTCCTTAGCAATAATCGTTCAATTTTTTTCCACAACCCAGCATGATAGATTATCATTAGAATATATCAAATTATATATATTGCTTGTTCACCGGAAACAATTTTGCTTCAAACAAATGTATTTATTTTCAGTTTCGATGGTTTAAATTTTCACTTAAAGGGATTTCTGCATAATATTTACAATTGAAAAAAAAAACGGTCGTTAGGTAAAGCTTCTCACTGATAGTGCCAAGTGACATACACATATAAATAATAAAATACAATGCAATATGTAAACAAAGTCCAGTATATAATATCTAACATTGACAAAATATTAATAGTAACATGGATATAATCCATCAGACAACAGGTAACAACCCAATCATGAAGACATTTAAATTCATCAGCAGGTAATGTTCACACGATCATAATACATAAGTATTATACATGTATAATCAGAAAATATCGTTGTGCTTTTAATTTCGTTTAATTTGTTGTTTTCCGAAATTTAAACAATACCGAAATTTCACATATATTACACCTAGTAATAGTAATATAGTCCTTTTCATACCAGGACTTTTTCTGCCAATTTTTGGAAAAATACCATTGGCGACACTGTTGGGAACTTTATCATGTTTAATGTGAATTGTGTCAAACTGGGCAAAATAGTCAGTACCTATGTAAATCCACAGGTAATGAGACCTGGATTGGGTCTGTAAAATTTGGTGATTTTGTTCTCAAATTAGGGAAAACATTTGTATTTTACATTGGAAATGGGGCCGAATTACGCCCCCCCCCCCCTGGAAACTATAGAAATGAGAAGGAAAGATTTTTTCTTTATTTCGATGATATACCATTTTTTACGGTATTAAATGAACTGAACACAAGTAAGATGGATTAGTATACAAACCTGGAATGTGTATAATTTATGGCAACTTATAATAATTATTATGAATGTTGTATTTGATTATCAATAACTAAAAATAATAATAAACCCACCAATAGTACCTTACAGATAAACGATATTTCCAGTTTAGTATTAGAATTGTATTGAATTGTATTTGCTCAAATACGTATATAACAACATAATTGTATAGAAATTATAAATTGTCATTCAGTGAAATAAAACAATAAAACAGACTAGTAGAGTACCAGTTACCGGCTAGGACCAGTTACAGGCTGTTATTTGATTTCGGTGTTACAGAACTTGATTTTGCGAGATTTGTTTAGATCAGGCGTCTGCTGTTAAACATCGTATAAAACTAGAAGAAATAAAATTTTAAATTAGTACATACCAAAGAAGAAATCAAAAGAATCATTTTCGCTATTTTACAGTGTCTGCTTCTGGAGGTGGGGGAAGTGACGTCAGACTGTTGAAGATAGTTTCATTTCGATATTTTAATATTACGTGAGCTCTTCATTTCTGCCTACCTTAATTTCAGTAAATATCAAAATTTCACTTTCTTCAGAGCAACCCCGTGGTGCCCCCAATTGGCGCGGAAATGACGCAGCCGGTAACTGGTCATGTACATAAACAAAACTAGCTACATTCACACAATATACCTTGACTTCAGTAAAGCTATATTTGATCATACAAGACCAAAACATGCACAAATAGAAGAATAAGAGGTAACCATTTTATAGTGAAAATTTCATTTCAAAATACCTTGTTTGAAATAAGTTATTGCCAAAAAGACAGCGAATTTAGCAGGTAACTGGTCCTATACAAGTAGAGGTAGCCATTTTCACATTGACTTTATACATGTATTTTAAAAACATACCGTATAAGTGGATTTTTGGCGAGACGCAAAATTATCGTTTTGACCTAAAATATGGTATATAATATAGTATAAGTAATTTTAGCGATTTTATAATTAAAATAAGATAAGAATTTCCTACGATGAGGAATGAATTGTTAGCAATATTCAATTTTAGCGTTCTCAACAACCTCGCTAATAACGCCAAAATTGAATACTCGCCAAAATTTCTGCTTATACGGTTGGACAATAAAAACACGTTATCCCCCTGTATTTAGTGATCCAGAAGTAGTAACTGAAGTGGATAGATTACATGACCAATTTGCACTGGTACCAGCAGACAAAGACTCAAATAATAAAGTTTTATCTGTAAGGCACATTACTATAATTGTTTATTAGAAAAACTTGGGTTTAATACGAATTCTGGAAATCCAACATACACACTTAGCTAAATTGCAAAAGACGAGATCCTTCAAAATCACATGTCCGTATTACGCTCATTTGATATACCTACAACAGATACCGATTTTGAGCTACCATATTTATATTGAATGCCTAAACTTTATAAAACCCCATATAAGCAAAGATACATAGCAGGATCTAGCAAATGTTCTTCCGAACCTTTATCTTTACTCCTTACCAAGATATTGACAGTCGTTAAGAGAAACTTCAACAATACTTTGCAGTTGCTTATTCCAGAAGCGGTGTAAATATTATAAACATAATACCAAAGCTATAATGCTCATGACAATCGTTTCTGTCAATAGACTTCATCAGTTGAGCTGGACTTTAATATATATATATGTATTTTCTAAAGAGAAAGCGTAATCATACAAGGCCAAATAATAAATCTAAAAGTATAGCCAAAATCCGTCTAAGAGTAACCACTTTAAAAAGTTGACAATCTTAGCTTTTGAAAACTTTGGAATTTAAATGGTGTTATCAGTGCCAAATAAACCAGACGTGGATACTAAAACATTCTAAACAGCTTTTAGAAAATTTGAAGGCACACAATTTTTCTCGAATTCACAGTATCAAAATATTTGACTTCTCTGCACAACTATTCCACATAAAAAATTAAAAGAAATACTTTTTACCATCATAGACAACTGTTTCTTTTACTAAAGGTGGTACCCGAAAATTTAAATATCTAGTGATTGGCTATCAGGATACTTATTTTATCCAACAGCACTCTGATTCTTCACATAAATACACGGACGTTGATATAAAACATGCTGGAATTTCTAATAGACAATATATTTGTAATGGCCTTTCAAGAAACTGTCGGCATTCCTATGGAAATTAATTATGCCCCTTTATTGGCCGACCTGTTTCTTTATTCATACAAAGCAGACTTCATTCAGAAACTGCTGAATCAAAAGAAGAAAAAGTTAGCGGTGTCCTTTAATTTGACATTTAGATATATCGACAACGTTTTGTCAATTAATAATGACAATTTTCATACATATGTCAATGCGATATATCCCAGCGAACTAGAAATGAAAAATACAACAGAATCAAGCACACGCACCTCATACTTAGACATTTTACTTAATATAGACACAGACGGGAAATTAGCAACTAAGCTATACGACAAACGCGGCGATTTCGGCTTTCCCATCTTAAATTTTCCACATTTAAGTGGTAATATCCCTCAGTCACCCGCATATGGAGTTTATATTTCACAAATGATCCGATATGCCAGGGCGTGTACAACATATGAAGACTTCATATACAGAGGTTTCACTACTCACTGACAAATTATTGACACAGGGATATCGAAAACGTTTAATGTCAACGTTCCACAAATTTTACGGTCGGTATAATAGTTTTGTTTGCGATTACTATGTTGCACTAAGTGAAATGTTGAGTTGCCAACTGTGACGAGGATTCACTCTTCACGTATTTCATTGGACTTGACTGTGGACTCACGTCGGGTGTGACCGGTCGACAGGGGATACTTACTCCTCCATGGCACCTTATCCCACCTCTTGGTTTCCAGAGGTCCGTGTTTATCCATTTTACCGGTTTTGTATCTATGTCTTGGACATTCTATTGATTTATTCTTTGGTATCTGAGATTTTTTATATTTCATAAACTCTGAAGAAATGTTTAAGCTTTTCTTTATAGAATTATTCTTATAGAAATTATCGCCGATAACATACTAATACTTTATCTCGTGTAATTTAAAAAGAAATCCGTAATTAGCAATTTTATCTTGCATCAATTTTATTAAATAAGAATATTCAATAATTACTTACACTTATAAATTTACCTTTGACGCTAACGTCACATTCATTTCACACTAATTAAGAATCAAAACTCCAGAGAAAACTGTGAACCATTGTCTCACAAACCCCTCTACAAGATTGATGTAGAACTTGTCACCAATTGACAGATGTAGTACAGCGACACCTGTTGTGAAGTCTCCACAGTCCTGATAAGGACAACTATGTGCGTCTGAAAAAGATTCCCCTTTCTTTTCTTCGTTAACGATCAACTCAGTAACTGCATGTGGTCCGGTGTTATAATTCGACTGTGTAATCCAAGTGATCAAATATACTCCGGGGATGGACACAGTTGCCTCCCTTGTTGCTATGCTGTACATGTTTCCTTTATTAAAGAATATATTGCTGAACGGAATTTTTCCTGGCCCTCTAAACCCTGCATCTAATCTGACTTTAAAGTTCGGGTAACCTTGACTATTGGTATCTAAAAAAAATAGTAAAGATTTTACTTAACAAACGTTATCAAATGAAAGATTGCTTCTTTAACCCGGATCCGGTAAGACATTGCAACAAGGGTACAGTACAAATTGCTTCTCTAACCCAAATCCGGTCATACATGTCGTGCACAACATATGAAGATTTCATATACAGAGGTAAACTACTCACTGACAAATTATTGACACAGGGATATCGAAAACCGCGTTTAATGTCAACGTTCCGCAAATTTTACGGTCGGTATAATAGTCTTTGTTTGCGAGTACTCTGTTTCACTAAGTGAAATGTTGAGTTGCCTTTTCGTTGGCGGTTGTTGAGACGTCTGTACCAAATGTGACGAGGATACACTCCTCACTTGTTTCGTTGGACTTGACTGTGGACTCACGGCGGGTGTGACCGGTCGACAGGGGATGCTTACTCCTCCATGGCACCTGATCCCACCTCTTGGTTTCCAGAGGTCCGTGTTTGTCCATTTTTACCGGATTTGTATCTGTGTCCTGGACATTCTATTGATTTATACTTTGGTATCTGAAATTTTTATACATTCCAACAAGGGTACAGTGGTAAATGATCTATCATAGATAATTCCCTGATATCTTCAGGGGATGCTTCCTCCCTCATGACACATGATCCCACCTGATTTCCAGAGGACCGTGTTTGTCCAGTTTTTTTTCCAGATTTGTATCTATATTCTGGACATCCTAAAGATTTATATTTTGGTATCTAAGATTTTATATTTCATTCTAAACAAATCGGATTCATGGATATAACTGTCACATTAGTAAAGCATAATACAGGCCGATCGTTGGTTACTACGAAGAATACTTTTTAAATATGTACACATTTTGGCACGAACATTTTTGCTTCTTTCATTTTCTCTTTATATCATATTTTTGTCGAGATAATGGCCGAAAACATGAAACAATTATTTAAGAAGGGTATATAACTCCAATCCAATAAGAGTCGACCTGACAATTATCCCCTTTATTATACTTTTCCAGATAATGGCTAAAACCATAAAAGGGGACATAACTCCCATAAGCATCGACCTGACAATTTTCATTCTGTAGACATTTTGTAGATCTTTGCGTGCAGAATAGTTTTGTTTTTTTATCTCTCTATCTATGATACTTTTCAATACAACAGTCACCCTAAGCCAAAACATTAAAAAAACATTTTAAAAGTGAAATAATTTATACTAACAATTTCTGCCCTGTTTGATATTTTGTATTGCGTGCCAAACATGTTTGCTTCTTTCACATGTTTTCTTTATCTATTACATTTTCCGGATGATTGCCAAACCATGAAAAATCCACTTAAAAGATTAAGGTTAAATAATTCACATTTCTCTTTATCTAATATACCTTTCGTGATGGTGACCGAAACAGCCAAGAACAAGAAAAATCCACTTAAAGGGGAAAATAACTCCCACTAGCCTTCACCTGACAATGTCTACTAGATGAAATCTTTGGTAGGTTTTTGCAAGGTAGGTTTTTTTCTAGTCTTGACAATATTCCAGAAACATGCATCAAGTTTAAATATCTGCTGACTCATTTGTTCTATTTTTAGCCATGGTTGTTATACTTTGTTCTAGCTTCTTTTCATCTGGAAACTTTATGCGACCTCACATAGGAATACTGCCTGTCAAGTTTGGTTCAAATTTTTAAGAAGAGGTTATGCCTAAAATTTGACACAACACTTATACTTTCTGTTTATTTATGTGGTTGTGACCTTGACTTTTGATACAATGATCATGAAATGAAATTTTTTAAAATGGTCCTTAGACAATTCCTTACAATTTTCCAATATATCCCACAAAAAGTTAATCAATTTTGAGTTATTGAGCTGTTAGTATAAAACCTTTACCGTATGTTGCTCAAGTGCCTGCTAGTGACTCGTTTATTATCGTTTTAATTCGCAAAATTCATAAATATTGACTTCACAATCATGCAAAAACAAATTGAAAGTCATCAGATAATTGATAAGCACATGGACATATGACATACTTTGTTGGGGCTGAAGTTTAGGCACTGAAAGTGAACAAGAGAACGTTTTTTATTTAATAGGAAATTGGTTTTCTAGAATGCGTAGAATGCTTGTGTTTTCATACAAGGCGCTTGTGTAACGTAATAGATACTGCGTTCATCAGGATCAGTAGTGAATTCCTAACACAACGTTTATATACGGGTAACACATTTGATATGTAAATATTTTAGTGCGAAAATAAACAGCTGATACCGAAACACGAGCTATGTATCAATATGTCGAATTTAATAAAAAAATAATCTATTTCTGCTCGTTAAGACTGAATTTGTTTATATGAAAAAGACTGGAAGTCTCATTGGATGTACATTGCGCCCAGTTCTCATGGTACCTTTAAGATCTGGTCGCCACATAATAAAATGTTGAGTGTAACGTAAAACGATGATAAAAAGTAAACAATTAAAAGCAATACCGTCAAAGGAAATAACATATCCAGAGAATGTTGCTTCATTTCTTCCAATGGGTTTGTGGGTCATAACTCCAACATATTCACCCTTTTTCATCCATTTCATCGATATCATGTTACCTGTATCCAGGCAATTCCAGCGTCCATCCACTTGACTCCCGTCATAATAGTGGTTGTTTATATGCAAATAAAAAGTCTGAGATATCCTCTCAGCTTCGACTGTTAGAGTAAAGAGATATAAGCCGGTCCAAGGTATTGCTGCTTCCCCGGAAATGTTCGTAAAAAGTACTCCATTTTTTATATTGTTACCACTCAACTCTATATACTGATTTTCGATGGAATCTTTAACATTGATAGTATCGAATGCGGTTTCTTTTCCTGAAATACAAGGGAAATTATAAATAATTATGTTATTGCAAAAGAAATATGATATTAACAAAAACTATCTTAACGTTTGGCTTTTACTTCATCACATGTTCAAAATTATGATATTTTGTACATGTATGTACAAAGGTTTGTTGAGTAATAACATGATAAATAACAACCTTATGTTTATAACACTGCATATCAAATCTCAGATATCCAAAAGACAATATACAAATCTGGTGAATATTAGACAAACACAGACCTCTGGAAATCCAAAGATGGGATCAGGTACCATGGAGGAGTAAGCAGTCCCTGTTGACCGGTTACATCCTCTGTGAGTCCACAATCAAATTCATATGAAATAAGTGAGAAATAAATCGACCAGACGAAACAACAACTGCAATCAAACAGGTAACTCAACATTTTTTTGCTAGAAATAGTAATTGAAAATAAAGCCATTATACCGACAGTTTATACATGAATTTATGTAAATTCATTCTCTCTAGGGGAAAATAATGGGAAATGGATATCAATTTTCATAATGCCGTACTTAATGGGCATTAGCTGTTTTTTCTTTATTTTTTGTTTTTTTGTTTTTGTTTCTTTGGTTTTCTTTTTTACTACTTAGATTGATAAACAATAACAAAAAGAGATATATACAAGAATAACAATGCATGAATTCCTATATATTTTCTGAAAATTGCTGGCAAACCCAGGTTTCGCACTTTTTCAATTGCAATTGATTAACTCAATCTTGCTTTTTTGTATATGAATAACACATTGGACATGACACGATTTCCCCAAAATAAACAGAAATATAATATGTCTATGCCTTATTTGTTATTGTACATCAAGTACAAGTAGTAAAAGTAGAATAAATCGAAATAAGTTGTTCTATTAGAGGCAGCTAATGCACCTTAAACGAAAATAATTTGTTAATATTTTAATCATAATTGAATATTTGTACACATGTTGAATTTCAGTTGTTGCATTAGACATGTGCCAAGTGACTTGTTCTTGTCCAACTCAGAATTGATTGGTATCGGATAAGTGCATTTGCTACTCCCTAAAACCGACATTTGAACCATATACAACACATAAGATAATATAAATAAATATAAAATACTATATCAAAATCTTTAACACCTGGTCGTGGTTAAAAAATATAAGAAAAACGCTCAGGTGAGCCTATATCGGTCACTTTAGCACCATCATCGACATGTACCCTAAATTAAAGATACCGAAAACTCTAAAATATTTGGTTTGTTTCGGACATTGGGTCTAAAGAAGGGTCTAAAGAGGGGCCACTCCATGAGTCATTTGCCTTAACCAGGATTAACCTCTGGACACACATAATCGAAACGTGTATGGAACCATAAGTTTAATATTCTTGTCAATTTCAAAATTGTCATGTAGACCGTTTCAGGGGAAGATGTTTCTTTTTTCTTGAGAAAATAAATAAAAAATCAATATGCATTCAAAGCCTGAAAGTAAATATTATTTCAGAAGAGAACCAAAAAACTACAGCACTACGGAAAAACACTCCTCTAGATCAATCTGATGTATTCGGTTTGTACCTGAATGCAGTTGGTCTGAAGAAAGAATTTCTCCAACGAGGGTAATCCCAATGCCTATACCCTCCACTCTGGATCAAAACGTGAATTCTTCTGACCAAAATCGACGCGATCTATAGATGGTCGTCCTAAGGATAATCAAAAGCCCTTCAGTGATCCTGATGACTAGATGACACTGAATAAATTATCCCCTAGACAATTTTGATTTTTTTTAATCATTAAATATTCAGATAATCATATTTAGGTAAAAGGTCTAAAAATACCACCCCCCCCCAAAAAAAAAATAAAAAAAAATCACAAATTAATTAAAAAGACACATAGTTAAACAACGCATCCTTGTAGATCACTCAGAGTCGATTAAATTTTCAATTCATGTAGAGGTTCCAGGAAGGTTTTTTTATGTTTGCTTTTAACGCTTCCAGTCAATGTTGCTCGTAACATAATAACAAAAAGCATAGCCTCACGTGTGGATAAAATACATTCCTACCCCAGGCGATCTGTGAAAGATTTACACACCATGTGTTTTGATTATCCATCCTGAGAATGTAGATTTCAATTCTGTGGCATTCCCGGTAATTAGATAAACGTACACATGATCTCCTTCCCGTAATGTCAACGTGACAAACTTCGTACTGGTGTCCCTCTCATTTATACCACTACTGCATGCTTGTATACGGCCGATTTCCTGTCCATTTACAAGAAGAAGTGAAACGAGACCAGTAAAATATGTTTCCAATGTCCACGAAAACATGTACACACCATAATGACTGCTGACGAAATGGCCTGTTGTTTTGTTATAGTTATTTCCGATATTCAAATAAGTGTTACCAAAAACCACCGTGTTACCAGCGCTGGCTGGTTGAGTTAAGCTTGCGTAGAAAGCTGGATGACGTTGGTCTGCAGAGAAAACAATATATACTTATATTTATAATAAACATTGAAATAAAGAGACATTACATGTATTTATCACCCCCCCCAAAAAAAAAAAAACATTTCGAGGCTCCGGAACAAAAGATGATATCACAATAAACCGATGGTATTCCAAAATCCGTCTAAGAGCTAAAACCAAAAAAGAAGTACATGTATGCCGTAGCTTTTGAGGTCGATTTAAAAAGCCTCGATAATTTGCGACCAATAACTTTAATACATACTAGTAATTTTCAGCTCATGCATTTCCGTCTTGATTAAAAAAGGTATTATGGAAAAAAATATATCAGTACTGATTTAAACGAATATACCAAAAACAGGGATATTGGATGTAATACCTTTGATACAATATTTTTTATTGGTAACATTGTATAAGCCTAGGGTGGCCCTTTTAGTTGGCTTCTTGCAATTTTAATCAAAACTCTAGGTTTACATCTTATATTGGGAGGACAAATAAATACATTATATAAATAGATAAACTAAGGGAAGTTTAATGAATTGGAGGGGAGGTTTTCGTTTTTGGGGAATATCGGATGTCGTAAATAAGTAAGTTTACAATCCAAAAATAATTTTTGCTAAATGTGTGTGAAATTAAAGCACACACACACACACACACACACACACACACACACACACACACACACACACACACACACATATATATATATATATATATATATATATATATATATATATATATATATATATATATGTATATATATATAATATATATATATATATATATATATATATATATATATATATATATATATATATATATATATATATATATATATGTATGTATATTGCAACACGAAAAATACTATTCAATTTAAAATAATCACAGAGAGAAGAGACACATCTCGTGCACACTGGACAAACAGTGTGGATTTGGGAAAACCAAGAGGTGGAATCAAGTGTCAAGGAGGAGTAAGCATGTCTTGCTTATCGATAATACCCATTGCAGGTTTAATTTACAATCAAATTCAAATTAAACAAATGGGGAGAATATCCTTGTCACAATTGGTAAAGATGATTGATCAGCCACCATCGAACAATTAACTCATCATTTAATTCACGGCGGGTGTGATCGGTCAACAGGGAATGCTTACTCCATCATGGTACCCGATCCCCCCTTTGAATTCTCAGATTTCTGTTTTACAATATATCACTACTCTTGTATATGTATTTTAGACATCAAGACGATTTATATATTGGTATGTGAGATTTCATATTAATGTAATATATGCCTCACACTAAATTTAGGAGCACGGCTTCTCATTCGCCACGAAATTGTCATGAGGAAGTGGGTTAAATTTTTGGGTAACTTCTGTCAGGAATTTATGAGGGTCCATTCTATACCTAAACATTTTCTAAATTCCCATAGAAAATACCCATTTATGTTATGCCAACTTCATGTAATAAAAGGAACCACTTATAAAGTTCGATTCTGAATGTAAAGTACGATAAATATATATTTAAATATTTTGCCGCATTAGTAGCGATTCACGTTCGCATCAAATCGAATATATAATGTGAATCTAGCAAAACAGAATACTAACTCTTATTATCACCCGGTAGAACTATAGCGCAAACGATCGTGAACTATTTAAAAAATAACCAGTGGTTTGAAAACAGAAAAATTGAAGAAGTACCAATCAATAATCAAAACTCACGTCCATTATAACACGACGAATTAGATGTGCAAATGGTCTCACCATGAAGAACAATTACGAATCCCAAACGGGATAAGACTAGGTGTCCGGAAGGAGTCAGCGTCTTCTGCTGGCATGCCACACCCGTCGCAAATGTTCCATGGAAACCTTTCTAGTTAGATGAACGGGTCAAATTCGGTGAAAAGGTCCACTTTGGTGATGAGGTCAAATTCGGTGAAAAGCATGATTGTTGAAACAAAAAACTATGTTGCCGTATATGTGCGTTATAGATACACGAGATACATCAATACACGAACAGAACATATGAATAAATATTTTATGTCAAATTCGCTATCGAAATCGATAGGATTTGAGAAAGGTGAACTGCCATTTAAAAAAATAACTTGTTTCACATTTAGAATCTCCATATATATGTAATTTTCCCGATTTGTTAAAACAGTTGACATTATTTAATTTTTTTACTGGTTTTTATAAGAAGGGAATACATATTTGCTGATTTAAAATCGTCTTCATTTATTGCACTATATATATACTTTTTTTAAAATTCAAAACCTGTATGCACAAATTGCATTCATAAACTATAACATATTCTTGCAAAAATACTACCAAATTAGTCGACATTATAACATGAAACAGTGAAAGGTATTTGCATAGTAGGTACTTGATTACCTAAATGTACAAGTGAATTATTAATTAACAAATTGAGCTCACATAAAGAGTGTATATATTAGATCAATGGTGTTCTTTGATATGTAAAAAAAACATTTTAAATGCATTACCAATCGTTTATTTTGTTAATTAGTAGCACCCACGTGCTATCTGATGTATTTAAAAAACGCTTTGTGACTCTATATAATTGAGTGTAGTTCCAGACTCTTGTAGAATGTATATATTTAATCTCCCAAATTTGTTTATGAAGTATGGTTTGTGCGAAAGAAATCTGCATTTTATTTTGGTACTGTTTATTTCATACAAAACGTTTTAAATCTAGTGTATTTTCTGATATAAATTTCGGTTACTGCGGAAGCCGATACATGCTACATGTAGGAATAAAAATATGTCGTTAGAACGACATACATGTTGTTATAATGACTTATTATGTTGTTATAACGACATATTGAGTATCTTGTTATTACAAGATATTATGTCGTAATAAGAAAATATTATGTCATTAGAGCAAGATATGTTGTTATAACGAGATATTAATTATTCTGTTAAAACAAGATATCATGTCGTAATTACAAAATATTATGTCGTAATAAGAATATATTATGTCGTAATAACAAGATATTATGTCGTTATAACAAGATATTATTTCGTAATAACAATTTGTATGTTGTTATAACGAGACATGAATTATCTTGTTATAACAAGATATTATGTCGTTATAAGAAAATAGTATGTCGTAATAACAATCAATTATGTCGTAATAACAAGATATTATGTTGTTATAACGAGATATTAAGTTATTATAACGAGATATGAATTATTTTGTGATAACAAGTCGTTTAAACAAGATATATGTCGTTATAACGACATATTTTTATTCCGACATGTTCCATGTATCGGCTTCCGTAGGTTACACAACAACATTTAAATTCCTAAAATTTCTAAAGCTAAGATAATCAGATTTTTTTTACAGTGGTTACTCTTCGACGTATTTCGGATGTAATTTGGGATCTATTTTTGGCCTTGTATGATACCACTTTCTCTTTGAAAATACACATATCAAATTGGAGCTCAATTGATGAAGTCTAATTGACAGAAACTATATCGTCTTGACCATTATAACTTTGGTATTATGTTTATATTATTTATAATCACTAGGTCTTTTCCACTGCTGGTGAATCGTTTGAGTCCCCGAGGGTATACATAAACGTAGTACCTGGTATTTCGGTACCAGCTGTTTATCTCATACTAAAGTAATATTTGGCTCTGATAACAACATTTAAATTCCTAAAATTTCTAAAGCTAAGATAATCATTTTTTTTACAGTGGTTACTCTTCGACGTATTTCGGATTTTGTGTGAGAACTATAAAATGCTGCACCAGGCTTCCAAATTATGCAATTCCAATATGTATCTCTGGATCACATTCCTGATTTTTATATTCAGGATATATTTGTATTCGGCTTATAATATATAATATAATATATTTATATTCAGGATATATTTATATATAATATATAATCATTTTCCACTATATATATATTATTATTATTTATATATATTTATATCTTGAGTAACTCGGATATGGAGGAAAAATCAGCAGACATTTAAGGTGAATGTCCCACTATATTATATAATAATATATCCTGAACACCCTAAATGCGGGCGAACTTAAATTCATTTAAGAGCTTAAATTAATCTATCTGTGATATACTTTTGAAAGGATACAAATATCTTAATCCACTGTATGATATCATTTAATGGGCATATTAGGACTTGTGAAATTGAAACAAAAATCCTCGGGAGCATATTCTAGACCCCTAGCATAATGTTTTTGTCGATTGTAAAATTTTTAAATGTACAGTGGGAGCTTTCACCCTTGGGACATTCACCTTAAATGTCTGCTGATTTTTCCTCCATATCCGAGTTACTCAATCTACCAATGAAATATTTTAACGGGATAAAGAAGTCTTACAAAAAAGCTACAATCTACCTATGTAATATTTTAACATGATAAAGAAATCATAATTTGGTGTTTAGAAGCAAATACAAAATAATTTGTCATGTATTGTACAATTAAAATAATTACGGGGAAACATTCCCCTGATTGCCATAACATTTATCTCTTATATGCAGTTTTAATATTATGTGCAGAAATTAACAATTGAGTCAGGTGGTGATATTAATTATTGTGATTGCAATGAATCGATTTATTGTAAGTAATCGATTTATTGTAAGTAATCGGTTTATTGTAAGTAATCGATTTATTGTAAGAAATTATCGAGTAAGATGAGTTATTGAATCACAATATTCATATGAAAAAAATAATTGCTTGGGCACACCTAAAGTCACGTGATGGACTAAATAGTGGACACCAGTTAAATCGAGGAGAGAGGTTTTTGTAAAAACAGCATTTAAACTTCAAATTTTGTGACTCAAATGGTAATCTGATTTCGTAGTAATATAGTGGTCTATTTGGAATAATTTATAATAGCAATACACTATGGATTCGTGCTAAACGGACAATTCTGAGCTTCCGGCCGCGGTGAGTACCAACATTGACCATAGTCCGACCCCAAGTACAGTTATTTCAAAGCCTTTCTCTCAAACACCATATATTTCTCATACCCATACTACTTCTCATGAGCAAGCCTGCTTATTTTCTTCTTCAGTTATTGGTTTTAAAAGGCAATTGCATCTGATTTCATCTGATACATCTCTGAATGTTGTGCCGAAAAGATCGTTGAAATCGACTTCTCCCATTGACCCGACTTCTAATCCTGATTCGATATTTAAAAACCCCCCCCCCACTAACCCCCCCCCCCCCCCCCCCCCCCCCCCCCCCCCCCCCCCCCCCCCCCCCCCCCCCCCCCCCCCCCCCCCCCCCCACAACATATGACCCTCTTTTTATTGCAAATTTCGTCCAAGCTATTGCAGAACAAGTGGCGAATCTTGTAAAATCGATTCTTCAACAGTATCAATCCGACTCCATTGCGCCACTGATCCAAAACAAACTTGATGAAATAATCAACCACGATGCCAAAATAAAGTCACTGATTGAGTCAAATGTCAACACTAAATGCAACCAACTTATCGAACAGCAACTTGATGCACATGTTGAGACATTATTGGGTCAGGTCAACTCCAAATATGTGGAAATCTGTCATCTTAAAGAAAACATTTCCTCTCTAGAGCTATCTCAATCTCAACAATCAGATTCCATTGTGTAGCAGGAACAATGTTCAAGACGACAACTCAAATTCTTAAATGTTCCCGTACCTAACGACGCCCCTTTCAACCCTACAAATGTTATTCTGAATATATTCAATGAATCTATAAATGTTAAATAACTGAATCACAAATCTCGAGATGTCATACTCTGGGGAAAATATCTCAAAGCAAGGTAACTGTTATCGTAAAATTTGTTCGCTATAATGACAGACAACTTGTATTTGATTCCAAGAGAAATCTAAAGAGAAACCATATTAAAGGCATGATTGTGGAAGCCTTAACAAAAAAAAAAAAAAGACAAGCTATTACAAATTAATATTTTAAATTGTAATTAAAATATTACTATTAGCAATATCAAAAGGTGCTGTAAACAATTATAAGTCATTAATTTCGACGAAAATATTTCAAAAAAAGTACATTTTGCATTTTTACGCGAGTATACATACTCAATTTTCGTTATCGAACCATGGATCTTTCCATAAAAGTAACCATGATAGCACATCTTCAAGTTACAATATCACAAAACATTAAGCTTAGGGTGTTTTGAATGAAAAATATCAGTAATATGACTATCGGTTACTTCATGGGATGGCTATCGGTTACTTCATGGGAAATGGCTTCAGTCAACAATAAACTGAGCTGCAAATTTGTATACGATTCCACACAAAAAGAAAAGAAGATGAAAAGGATGTGAAAGTCTAAAGTGAGATATATAACAATATAAAAAACAAAAACAAAAAGTTACAATGGCTATATACACTATACACATGATTTTTGTTTCAAATTGATGACTACTTATGCCTTGTTTGTACTAAGTAACAGACACAGTGATATAAACTATACGAACTATTTACATGGTGACCATATGAACTATTTACATGGTGAAAACTACTATAAAACGATTTACACAGAGTAGTACTAAGTAAGTAACAGACACAGTGATATAAACTATATGAACTATTTACATGGTGAAACTACTATAAAAGATTTTGATCGAGGAGTTACTGCAGAAAATATGATACACTTCAAAACACGTCAAACATCTATTTACCCATTAAATATATATATGACTTTTTTTTATCTTTTACTGGTTTAAATGGTTTGGAATGAAAATATATTAATATAATCATCGAAAGGCGTTTTGAAATGAAATACATATAGTGTTCATATCGTTTTATGGTAAATGCTTCATATTAGAAAGCTAATTATAAAAACAGGAAATTAAGTGTGTATGTGTGTGTGTGGTTATTACGCTATGAAAATACACAATGTAAAGGCACTTTAATTGTTGTGGCTACATAATATTATAGCAAACGATTCATGGTTGCCAACCATCAAGTAACATACAGATAAAATTCTTACAATGAAACTACTAAATAACAGTCCAATAGAACGATTAATTCTAAACGACTTCTAAAAAGAAGAAAACGTTGGATATAGCGCGACCTCTCTATAAATCAACG
The DNA here is from genome assembly GCA_030159075.1 of Atrina japonica. NCBI lineage: Eukaryota > Metazoa > Mollusca > Bivalvia > Pterioida > Pinnidae > Atrina > Atrina japonica. The sequence goes on along the minus strand of BROG01000427.1, from coordinate 61,626 downwards.
TTGTATCATTACAGTGAGCAGTTCATACAGTGCAACTACAAAATAGCAGTAAAAAAAACCCGGGGCGATTTACATAGTGAAACTACTATGAACGATTTACACAGAGTAAGTACTAAGTAACAGACACAGTGATATAAACTATATGAACTATTTACATGGTGAAACTACTATAAACGATTTACACAGAGTAAGTACTAAATAACAGACACAGTGATATAAACTATATGAACTATTTACATGGTGAAACTACTATAAACGATTTACACAGGGTAAGTATTAAATAACAGACACAGTGATATAAACTATATGAACTATTTACATGGTGAAACTACTATAAACGATTTACACAGGGTAAGTACTAAATAACAGACACAGTGATATAAACTATATGAACTATTTACATGGTGAAACTACTATAAACGATTTACACAGAACAAATACTAAGTAACAGACACAGTGATATAAACTATATGAACTTTTTGCATCGTGTAAACACTAAGTAAGAGTCACAGTGATATATTTAACTATATAAACGATTTATACAGTGTAACTGCTAAATAATACTGACAGTGATATAAGCTATATCAGCGCTTTACACAGTGTAACCACTATAAACGATGTACACAGTGTAACTGCTAAATAACTCTGACAGTGATATAAGATATATCAAAGATGTACACGTGTAACTGCTAAATAACGCTGACAGTGATATAAGATATATAAACGATTTACACTATAAATGATTTAAACAGCGTAACTAATACAAACCATCTACACAGTGTAACTACTATAAAATATTTACACAGTATAACTACCGAGTAATGATGGCTACCTCAGCTTTAGAAGAATTTAGAATTTTAATGGTGCTATCTGTGCCAAATATTACTTAAGTATAAGATTATCAACTGGTAACGAAATACCAGGTGCTAAGTTTATGTATACCCTCGGCGACTCAAACTGTCCACCAGCAGTGGGAACGGCCTAGTAGTTATAAATATTATAAACATAATACCAAAGTGAAAATGCTCAGGACTAATAACTACTATAAATGAATTACACAGTGTAACTACTATAAAAGATAAAAATGACAGTGTCAGTGATACAAAATACATGATTTGTATCGTGCAACTACTATATAACAGTCACAGTGGTATGAAATAAACAATTCAATATAGCAACCACTAAATAACAGTCACAGTGATATGAAATAAACTATCCAATAAAGCAACCACTAATAATAGTCACAGGGATATGTGATAAACAATCCAATATAACAACCACTAAATAAGAGTCACATTGATATGAGATAAACAATCCAATATAGCAACCACTAAATAACAGTCACAGTGATATGAGATAAACAATTCAATATTATAGCAACTACTAAATAACAGTCACAGTGATATGAGATTAAAAATTCATATATAGCAAGCACTAAATAATAGTCATAGTAATATGAGATAAACAATCCAATATTATAGCAACCACTAAATAATAGTCACGGTGATATGAAATAAAAAATTCATATATAGTAACCACTAAATAATAGTCACAGTAATATGAGATAAACAATCCAATATTATAGCAACTACTAAATAACAGTCACAGTGATATGAGATTAAAAATTCATATATAGCAAGCACTAAATAATAGTCACAGTGATATGAGATAAACAATCCAATATTATAGCAACTACTAAATAACAGTCACAGTGATATGAGATTAAAAATTCATATATAGCAAGCACTAAATAATAGTCACAGTGATATGAGATAAACAATTCATATCTAGCAAGCACTTAATAATAGTCACAGTAATATGAGATAAACAATCCAATATAGCAACCACTAATAATAGTCACAGTGATATGAAATAAACAATCGAATAAATCGAATCAACAATTAATAATAGTCACAGTGATATGAAATAAACAATCGAATAAATCGAATCAACAATTAATAATAGTCACAGTGATATGAAATAAACAATCCAATATAGGAACAACTAAAAACAGTAACAATGATATGAAATAAGCAATCTAATATAGCAACCACTAATAATAATCACATTGATATGAGATAAAAAAATTCATATATAGCAACCACTAAATAATAGGCAAAGTGATATGAGATAAACAATCCAATATAGGAACAACTAAAAACAGTAACAATGATATGAAATAAGCAATCTAATATAGCAACCACTAATAATAATCACATTGATATGAGATAAAAAAATTCATATATAGCAACCACTAAATAATAGTCAAAGTGATATGAAATAAACAATCCAATATAGCAACCACTAATAATAGTCACATTCATGTGAGATAAACAATTTGTATATAGCAACCACTAAATAATAGTCACGGTGATATGAAATAAACAATCCAATATATCAATCACTAATAATAGTCACAGTGATAGAAAATAAACAATTCATTTATAGAAACCACTAAATAATAGTCACGGTGATATGAAATAAACAACCCAATATATCAATCACTAATAATAGTCACAGTGATATAAAATAAACAATTCATTTATAGAAACCACTAAATAATAGTCACGGTGAGATAAACAATCCAATAATATCAGGAACTACTAATTAACAATCCCAGTGATATGTAATAAGCAATCGAATATAGCAATTACTAATAATAGTCACAGTGATATTAGATAAACAATTCATATAGAGCAACCACCAAATAATTGTCACAGTGATATGAAATATACAATCCAATATAGCAACCACTAAATAATTGTCACGGTGATATGAAATAAACAATTCATTTATAGCAACCACTTAAGGATTGTTTTTCATTTTTTGGACTGCATCGAGTATAAATGGAATGTATTATGGAAAAAAAATTCGTGCTGCACATTGAATTTTTTCCATAAGCCAATGCATTTATACTCGATAAAGTCCAAAAAATGAAAAACAATCATTTATATATATTACCATTTTCTGTTAATCTGTAGTCAGCTGGTTACGAAATTCATTCTATTTAATGGGCTTTGCGGTAGGAGTTTTTTCATATGACGTAACAGTTAAACAGCTGTGTGAGACGAGAAGTAGTTCCCCTTTTCTGTCCGGAAATACTTAATGGAATTAAGGTTCATTTTCTTCTTTTCATATCATTTTGAAAGAAACTAGTGATATTGAAAATTTTGAATAAGAGTCTCATTTGTTTCTAAGTTATTTTAGAATATTCGTCTGCTTAGTAACCGGAAGGTTAAATGTGTCAGAAGGGAATTGAAAATGCAAATGACCGCGCCCATGAGTATGCTGTATAATGTATTTACAACGAATTTGCGTTTGAATTCTGATATATTATTAATGGGATATACTATAGAAAGTTTGAGTGTGACTTACAAGAAGTGAGACAGCTAATATTCATTCATGACAACTGAAAGTAGCCATTTTATTTGACATTTTTTACCAAGCAGCTGGGAACCACGATGACTGATTGGTACGTAACCAACGTAAGTAGGCCTATTTCACACGACCTGATTTCACACGATGCGGGTGACGAATTGTTTCTGATAGAAATATCCAGTGAAGGCAACAAATCGACTTGTTTATCAAGAGATGCTTGACAAAGTTGCACTAGGCCTTACTCTCTTTTTTTCTGTTGTAACTATGAAGTGAACTTTCATTTCTGTGCCAGACGGTGGTATGTGGTTCTGGTCTTAACATGTCCTAGATATATCGCGATATGGGCCTGTAGGCTGTACAATGTGCTACAGATGTAGTCTCGTGTTTCCGATTTCTTTCTGTAATTCTTATTTGTTTTGTGGTAGGCCTAATGTATGGCTTTTAAGATTAAATATATAAGAAATAAACATGTGATATTCTATTCTTTATTGATTCGTTCATATTTTCGATTCATAAATATTATTAGGTGTTTCCGAAGGAACAGTAAACAGTTACGACGTAGTACATGAATCATTTAAAACGAATACTAACTACCAAGTTAGGCTCATTGCCAAACAATTGTGATACATACAGTAAGAGTACTAACGGACTCAACATAATTTTTTTCAGAAGAACAACTTAGAAAGTACTTATACTGTGCAATTATATGAGTAAATAAGAGTCGTGACTATAGTATGCGTTTTGTACTTAACGTCTACGAACTGTAAATGTCATAATGAAAGTACGTAAACTCTTTATTCTGCATAACATTAATGTGAGGTTGTAGTATAAAACTCCTCGTTTAACGTGAGAACTAAGTCTTAATAAAATATGAAAAGCTATACGATTCATGATTTCTAAAATATCAGTCATACAGCCGATACACTTAGCAATTTGCACACCATAAACAAGATGGTGATAATATACAGTACCACAGCATCTAGAAAACATAAAGTTAAAGAAAACCAGGTGAACACTCGTGTATTTATGTTGGTCAAAGTATTATTGCACTATGATTATGTTTGCTTTTGAGCTGATATAAGTAATACTACATACAGCACCACAGCATTATAGAAAACGTAATGTTAAAGAAAACCAGATGAAACATATATATATATATATATATATATATATATATATATATATATATATATATATATATATATATATATATATATAGTATTACTGAACGAGGATAATGTTTGTTTTTAACTGATATAGGCCTAAACGATTTAACACACACAGTATTATTATAAAAAAAAAGTATGAAGCCTGTGTGCTTGATTCTGTTGTACCTTTAATTTCTAGTTTGCTGGAATATATCGCATTGATATATGTATGAAAATTGTCATTAGTAATTGACAAAACTCGTCGATATATCTAAATACCCTGAGTTATTGAATCTTACATTTATAAAGTATATCAAATCACAAAAATGTATATAAAACCTAAACAGAGCAAAAAAAATGTCACATTTATTTCAGTTTTATTTTTAGAATTCTATTTTTACTATCGCGTACAAGGTTACGGTGCATTTTTATGGATTTTAGAATTTGTCTTTCTGTCCCTTTCAAATGACATATATAACTTACAGTAAATAGGAGAATACAATTTTAGCTTGTGGTTACTGTAATTAGTTTTCTGTATATTAAGGGTCGGGAATCAACCAGAATAACAAATTCATGAATTCTGTTTCGTGTTCTTTGAAATCAGACATTAATGAGTTAAACCCTATTTCTTCTCGAAACTCCATTTGCTGGAACAAATGAATGGGTTTAACTGGAGAAAACGTATGTTTAATCGAAAAACCCTAGGTTGATATATGAATTAGGCCTGCCTTATCCACTGTTTTTCTGTTATTAATCTAAACTAATTTTCTGTAGAGATTTAATACCTAAGTATTTAAGCACTTATCTTTATTTTGATTTCATATTGATTTTGAATAGCGTACATCAAGCAAGTAAATTGGCAAACTTTGTTACAAAAACCAGTTTAGGTCCAGTGGGGCTCGAACCTGCATTGACCAGATCTCAGAGTATGTATGGTCATGCTCTAATCACTCGGCCATGGAGGTCTAGCACCCGTTTTACGAAAGGTCCTAAGTTCTAAATCTAAGTATTAGTCTTAATTGTCATGGAACTGACCAATCAGCGATGCGTTGCCATGGTAGTTAGGACTAAGAGTTAGGATTTAGGACTTAGGACCTTTCATAAAACGGACCTCTGGTTATCTTTATAAATACATATTTAACTCATCAACCCCTAAAGACACATTTGGGCTGGTCTAAATCATTGATTTACTGAAGAGTCCATTATTTTTCAGGGGTCGATGAGTTAACTGCAAGAAAAAATAAATACATCGTGCTTCATAAATTATTGTTATTTATTATTATTATTATTATTATTATTATTATTATTATTATTATTATTATTATTATTTATATATAATTATTTCTAACTGCGTTAACTTTATTTCGATGTTGCTGCTAGAACAATATTTTGATTTACATACCTTTGATATAGTACTGCCAACCTTGTTCTTGTGATCCTTTTGCCAAAATAGAAGTGTTGAATACAACACAGATACCCAAAATACTATTGAATCCAAAAAACTCATACATCATGTTTGCAGCACAAACAAAGGAACAATGAAACGCGCTACTGGAACTCATATATACCTGCGTAGTGTCCAGTGCAATTGTGTTGTCCATATCTAACGCACGGTTAAAGTATTGATCCCTAACTGGAAAGGAAAATATTTTGTTTACAGTTAAAAGCATTGCACAGACAATAATTCCCCGTGCATGGACAATCTTCATTTTGAGTTTATTATTTTTTTCCTCAATTACAAAAGAGTTCAGTTGGTAGATTTATACTTAATTTGTGTCGGCGTTACTTTGAACATAGTTAGTGTAGTTGGACAAGCTACTTCCTATGTGCCCCTCCAATTGTGATGAGTTTCAAATTTATATGAAAATCACTTATATAATCTAAATATGCATATGTATAGATCTAATACATTAAGTCTAATCACCAATCAGCATCGTATCTATAGATCGACATAGGAATTGCGAAAATATTTCCATACTGTTAAACATAAAAAACAGAAGATCGAGTAACACTATTGTACTAAGTTATAGGTTTACGCAATGTGTTAAATTACCATTAATTATTTTTTTCCCGTGAAAGGATGTAAAAGATATACCAGAATTCATTATTTATTCGGAATGCGTCAAAATGTCTGTCACATAATACTAAATACATGGATTTTATGGTGACACAAAGAAAATTTTGTTTGTGCGGACGAATTATTTTCCTTTAATTAATTTTTCTAGTATTTAAGGAGGCATTTGGGTGCCAAACTTTCATAAAGACAACACTTGTCATCATTGATATTCAACTGTATGCAATAAATAATTTTTTTTTACAGTTGCAACATAGATTGTGTGTATTTCCGTCTTTCAATGGTAAAAATAATTTAGCTTGAGTATTGAGTGACTTTGAATCCAGCATAGTTGTCATTGGTCTATTACTGGTCATGTGATGTGGTTTGGGGGAGCTATTGGTTAATTGAGTCATATCATATTTGCTCGGAAAAGCGGTTTTCAAAATGGAGAAAGTACTGAATAGTTTGATTCACACTTAACGGGCGCCATGTTGTTTTTATTCGCGTACGTAAGCGACCTTCGGTTAAAAAACGATGAAAATGCATGCAGCCATTTGACAACAACATAATTCTAGTAAACAACGTAAACAAAATTAACAACGTAAACAACTTAAACAAACACGTGATAGTAATGGCAAGTTTATTCTACTTTAGCGGGTTTTTCATGGGTGGTCACATTTGCCTTTTGAATTAGATACAAAATTACGACTTTCAATTACCATCAAAAGAAAAAGTCTTTAAATGACCCAAAACGATGTGGAAATGGGTTGGTTCTTTCCCAGATGTAGAGTATGTTTTAGCACAAGTCTGATCTAGTAATTTTTTCTATACTAGTAAGTACTATACCACGTTTCAGACTCCTGTGGTTTTAGCCTAGTAGTTTGTTTATAGACCTGGACCCAGTTGCACAAAAGGTTGTTAAATTTAACGTGACGTTAACTAATGTTAAGCCAATGGGCTAACTTTAGATTAAATTTAACAATGTGTTGTGCAACCGGGTCCTGTAGTATTGGTAGTAATACTACTGACCAGTACTGTTGGCTAGTGAGTAGTGTAGCCAGTAGTGGCAGTTGGTCTAGTAACCTACTCAGACAGTGGATTTACAAACGGTAGATCTACATACATATAAACTTTTAGTCAAGACAATGACATTTCAATTTAAAGTTGGTGCATAGAGTACAGCATTTAAGGGGAAGAAGGACACCTGGTCACGTGACCAGAATGTCAGTACAGCAGACATAAATTGAATTGTAAATTCATATCAAGAAGTAAATTAAGTTGTTCTTTGTGAAAAAAATAACAGTCATGTTTTTGTGTCAGCTATGAAACACAGCATCATATTGTCTAGAACATTTTGCCCCTCTATCTGTTTCTCTGGGTACAGTCACATTATAAATTACCATTACTTTTTTATTGTATCTTATACGTTTGTGAAACGTACAGGAAATGCTCATTTTGATGAGGTGCATCGCTCAATCAAGGTCAAGGTCATGTTCAAGGTCACACTCAATGTCATCTGATGGCACAAATTTCTCTTTGAGGATTTTTTATTTGTTAAACAATATTAAATTTCGGCACACTTCAAGGTGTTGTTTCTTCGCTATATACCCACAACTAGCTTTTTTTAAAATCTAAATAATTGTTAACCATTCTAAATTGATCATTTACAGAAAAAAATAAATAAAATGCTGAGCAATTTTTTTTAAGGTGACCGATTTTAAGATTTAAATGTGATAAAAATTGGTATTTTTGGGGTCACAGCTTTCAATCTATCATCCTCTTTACCCACAAACTCCAATAAAAGCATAAAAACACATTGATATCGTGGCTTTAGATAAAATTTTACCAAGTTATATAGAAAAAATTCAATTTTGTAAAAAAATGACTATTTTTTAAAAATGAATAGGGAAATCGATGAAAAAAGAATTAAAATACCTGAAAGGGGCATAACTCTTACATATGTAAATATCCCTTATATACCCACACATGTTCCAGATTATTCATCCTATCAATTAATACATTTATAATGAATAAGTATACAAAAATTAAGAAGGATTTGATGATAGGGTTTTGGTATACCTAAAGGTACCCTTCTTCCCTTTAAGTAAAGGGAGCTTTTAGCCGACAAGTTGGTGTGGTGTCCCAAGCCTACTGGCATTGCCAGAAATAAAAGAATTCAATGTATCCATGACAATGTAATTACATTTAATTAAATATGTTAAACTTTCATTTCTATCCTAATACTGATAAACTTGATGTGCAGCAATGAGTAAATTCGGTAATAATACTCATACAGAGTAAGGGCAGCTTCAAAATTTATAGTTCAGATAATGATCAACATTGAGCCAAATGAGACAGCATTTGAGATTAATACAAACCTATTGACATTTACATATGATGAAAGTCTACCGGATTTGTGGAATATACATGTACTTGAACATACTGTGATTACATGTGGGTGTACTTGTGCCTCCAAAAACATCTATAAATTTTATTAGAATTTATTTTCAGATTAACTGATGATTAAATATAAACAAATTCAGATACCAAAGTATAAATCAATAGAGTGTCCAGGACATAGATAGAAATCCGGTACAAATGGACAAACACGGACCTCTGGAAACCAAGAGGTGGGATCAGGTGACATGGAGGAGTAAGCATCCCCTGTCGACCGGTCACACCCTACGTGAATCCACAGTCAAATACGTGAGGAGTGTATCCTCGTCACAATTGGTAAAGACGTATCAATAACCGCCAACGAAAAGACAACTCAACATTTCACTTTGTGAAACAGAGTAATCGCAAACAAGACTATTATACCGACCGTAAAATTTGCGGAACGTTGACATTAAACGCGGTTTTCGATATCCCTATGTCAGTGAGTTGTTAGTGAGTAGTTTACCTCTATATATGAAATCTTCATATGTTGTACACGCCCTGGCATATCGGATCATTTGTGAAATATAAACTCCATATGCGGGTGGATGAGGGATATTACTACTTAAATGTGGAAAATTTACGATGGGAAAGCCGAAATCGTCGCGTTTGTCGTATAGCTTAGTTGCTAATTTCCCGTCTGTGTCTATTTTAAGTAAAATGTCTAAGGATGAAGCGTATGTGCTTGATTCCATTGTATCTTTAGTTTCTAGTTCGCTGGGATATATCGCATTGACAGATATATGAAAATTGTCATTATTAATTGACAAAACGTCGTCGATATATCTAAATGTCAAATTAAAGGACACTGCTAACTTTAAAGCGATATGAGCTGTCGTAGATAAAAAATGTTACATGCCCATTTTATGTGATATTCTATCTCATATATATTCCAAAGAGGCCATCTGGTGGTTAGAAAAACAAATGCATGTGTAAAATTGCAACAATCTTGCCAAACGTAACCCGTAATATCAGTTCTTTTTTGTCCGCCATACTTTGAGCATTCCAAATTAACTTTCGGTAAATTTTCACGAAGATTACCGAGTGACCAATAAACACGTGCTATTTGCAGTTAATGTGCATTCTATTCTTATAACACTTTGCGTTTATTTGCGTACATCATCAATTCATGCCTAAATCAGGCAAAGTTTGTCTTTTTCGTCGTTTTTCATTTAGAAAAATAATTCCATCGGAATTTCTGTAATAGGCCTACAGCTTTACGTACTGCACAGGCGTCATGTAATGCACTAAAGGTTTTAATGACTGTTTATGTGGGTACTATGCTCTCATTGTGTTGGTTTAGAAAGTAGATAGTACCCTCGCTATCGCTTGAACACTTGCTTTCCAAAGCAACACTATCAGAGCATAATACCCACATAAACAGTCATTAATAGGTAAATGGTGAATATAAAACAAAAAATGTTGATTTCTCTTTGTTGTATGTTCCAATGTTTTTCCCAGGTTAGGAAGCCCCTGGCTTTGGAATATTCACATTTAATTTACTTTTAAATGTTTATATTTCATCTCATATACCTGGCCATTGTATAATCTAAATACCAATATTGGTAGTGAAAGTGGCTTTATCTGTATTTACCAAAAATTATTTTGATTTTCTTTTCTAATTTTACTACTTGTTCTTGATAAACAATAATAAATATGAGCTTAATTCTATTTCACTATATATGTTGAGAAAATAAGGTAAAGTGCAGTTTGGTATGCATATACAAATAGTTGTATTAAATCAATTCCAAGTGAATTAAAAGCAGTTATCACAAAATACAATGTATATAGATATTTTATGTCTGTTTATATCTCTTTTTGTTATTGTACATCAATCTAAATATGTACAAAAGGAAATAAATGAAAACACAGACACACACACACATCTACTGCTCATCTAATACCTGGATAATCTAATGTCAGTGCCGGGCAATCTTTGTTGCACTAATGCGTTGAAACTATATATTTTTTTCTGCACAATCATGTCATTCAAAATCATAATACCCTCAATCTCTTGTGTGAAGGTACATCATGCTTGCACGTTTAACGCCCAGGTGGAAACAACCGTTCTTTTGTCATTTCATTGTTTAATGTACATTAAAGGATACGTACAACTAAAGAATAAAGCATTTGGAAATAGAAAACATATTTTGATTCGGCATTTAACGACACCCATAATATTAATTGTCTTGTGACATCCGGTAAATTACATACAGACGTAATTAAAAATTCATTTTACCGATTCCTTAAGTGTTCGCTATTTCAGCGGTAGTTTATTAACCATACAACACGAGCAGATGTCGACTGGTACAGGTCTGGAAGCTGTCGTGTCATAGAAAATGACGGATATTTCTAAGTGCTGGAAGGAAAGCCTCAAGGTTCATATCCTCTTTTAAGATAGTCATGTTTCTTTGTTTGGAAAAAGGAAAATATATTTTTATAGTATTAAATGGCATCATGATCTTCAATTGTGTGATAATCCTTGTGAAAGTAAAATTATTAATATGTGTAAAGGAGCAAAAAGAATCTTGTCAAAACCGGTGAAGAAGAAAGACCCGATAACCTCCGATATAATCGAGAAAGTTGTCGCACATTTCAGTGCTAATGAGCGCATGAATGATTTATCAAATGTACGAACGTGTACAATGTTTTTGACTGGGTTTTCCGGTTTTTTTAGGTTTAATAAACTTGTAAATATCAAAGAAGAAAATGTTCTTTTTTGTGATTCATATATGATTATAAATATTGAAAAAAGTAAGACTGATGTTTACAGGAAGGGAAATGAAGTAGTAATCGCTAAGACTGGTGGGGAATTCTTGTCCAGTATTTTGGATGAAACATTATTTAAAATTAGCAGACATACTTGACAAACCATACAATTTCATTTTTCGATCTATTAATTACTGGAAGTCGCTTAATAAGTACAAACTGTCCAAAATGAATAAACCATTGTCTTATACAAGAGCTAGAATTGTTACTAAGTACTTTGGGTAGTATCGGTTTGGATGCATCTCAGTTTGGTTTACATAGTTTACGCAGTGGCGGTGTTACGTCAGCTGCAGGAAAAACAATGTTTCAGATCGTCTTTCAAAAATGCACGGTAGATGGAAATCTGACATTTCCAAAAATGATTATATTGTAGAATCTATGCAAAAAAGCCTGTCGGTTACAAAGAATTTAAATATTTAATTCAGTATACTTATAGTGTAATGGTAAGAAAAAGACTCAGGAATTTAGATTTTATTTGGTTTATTTATTACAATGGTATATTCACTAGTACTTGTATAATTAAATAAAAACGTTACGCAATTGATTTATATTCGGACGAACGAAGTGAGGGAGAATATAATTATTATTATGTTTTAGAGTGTTCATGTGGTCAGCGTAGGAATTTCAGTCATGTGACAGTCGGGTATTTAACCTGCTGTTTGGTCAGTTTTTGCTTCATTCTACGGCTCGCTAGGTTATTGTTAAGTACGTTATGAGTTAATTTTCCGTTTTTCATATACAGTTGTATATGATAATGTCTTTCATATAGCCTGAAAAATACAATAAGCTTAGATTGTTATTCTGAATAGGCCCTAAGTTTGATATGGGTCAAGGTAATAGATAAAATTTCTTGGAGTTGTTCGGGATTTTGCTAAGTGTGGTATTATCATTTATCCGTATTACATCACACTGAGTGTAAATTATTATTCTGTGCATTGTGAACAATGATAAAACAGTGGTGTGTGTGTATGTTTCAGAAAATATAAATAATGATGAAATAAAATGCGCTATTACCTAGCGAGCAGAAGTCCTACTTCTGTGTTCTGTTTTCTCTGTTACGTAATTGATTTATATTCGGACGTACGAAGTGAGGGAGAATATAAACTTGTATGTCACATGTATAAATCTGTGTTGTTTCAAATCTTATATACCATGTGTAAATAGATTCTAATCTAATTGAACACTCTAATTTTATTTTATCTAGTTTTTATTTCGAACACACTCATCATCAAAACTAAACGTATATATCTAAGCTCCACGGTCTATAGTACAATTCACTATTTAAGTTCTACGCTAAACACTGAAATTGCCTGTGTATGGAACGCACTCTATACTAAAATTTCCATTCTATGGTCCACATTCTTGACTAATATTGACTATCTACGAACCATCCTCTATACTTACATAGAATATTTTAAAAATACAATCTCTTAAAAAACATACCGTATGTAAAACTAAAACTTTATATCTAAGCTCCACGCTCTATAGTAAATTCAATATTTATGCTCCACTATGTATACTGACATTGCTTGTCTATGGAATGCGCTCTATGTTAAAATTCCCTGTCTATGTTCCACGTTCTTGACTAACATTGACTATACTTACATTACATATCTTAGAACAACAATTTCTAAAAAACATAACCTATCTAAGAAATATGCTCCACGGTCTATAGTCAAATTCACTATTAAATTGATTATTTCTGGAACGCACTCTATATTAAAATGTCCTGTCTATCGTCCATATTCTTTACTAACATTGACTATGTTCGAACCATCCTCTATACTTACATAGAATATCTTAGAACCACAATCTCTAAAAAAAAACATAGCGTATCGAAAACTAAAACTATAAATCTAAGCTCCACGCTCTATAGCAAATTCCCTGTTTAAGCTCCACGCTCTACACTGAAATTACGTATCTATGGAACGCGCTCTATACTGAAATTATATATCTAAGAACCACATTATTTACAAACTTTGATTATCTACGAACCATGCACTATTCTTATATTTGATATCTTAAAACCACTTTCTATAAAAACATAGCATATCGAATAAATCTGCAGTATACTAAAACTATGTATCTAAACTCTATAATAAATTCCCTATTTAACGGGAAGAAGGACACCTGGTCACGTGACCAGAATGTCACTATAGTAATAAATAGACATAAACTGAATGGTAAATTCACACCAAGAAGTAAATTAAGTTGTTCTTTGTGACAAAATTAATTTAACAGTCATGTGTTTTTGTGTCAGCTATGAAACACAGCATCACATTTTCTGGCATCTTTTGTCCCTCTGTCTGTTTTTGTGATACAGTCACATATTGATATAAATTATCATTACGTTCTTATTGTATATGACTCTTTCGTGAAACTTACATCGCCAAGTCAAGGTCAAGGTCATGTTCCAGGTCAAACTCAAGGTCAAATGGTGGTACAGTCCTGTCTTAAAGGATTTTTTGTTAAAAAAATACTCAATTTTATTTCTTCACTATAAATCCGCAACTTGTTTTATTGACTCTTAATAAATGTTAACTATTCAATATTGATCGTTTACAGAAAAAATAAAAATATTTGACCGAATTTAAGATTTAAGTGTTATAAAAATTTGGTATTTTGGGGGTCACAGCTTTCAATCTTTCGTCGTCTTCATCCACGAACTCTAATAAAAGCATAAAAATAGAATACCATTGCTATAGATAAAATTTTACAAAGTTAGCTAGAAAAATATTTGTTTTGTAAATAAATGAATAAATTTAATAATGAATAAGACTGTTGATGAAAACAATCAAAATTCTGGAAAGGGGCATTGTTTTTGCATATGAAAATACCCTTATATACCTACAAATGTGTTATATTATTCATTCTATTAATTCATACATTAATTATGAATAAGTATGCAAAAAATGAGAAAAAACTAATAATCTTTTTTTGTATACCCTAGAGTACCATTCTTCCCCTTACACGGAACTCGGAACTGGGAACCAACTTGAAGTACATAAAATGTTTTCTGAATCTAAACTGGGAGTTCCATTCAATATTTTCTTAAACGGAACTCGGACCTAGTTCCTCGTTCCGTTTTTCTAAAACAGAAATCGGAACTGGTTCCTAGTTCCGTTTATTTTAAACGGAACTCGGAACTGGGAACTAACTTGACGTACATACAATGTTTTCTGAAACTAAACTGAGAACAACATACAATATTTTCTTAAACGGAACTCGGACCTAGTTCTCTGTTCCGTTTTTCTTAAACAGAAATCGGAAATGGTTCCTAGTTCCGTTTATTTTAAACGGAACTCGGAACTGGGAACCAACTTGAAGTACATAAAATGTTTTCTGAATCTAAACTTGGAGTTAAATACAATTATATTTTCTTAAACCGAACTCGAGTTGTGTTTAGCTTAAACGGAACTCAGAACTCGAAGTCAACTTAGAGAACTATTTCCGTTTATGTTACCAGGGCCCGAAATCACCAAATTTACTCAATACTCAAGCTCAACTTTTATTTCAGTATTTTGACTGTAAAATCGTTTGTAAAATGTTTGGGTTTGAATTTTTAGGAAGCATATCATTATTTCTTATCATTCACATATAAACTTTTGCCTCATACTCAGAATTTTCCTGTACAAATGAATAAATATGAGTACGTACTCAAACAACATTTTAATATTTCTGAAGTTTTTTTCAAATGAGCAATGAATTTGATCATTATTTATAATTATATGCCGTCAATATATAAACATGTCCAGTTACAGGATAAATTTTGCGTGTTTTTAACTTAAAATCATGAAAAGTTAGTTAAGCTTGAGTACTGAGTAAATTTGGTGACTTCGGTCCCTGAACTGGGAACAACATATAAATTTTTCTGAAACGGAACTCGGAACTGGTTCCTAGTTCCGTTCAGCTTAAATGGAACTCGTAACTCGAAAACAACTTAAAGTACATACAATATTTTCTAAAACTAAACTAGGAACAACATACAATATATTCTTACAGGGAACTCGGAATTGGTTCTTTGTTCCGTTTTATTTAAAAGGAACTCTGTACTGGGTCCTAGTTTCCGTTTATGTTAACTGAACTGGGAACAACATATAATATTTTCTTAAACGGCACTTTGAACTGGTTCCTAGCTCCGTTTATTTTAAACAGATCTCGGAACTGGGAACCAACATAAAATGTTTTCTGAATTAAAACTTACATACAATATTTTCTTAAACGGAACTGGGAACCCTTATCTTAAACATAACTCGGAACTGGTTGATTTTTTAAAACCAAAACACCAAATTTGATAAATAATGCTTATGAAATATGTCAATACTTCTCATTTAAGATATTTACCATACAACTGGTACTTTCACTACAAAGAGAGACCATAAATGAAGAAATAATTGTGGATTTCCAGTTTTCAGCAATGTTTGTTAATTTCCATGGCTTTTACCCCAAAACTTCTAAACGCCCCAACGGCCAGAGTGCTAACATGGCTTTTTTTGTTGCAATTTGACAAGCTTTCAGAAAAACATAACCTCCAGAATTTCCCCTGGGGGGACAAAAACACGTTTTTAGCCCGGGGACTAATTCATAAGAGTTTAACTTAAAAACTGCTCACCAATGTAATGACATCGGCACTGTACAAATGTAAAAATCACAAATAACAAAGTGTTAATCGGAAGAAGGTTCACAAATCAGGTGACCATTGGATACACACAGACCTCTGAGAATCCAGAGGTGGGATCAGGTGTCATGGAAGAGAAAGCATCACCTGTCGTACGGTCACATCTACCGTCCATAGTTAAATTCAAATGAAATAAGCAAGGAATGAACCCTCGTCATAATCGTAAAAGACGATTCCGCTACCACTATCAACATGCAACAAGCAATTCAACATTTCACTGCATGAAGTAATGTTATGGCAAACCACGTCATTATATCGACCGTACAATTTGCGTAATGTTGACATTGCATGCGATTTCTGGTATCCTTGTGACAACAAAGTATCAATAACCCGAATGCCTCTGTATATGGATTATTATATTCGTACAAAGTGTAAAGACCGATCGCAAAGTTTCGCACATGGAAGAGTTGTGCCCTTTTCACAATCATTGTGTTCTCTTCAACTTCCAAATATATTATGAAAAGCAGTAATATATTATCTACATTGACTCTTTTCTTCCTTTAATACTAAAGTCTGATAAATTCATGGTATGCATTTATTTTTGCGCTTTTATGTCGGAGTATGTGAATGAAGGAGACAAACAATTGAAAGTAAATGATTAAATCATAATGCTGAATTAATATTTAGAATAGATATCACAATTTGTGTTCATATAGCACCTTTAAGTGTGCCTAAATTGGGTATTTTTTTTTATAAAAAAAAACTTTTTGCCAAATCTAAACCATCATTTGACCTTGAGTGTGACTTGATCTCGATTTTTACTGGGTAACATTACTCATCAAATTGAACCCTTCCTGTAAGTGTCACAAACGTATCATATACAATAAAGAGTTATGGCTATTTATGTCAACATGTGACTGCACCCAGAAAAACAGATATCTAATGGCAATATATGTCAGACAATGTGAAGATGTTTCATAAACGACACAAAAGACGATTAAATTACTTTATCCAAAAAGAACAACTTCATTAACTTCTTTATGTGAAATTGCCATCAAATTTATGTCTTCTGCGGACAAATTCGCGTCGTCTGTCATGTTTGTTCACATTGCCAATATCAGTTCCAATTTATATTTTAGTATTGACATTCTGATCTCGTGACCGGGTACCTTTTCCCCCTTAGCCCAAATATTAACGGCGATATTGTTCTGTGATACAAATACTCAGGTATTTATCAATGCTTTCGTAATGAACACCTAAATAATATATACCTTGAATGTACATAATTCAGTGCAATTCATCGATGTTTATCTTTTAAATTTAAACATACAATAAACAAATGAATTTAAAATAAGGACAGGATTGAAAGTTAACAAATAAATGATTTATTCATTTCTAAAGGAATATTACAATACGTATAAACAACATAAAATACAAAATACAATAATTTAACAGCATATATAACACAGTATAGATACACAGGGCATTTAACAATTCTAAGAAATATAACAGAGTATAAATACACAGGGCATTTAACAACTCTAAGAAATATAACACAGTATAGATACACAGGGCATTTAACAACTCTAAGAAATATAACAGAGTATAAATACACGGCATTTAACAACTCTACAAAACATAGCAGGGAATAGGTACACGGGGCATTTAACAACTCTAAGAAATATAACAGAATATAAATACACGGCATTTAACAACTCTACAAAACATAGCAGGGAATAGGTACACGGGGCATTTAACAACTCTAAGAAATATAACAGAGTATAAATACACGGCATTTAACAACTCTAAAGAATACAAACAGTATAGATACACAGTGCATTTAACAATTCTAATAAATATAACAGAGTATAAATACGCGGCATTTAACATTTCTAAGAAATATAACAGAGTATAAATACATGGCATTTAACAACTCTAAAGAATAAAACACAGTATAGATACACAGGGCATTTAACAAATCTAAGAAATATAACAGAGTATAAATACACAGGGCATTTAACAACTCTAAGAAATATAACAGAGTATAAATACACAGGGCATTTAACAACTCTATGAAATATAACATGGAATAGATACACAGGGCATTGAACAATTGTAAGAAATATAATACATACAGAGGGCATTTAACAATTCTACGAAATATAACAGGGTATAGATACACAGGGCATTTAATAATTTTAAGAAATATAACAGAGTATAAATACACGGCATTTAACATTTCTAAGAAATATAACAGAGTATAAATACACGGCATTTAACAATTCTAAGAAATATAACAGAGTATTGATACAGAGGGCATTGAACAATTCTAAGAAATATAACAGAGTATAAATACACGGCATTTAACAAATCTAAGAAATATAACAGGTAATAGAAACATAAGTCATTCAACAATTCAATATCAATGTAGATACCGTTAACTGTGATAAATGTTGACATTAAATGCGATTTTCTGTGACAACATTTGATCAGTAAGCAGTTTGCTTCTGCATTTAGGTTGTTATACAAAGTTTAAAGATTGATCGTAAAGTTTGGCGCTTAGCCAAGGTATAGACATATTATTACAATTTTGGAAGCTTACGTAAAGACACTTTCAGTAAATTTCAGTAAACAGCATTAATATATTCATCAAAATATCAGTGAGATGGTATATTGATATCAATACTCAGGTAGTTGCCACACAACTAACTCTCCGGAGACACACACCAGCAATCAGCAATATTCAAACTCCCAAAGATAAAGAAGCATAGCTCTCTTTTATGAAATCAAAACATCCATCCGTAAAAATAACCTACAGAATTCACCAACGTAATATTAGCGTACATACATGGAATGTGTATCAATTAGTGCAATTCATAACTATATAGATATTAAACGAAATTTATTAATTTAAACATTCAATGAACACATAAATAAATCTAAAATGTGTGCACGTCTAAAACCTAAGGGATAACGGTTTATTATTCATTACGGAATGCAACAATGCAAATACAAATAAAACATTTCATTGATACAAGGGGCCACTACAAAAGTAAGGGGTAACACTTCTATAATGAATATGTAATTCCAAAGGCTGCCCCAAATTAAATATATATATATATTTGTTTATACATGTATATATAATAATGTCAACTTCGTGATTGATACATCTGACTTCAAAGATTTTTCATAAGTTGAACGTTATGAATTGAATCTTCATTGCAAAATTTCAGTGTAAAATTAAGAAGCATGTATGTGTATCTTGTTTAAAACAAAGATAGAAGAGAAACGCCGGTAATATTTACAAAATTTCCAAAAATACTTTTGAAGTGCTCCTTTGCTTAATTATTATTACCATTGAAGCAAGTGACAATGTATCTTCTCTGATTTCATTCACCAAGATTAATTTACGAACCAAGAATTAGAAAATGATCTGTACATTGTGCGATTTAAAAATCTGCAAAGGACATTAACAATATCAATTAAGAGATTGATTGAAGTAGAATTAATAATAGAGTGCAGTTTGAACGGCTGACGGCTGTTCATGGAGAAAACTCACAGACAACATGTGTACATAATTTGATCAAATTCACGGTTAGTTATCATACTTTATCCGTCGATTGGATTGTTTCCATCCGTCACCATTCAGTTTCACTTTTACTTTCAAATAGGATGTGACTAAATACAGGATCGGCATGAATGTGCAACATCGGTCTCGGAAATACGGAATGGACATTCCAATTGTAAAATATAGTTTCTCATTTAACAATTTAATAAAAAAAAAATTATTTTTCCTTAATTTAAAGGGTAACCATTACTTTTTCTGAGATTTACTATTTTAATCTTGCATAGGACCAGTGTTCACTATCAAACGAAAAATACGGACATGTACAAAACATGTTCATGAATCAGACTGACTTTATTGTTTTGCTAAAATAAAAATCACTTATGTTTTGTTAAAAAAATATATGATATCGAGTCAATCGTAGCTTACATTGACCAATGTGATAGTGAAATTCCCTCAGATTAGTTCTAGCGTCTATTCCCATAATGCAATTCTTCTGTTGCGAGATGTTTCAGTGCATATCGGGGTCAATCCCTATGGAGTGTTACGTAATTAGCGTCCGAGTGAGTCAGATTAAATGTTTTTGAGATTTTGTATGGTAATATTCTTGCCATAAGTGCTTATGTTCTTAATATTTGACGTCACAATTAAACTTTGACGTCATTTTGCCGGAAAGGCAAATATCTCGCATTTGTAAAACTGAGAGCTGCGCTCGCTTTCAAAGTGTTGCTTTAATATGGAACTTTCGAGTTAGCCCGGATTACCGTTATCATCCTGCATTTATTCGTGCCTTTTCGATTTTGTTCCGCATATGTTTTCATATTTACGTCCGCAATGTATGTATATGTATATTACCGAAACCAGATGTAACGATGAGGAACATTTTAATTTGAGAAATATTGACACTTCAACATCCTTTATTAATTGATACAGGTTTGACTTTTAATAATTGACACGTATATTTAGCCTTATGTGAAATTTATTGACATTCTTCTGGAGTGGTAGACCAAATGGAGAGAAAAGAGAAGCCGGAGTTGGTTTTGCGATGAGGAGAAACATTGCATCAATGATGATATGTCGATGCGACTCCCTTTGACGAAGAACAACTCGGCGACATTCATCAGTTTTTATGAGAAAGTTTATGTATCAGTTTCCAATGTTTGTGTACAAAACTCCAACAACATACTAGATCTCTGAAGACAGCCTGGTGGGACAGTAAAGCACAAGAGCTACAGACAGCTGCAGACAGGAATGACATGAAGGCTTTCTACAATGGGCTCAAGGAAGTTTGGGGACCCCAGAAAAAAGGACCTGTACAAAACTTCCAGAATAGTATGCTATTGTACCGTGGTGACATAATGTGGGATTTTTGAAATGTGTGAAGTACATCCGATGCTTTTGAAGTTATACTCTCTTCTCCATATTCCTATCAAAGAGTTGCAGACCTCTTTAAGGTCACACACTTCAAGGCAAGAACCAAGAGCATGCTCTGGACAGCTATACTCTTTTTTTAACATGCCGAAATACAGAGAAGAATTGCTAAGGGGCAATAACACTTTAATAAAATAGATGGTACCAACAAGGAAATACCCCATATGATTTTGTTTATGACAAAAGAAATTTATTGTCTTGATGTCATTATTGAATATTTTTATGAGAAAGTTTATGTATATTGTACCGTGGTGACAAATATCGCAATAACACTTTAATAAAATAGATGGTCCCCATATTTTTGTTTATGACATATTGTCTTGATGTCATTACTATGTATACCAAATATCGTCATCCTATCCCAAATACATACAGTTATGCTCTGGATAGTATTTTTTAAACAAAGGGCAATAATTCTGTAATAAAAGGGTCAATCTCTGTAGTTTTTGTTCATGACATATTGTTCTAATGTTATTACTATGTATACCAAATATCATAATCTTATCTGAAATACATAGGGAGTTATGCTCTATACAGTTATTTTTAACAAAGGGCAATAACACTGTAATAAAAGGGTCAATCCCCGTATTTTTTGTTCATGACATGTCGTCTTGATTTCATCACCATCTTATCTTAAACACAAAGAGAGTTATTCTCTGGACAGTATCTTTTAACAAAGGGCAATAACTATCACTATAGTTACCAAATATCATTTTATTTTATCTTAAACACAAAGAGTTGTGCTCTGAACAGTAATGTAATTATTAATCTAGCTTTAAAGCATTGCCTTAGTTCATATTAATAAAATACTACAAATCCGATTTTATTCGCGGGAATTTTATTTACGCATATTTCGCAATAACTCTTGCTCGCGAAAGTAAATTTATCACGTGATAAAGTATGCTAATAGTATGACTTGGAAATATATAGCGAAAATATCCGGATTTACAGTACACTAAATCGCTACCATTCACACTAGCATTACAATCGTTTCACACTAATTAAGAATCAAAACTCCAGAGAACATTGAGCCCCATGATGTTGCTAACCCCTCTGACAGATTGATGTATAACTTGTCACCGACCGACAGATGTAGCACAGCGACACCTGTTGTGTAGTCTCTGCAGTCATGTGATGAACAACCAGTTGCGGCGGAAAAGGATTCTCCCTTCTTTTCCTCGTTAACTATCAACTCAGTAAATGCATGTGTTTCGATGTCATCAATCGTCATTGTAATCCAAGTGATCAGATATACACCGGAAACGAAAACAGTTGCCTCACCTGTTATTTCGCTGTACATTGTACCTTCATTTATGAAAATGTCGCTGAACACAATTTTTCCTGGCCCTCTAAAATTGTTTTCTAGTTTAACCTTGAAGTATGGGTAACGTTGAGATTCAGTTTCTACAAAATAGAGAAATGTCTATTATGAGTGTTGAACTGGTGTATTCTAAGGTAGCTAGCAAACAAATTTTAACATTAATTACCACATTATTATCACCGGGTATCATAAAATGTAACTATTCTTTTGTTTTATAAAAATATGTTTCCATTAGCCGGAAAAATATAGTTCATTACATTGCTTAACAATGTGCATTCCAATTAAAACGCACGTGGGTGAATAAAGCTAAATCATGCAAGTGTTTGTCTCGGATAAATTGTGCAAAAACGTCAGCAAAGGGAGCAGAGCTTTCTGTAAAAGGTCATATTTGTATATTTATAAAAATAACAGTGAGTGTATTACACTCAATTCTTGTCTAGACTCATACTTTTTCATAGTAATACGCGTTATTTTTGTAGATATAGCTTAAATAAGAGTGATTGAAAATTATTCACTTATTCTTATTTCCTCCTATGAGGCAGGCAATGAGCATATTTATTGATCAGCTAAATTCTTTCAGAACAGATGTTCCGACGCACAAAGAAGCTAATTTTTTAATCCCGTTTGTTTTTATTTATCGTTCGGTTGTTTGAATCGTCAGCAATAATTCGTTCCCGGGTTCAATTCAGATAACAGGCATAGCCAGGACCGTTTAAAAAAATGTGACTATTCACTAGGCCAGGCCTGGATAAGCAATGCTAAAGAAATGAAAGTCATGACTTATCTGGACAAGTCTTTAATCATTTCAAACCTAAATGGTACGATCTTTTCTATTGTTAAGACCAGTCTATTATGGTTGTAAGGTTTGAAGTCCTGATATTTTCGTCACATTATAGAACGCTCAGCGTATTGTCAAGTTATAAGCACAATACCTGTATTTGATTATTTTACCATATAAGTAAAAACAAATATTGACGGAACTTTAACTCATTTACCCCTAAAGATGAATTAAAAAAATAAAGCAAACAGCAGCAATTCCGCTTAGCATATCCCCTATAATTCGGATCCGGTCAGACTATCCAATACAGGTACAGGTGGTAAGTTACGACACATGCGGCGATTTCGGCTTTCCCATCGTATATTTTCCACATTTAAGTAGTAATATCTCACAGTCACCCGCATATGGAATTTATATTTCACAAATGATCCGATATGCCAGGGCGTGTTCAACATATGAACATTTCATATACAGATGTAAACTACTCACTGACAAATTATAGGGATATCGAAAACCGCGTTTGATGTCAACGTTCCGCAAATTTTACGGTTAGTATAACAGTCTTGTATGCGATTACTCTGTTTCACTGGGTGAGACGTCTGTACCAATTGCGACTTTGCGGATTTGTGGATTGTGACCGGTCGACAGGGGATTCTTACTCCTCCGTGGCACCTGATCCCACCTCTTGGTTTCCAGAGGCCCGTGTTTGTCCATGTTTGCCGGGTATATATGTGTCCTGCACATCCTAAAGATTTACACTTTCGTACTTAAGATGTTTTATATTTCTATAGCACAGAATATTTCACAACAGGTAAAGTGAAACCTACTAACCCCAGAAACAAAAAATGAATCTAATATTTTGTGTGAATTGAGCAAACATACAAAACATGGAAAAATGGATCTTTTTCCGTAGAACAATAGCTGTTGAATGTAAATATAAACCATTTGAACCTTACAGACTGTAATAGGATGGTCGTAAACTATAGATAGGGGCATACCACCACGGATTTGGTTTTATGCTTGTACTCCACATTCAGGAATTTCAAAATTATAAATACTAATTTTAACGCTGTTAAATATTAGCATTTAAAAATTTGAAATTCCTGAATGTAGAGTATAAACATAAAACCAAATGTATAGGTTTGAAAATAAGTCCGACATAATTTCCCAATATGACGGTATGTGTTATTTAGACTTTATCAGTTCAGTTTGAATTTTAAATAGATGAATAAGAACGATAGAAAAAGTGGTATAACATCAGACCAATAAGTATAATGAATATGTACCAATGGATACTTGAAACTCCAAGTCCATTAGAATACGACAAATTAGATATAAAAACGGTCTGAACATGAAGAACATTTTCAAACATTTAACAAACGGGATTGGAATAGGTGTCCGGAAGGAGACAGCATCCTCTGTTAGCCTGCCACACCCGTCGCAAATGTTCCCTGGAAACCTCTCAAGTTCGATGAAAAGGTCAAGTTACACTAAATGTTTTCACTGAGAACAGGTGTGTGTCAAAGTTTATAGTCTCCGTGGCCTAACGATCAGATCATCGAGGTCTGAATGAAAAAGTGTCCTACTACTGGTCAACTCGGGTTCCAGCTTTGAAGGAAACTAAGCTGAATTTGTGATAATGTTTACCAGATGAGATACGGAGAACAGATTTTTTTTTCCGTACCATTGTCATGTAAAGAGCAATTAAAACAAATAAATAAACAAATTATATATATATATATATATATATATATATATATATATATATATATATATATATATATATATATATATATATATATATATATATATATATATATATATATATATATATATATATATATATATATACCGTGAAAGTAAACAGCATATCCAGAGAATGTCGCTCTTTTTGTTTTCGTGGAAAATCGAGTCATTACTCCAATCTCCTCGCCTTTTTCCATCCATTTCATCGAAATTATATTAGATGCATCTAGGCAACTATAACGTCCATCAGCTTCTATAGCGTCGAAAGTACTGTCGTTTACCTTTAAATAAACACTCTGAATAATCGCCACAGTTTCGACCGTTACAGTAAAGAGATATAATCCAGTCCAAGGTACAGCAGCTTTTCCGGAAATGTTCGTGAAAAGGACGCCATAGTTTATGTTGTTACCATAAAGATCTATATACGCATTTCCGACGGAATCTTGAATATTGATAGTATCGAATGCGGATTCCTTTTCTGAAAAACAAGTGGATTATGAATATATGATTTCAAGAGTTTTACTATTTTATTATAAAATTCAAATAATTTTACACCTACTACACTTAATCTGCACAGCATATATACCGAAGCGTATTGCTGTCATGTGAAAAAATATAATCTCGAAATTTCGAGTTATTTCAAAATGTCAAGATATTATTTCGAGCTATTATGTCGATATTTCGAGTTATTGTCC
Organism: Atrina japonica; assembly: GCA_030159075.1. Classification (NCBI taxonomy): domain Eukaryota; kingdom Metazoa; phylum Mollusca; class Bivalvia; order Pterioida; family Pinnidae; genus Atrina; species Atrina japonica. The sequence continues at coordinate 35,685 of BROG01000427.1, read as the reverse complement.
CAAATATTAATATCTCAAAATGTCCAGTTATAATATGATTAAGTATAGAATGATTAATAGAATACATAATCACTTAATTACGGTCAATAATTAAAGGAGCATTAATGCGGTTTTTTTAACCCCCCTTTTAACTAATTCAATTGATATACAATAACAAAACGGAGATATACACAGGAATATAAATACATAATGTACCTATATTCCTATATATCTTTTTGAAAATTGCTTGAGAAACCCATGTTTAGCACTTTTTGCAATTGCATTTGATTAAATCAACCTTACTGTTTGTATATGAATACCACACTGGACCTGACCTATTTCTATATATTAATATATATGAATATAAGGTTGTTTTATATCTGTGTATGGCTCTGTTCCATTATTGTACGTTAGTACAATTAGTACAAGTAGAAAAAAATCAAAACAATAGTTTTAGGTAAACACAGTTAATGCCCCTTTAAAACCATAAAATAAATCATATATTTAAATTCATATAATTTTATGAGAATATGCTTTTCTTATCAATACATTTGAATAAAATCATAATTATTAAAATTATTGACAAATTACTTGCTTATAGATAAGTATTCGATAAAATCAGTCAGCTTTTTAAATAAATCATGTAGTACGATCAAATATTATGAGAATGTCTCATATAGGTTTTCCTAATATTCTTCATTTTAACATTAGAATGAAGATTAAGTCATTTTAATATATTTGTCTTTTTGATGGCTTAAAGGTAAGTATTTGATAATATCAGTCATATTTTTCGCCTTGAAAGTTGTTGCGACACAGAATTTTGGAAATTAATATATATTTTTTATTTTATCTGTCATGTTTCTTTTTGTTGAAAATATCATCCATTGCATTTTCAAACCCACCATATTGCAAAAAGTAACACCGTCTGAATTACTTTTGGGAGTTGATTAAAGTACATGCAGAAAAGTGACGATTTATTATTATTATTATCATTATTATTATTATTATTATTATTATTAGAGAGTGCAGAAAAGTGAACGTACAGACATAAGTGTCTCAAAAGACCCGTAGACTGTAATCTTTATTCTTACTATGACTGTTGTCGCCAATTTTTTTACAACCTCCTGTAATATTGCGAGTGCGATGGAAGTGAATTTGACATAGTCACGTAATCGCGAGATTTACAAAACATAAATGTCTGAGCATTATCTCTCTTCTGAAATAATTTTACCTCAGACCAAGAGGCCCAATGAACCTTAACGGTCACCTGAGAAAAAGTTCCTGTCAATTTTTTTATGCGACTTCACATGAAGATGCTAATGCCAAGTTTAGATAAAACCGGTTCTTGAGAAAATGTCTCAAATTTGACAAAATCTTATATATTCTGTATATTTAGGCACTTGCAACCTTGACCTTTTACCTCATGACCATAACATTTTGTCAAAATGATCCCTAAACAACTTTCTCGTATATCTGTATACAAAATGTCAATCATATTAGAGTTATTATGTCATTTATATAAAACTCTACCCGACGTTATTGAAGCGCCCCTTTTGACTCGTTTATTGACATATTTCATTTTCATTTGCAAACTTTGTAGATATTCACTCAACAATCATGCATATAAAATTTGAAATCATCTGATCATTGTGCAATGAGAATATTTTTAAAGATGTACCATGTTTTGGTTCTTTTTGGCCCTTTTGGGACCCTTATGGCTTTTATTCAAACTTCTTTGGCAAACCTAATGCAGCTTTACACAGGGATGCTATATGCTAAGTTTGGTAGAGATAAGCGCACTGGTTCTTGAGAAAAAGTCGAAAATGTGTAAATGTTAAGGACGGACATTGACAGACAAAAGACGATCGCAATAGGTCACATTGAGCCTTTGAAATTTAAAATAAAAGACAAATGATTTCTGGATTTATTACAAACAAGAATCCAGAAAATTCTCTTCCCCGCGATTTAGAAAAGACGTCATTTTCCTCCCGTGATTGCATTAGAAATGCATCTGGTTTTCCTTAACCCGATGAATTTAATTTTATGTTACAATGCACCTGCTTCAAGGCATTAGAGGTTATTAGTTCCAAACCGGTGAAACCAATGAATCTATATACATTGCATCTTCTCTGCGACTGTTCGACGATGGTTTTGATTTGTAATGCTCACATTTCATTCAACACTGGTTTCACAGGTCGGGGACATGTATAAATTCATCAATACTCTCAGAATGCTTCTTACTAAAAGTTTAAAGCAATGTAGTTATGTTTTCCTCATCACGTAGTAACACAGAAACATTGCTTTATGTGTAAATATAATTTTGTCCCTATCTACGACAACTTTAAAAGAACTTTACAAAAAAAAAAGAAGAAGAAATTTACATACCATGTATTTTGATCCTCCATCCAGAGAATGTTGATCTCAATCCTGTGCCATTCCCAATATGTAAATAAACGTACACATGATCTCCTTCCTGTAGTGTCAACGTGACAAACTTCGTACTGGTGTCTCTGCTCGATGTCCCACTACTGCAAGCTTGTACACTGCCAGCCTCCTGATCATTTACATGAAGTCTTGAAATGAAAAGAGCGGAAGAAGTTTCCAGTGTCCACGAAAACATGTAAACACCGTAATGGCTGCTGATGAAATGACCTGTTGTTTCGTCATAGTTGTTTCCGATATTTAAATAAGTGTTACCAAAAACTACTGTGTTGACCGCGCTGACTGGTTGAGTCAAGCTTGCGTAGAAAGCTGGGTAACTTTCATCTACATCTAAAAATAAAAGTACATGTATATAATAAACACAAACAAAAAGTCAGTCCTTAATTACATGTTTCGATTATTTGACGTTTTAATAGCAGATATATTCAAGGGTACAAATGATAGCGTGTCATCACTTGACGTTTGTTTGCATTTGTTGTGCCCCAATGGAAACAGTGATCAAAATGCCCATCGACAGTATCAGCATTTTATCAATTTTTTGGAGGTTAGAAATTTGACAGCTAGTCATGAAGAAAGATTAATTTGACTTAATTGTTGAAACAGCTGAGGAGAGGAGTTGTCGATGCTAAAAAAGTGATACATTTTTTACGTGTGCTATGGACTGAAACCAATGCAATGAGAATTATTTTACCTGCCGACACTGTCGTGACATGGGACTTCAGTTTTAAGTCTCGTCCGAATGGCCAGTGACTTTCACTCCGTAGGCCGAGCGTTTGGCGAAAGCACAGTAACTACAATTTTTAAAAAGTTTTTGGTAAGACCTGGTACTGGGAATCGACTTCGGGATCTTCCGCTTGCGAGTCGGACGCTCTTCTAATAGACCACCACAAGCAGTAAGATGATACAAAATTAGATTATAACAAATAATAGATAAACAGAGTTTGCAAAAGCATACTCAAGAAATATATAAAAATTGAAAGATAAAATAGCAAGCTTGGAAAAAATATGAACATCTTAATAATAATTTAGCAGATAATATTACGATTGCAAAATTTTAAGTACATAAAATGATTTCATGGCAGTGAGTGAACCAAACGGACAGCAGGTAAGAAAAAGAATAAAGTGGGGAAAAATTTCTTGGATTTTGATATTTTATTTGAATTCTTTTTTTTTCTTTTTTTCTTTCTTTTTTTTTTTTTTGTCACGTAAATTGAGACGTCTCCAGCTTCAGGTTCAGTGGTTTGGATTTGGACAGACAACGGTTAGCGAAACAGGTAATATATCAACTAAAAACTGAAAATAAATATTTATTTTTTATTGATTTTCACAGATAAATCTACTACAATTAAAGTACAAATGGAACTTGAACACTGAAAAAGGACATAAAGAATGGTGACGTGATACAACACTTTCACACTGGGCCATACACACATTTGCATCAGGCTATCTAATGATATTATACTGATATGAATACATAAAAAGAAGGTAATACACAATCAGATTATATATTTTTCTTCATATTTGTATGAAAACATATATAAGCCAATTTACTATTTCACATACGTTTTGACTAAAGGAGTACTGATGTGTTACATGAAAGGTAAGTATATGGGACGAAATAATATACTACGTAGCTTGTAGTATGATATTGTACATGTTTACATCATCTAACAATATTTCTACCGTAACTTGTGTTGTTATACCACATTCAAGCAGTGGTATAAACGAAGCTGCAGTTAGTTAACATTTACAAATAACCAACAAGGCTGTTTAAGCGACATCACAAACACTTAATGATGTCATCACCAACGTTCAGATGAATGAAGAGATTAAAGTGACGTACAAGTTTGACGCGATCATGAGAGTCCAAACTCGATAGTGTCTAGACGCGATGTAGTCTAATAATCCATACTACCAATCAGCGGTCTTTCAGTTTCTTTCAGTAGAAACAGATTCAACAACTCGCGTAAGTTGATTATCATGTTTATCTAACTCTCGTTAGTTAATTTTCAAAATTTGAAAAGACGCTCGGTAAACCTCGAATCTATTCAAATTTTGAAAGTTAACTAACTCCACTTAGTTAAGGATCATCGGGGTACAAAAGAAATTGCTCATGGAAAAAAAATCTGTGCAGCACGAAGTATATATATATTTATATGTATTACCATTTTTCTGTGAAACTGTAGTCCACCGGATACTAAATTCATTCCAGAATACTGACTTTGAGGGGTGTGTTTTCATATGACGTAATAGCTCAACAGCTGTTTTGACATGAGAAGTAGTTCTCTTTTCTGATTGCAGGTACTAAATGAAATTAAGGTGTAATTTCTTGTTTATATCATTTTGAAAGAAACAAGTAATATGGACGATTTTGAAAACTTATTCCCAGATTTAGTTCGCGATTATTAATATTCAACCATTCATTAGAAGAGGGCTAATGTGTCAGAAGAGAATTGGCCAAATGGGCCGTATGCAAATGGCTGATAGGCCTACCATGTGCGATTTGGATAGCAACAGATGATCGCTGTTTACAAAAAATTTCGTTTGAATTCTGATGCTTTATCAGTGGAATATATCACATAAAGTTTGAGTATGACTGCTAATATTCGTTCATGAACTGGAAGTAGCTATTCTATTTTACATTTTTACCAATCGGCGATTCAGCTGGGAAATGTCATGATGCTTTCGTAAGTATTTCAGTATATAGGCTAGCCCACTAGCAAATCCTTCTAATCAATTGAAACTAGACGAATGTATAATATTTTGTAAAATAACAATTTTTTATTTGTCTGTTTTAAAGATAATTAAAGACACGTTCGTTATGGAAAATCCGTGTAGTCCTATAAAGTATAGTACATCCATATGTTACGTAGGTCAATTCAGACTTCAGTATTTACCAGCATATCATATATTTTATAACGCGAACACGATAGGTCTAATTATATAGAGTACCCCGTCAATTTACTGAGAAACCTATGAACACTACTTATGCTCGGCATTGACATTACAGGTTATGAAAAACAAGATGGGCCTGGGAATTAGCCTAGCAATAATAGGATTTGAGGTGAAATGAGAGCCGATTTCACACGATGCGAATGACGAATTGTTTCTGACAGGAATATATGGTGACGCCAAAGCAAGCTGTTTGTCAAAGATGCTTGACAAAATTGCACTAGACCTAACTCTCCTTTTTTCTGTTCAACTTACAAGCAACGTAACTACGAAGTGAATTTTCATTTCTTTTCATAACATGACCTAGATCTATCGCAATATGGGCATGTGCAGAGTGCAACAAATGTAGGCCTAGTCTTGTGTTTTCGATTTCTTTCTGTGATTTTTGTTTGTTTTGTTGTAATGAATGGCTTTTAAGATTAAAGAAAATCCAGTTGATGTATATACCCGAGGACTCAAACGGTCCACCAATAGCGGCAACGACCCAGCAATTGTAAATAGTATACACATGATACAAATTTTGAAAAAAAATTCACAATAACAAAATAAAGTGCAGGAACACATGTATAAGTAGATGTGGTGACGCAAACAAAGCTAAAATACAAGTAAAATACATTCTGAACTGCAGAAAAGATGAAATAACAAATAACATAATGGTCACCTGATAAAAACTACGAGTCATTTTTGGTTAAAATTAGTCCACTGGTTCTTGAAATGATGTCGAAAATGTCTAAATTTTGACAAAAACCTAATACTTTCTGCTTACTTAGGTGTCTGTGACCTTGACCTTTGATCCCATGACTTTGAAATTTTGTCAAAATGATCCTTAGATAATTCCTAACAACTTTCTCATATATATTTGTATACAAATAGTATAAGGCCATATGTATATAATTGTACCCAATGATATTCCTTTTCATTCGCAAACATTAGATACTGACTGTAAAACAATGCATACACAATTTGAAAGCTTTTAAAAGTTTTTGACCAAATTTTAGTCTTTTTGGTCTCCTTTTAGTGTCCCTATGGACCTCTGTACATTTTTGTAGATCTTTGCGTGCTGAACATTTTTGCTTTTTTCACTTTCTCTCTATCTATTATACTTTTCAAAATAATTAATTGGACAAAACAACCCAAAACATGAGAAATATATTAAAAAGGGGAACTCCCATAAGGGTCGACACAGCAATTTCGGCCTTGTTGACTTTTTGTCGATCTTTGCGTGTTGAACATTTTTGCTTCTTTCACTTCCTCTCTATATACATATATTATACTTTTCATGATAATAGGACAAAGCAACCCAAAACATGAATAATCCACATAAAAGGGGAAATAATTTCCATAAGGGGCAAACTGACAATTTTGGTCCTATTGACTTTTTTGAAGATTTTTGTCTGCTATATATTTTTGCTACTTTCACTTTCTCTCTATTATAATAGGATAAAACCGTCCAAAACATGAGAAATTTATTAAAAAGGGGAAATAACTCACATAGGGGCCGACCCAGCAATTTCGGCCCTGTTCACTTTTTTGTAGATCTTTGTATGCTGAATATTTTTGCTTCTTTCACTTTTACTCTAACTATTATACTTTCAAAGATAATGTAAAAAAACATCCAAAAACATGACAAATCCACAAAAAGGGTAAATAACTCATATAAGGGACAATTTCCATCAAAATAAAATATTGGTAGATTTTTGCAAGCCGCTTGTTTTCTGCTAACGGTATTTTTATAGCTTTAATAATTTTGGAGATACATGCACTCATTCGTTCTATATTTAGCTATTGCAGCCATGTTTGGTCTTAGCCCCTTTTCATCCAAAACTTTACGTGGCTTTACATGGTTATACTTACTGCCAAGTATGGTTCAAATTGTCCCAAAGGTTCTGGAGAAGTAGTCAAAAATGTCTAAAATTTTAACAAAAAAACCTTATATTTTCCATTTACTTAGGTGCCTGTACCTCGATCTTTCACCCTGTGACCTTGCAATTTTGTCAAAATGATCCTTAGATTATTCCTAACAACCTCCTCATATATCTTTTTATACAAAAAGTCAATCAGTTTTAAGTTATTAAACAAATTGTAACACAATTGTGCCCTGTTACTGAAGCGCCCCCTAGTGGCTCTTTTATAAACATATTTCATTTTCGTTCGGAAACGATTTTGAATTAACAATCATGCATGCAAAATTTAAAAGTCATCTGATCATTGGTTCTTGACAAGAAGATTTTTAAATATGTACCAAGTTTTAGTAATTTTTTACCCCTTTTCAGGCCCCTATTAGATCTAGCCCCTTTTCGTTCGCAAATGTTATGTAGTTTTACAGGGGGATGGTTTGGTTAAAATTGGTCTACTAGTTCTTGAGAAGAAGTCGAACGACAGACGCCGGACGACGGCCGACGGTCGACGTACGACGACAGACAAAAGTCGATCGCAATAGGTCATTCTGAGCCTGAGGTGACCTAATAAATATTGTTGGCTATAAACTGATGAAGTCTAATTGACAAAAACGATCGTCTTGAACATTATTACTTTGGTATTATGTTTAAATTATATATAATCACTAGGTCGTTGCCACTAGGTCCCCGAGGGTATACATAAACCTAGTACCTGGTATTTCAGGACCAGCTGATAATGTTATACTAAAGTAATATTTGGCACAGGCAGCACCATTGTATATTATAAATTCTTCTAAAACTAAGATAGTCACCTTTTTACAGTGGTTACTCTTAGACGGATTTTGGCTGTACGTTTAGATTTACTATATGTACTTGTCTGATATCACTTTCTTGTTAGATAATCTATTTCAAATTAGAACTCAACTGATTAAGTATAATTGACAGAAACGATCGTCTTAAGTATTATCACTTTGGTATTATGTTTATAATATTTATAACCACTAGGTCGTTGCCACTGCTGGTGGACCGTTTGAGTCCCCGGATGTATACATATTAAGCCTAGGCCTAGTACCAGGTATTTCGGTACCAGCTGATAATCGTGCACTAAAGTAATATTTGACACTGGCAGCACATATTTAAAGTCTACTTGACAGACACGATCGTCTTGAGCATTATCACTTTGGTATTATGTTTATAATATTTATAACCACTAGGTCGTTGCCACTGCTGGTGGACCGTTTGAGTCCCCGGATGTATACATATTAAGCCTAGGCCTAGTACCAGGTATTTCGGTACCAGCTGATAATCGTGCACTAAAGTAATATTTGGCACTGGCAGCACATATTTAAAGTCTACTTGACAGACTCGATCGTCTTGAGCATTATCACTTTGGTATTATGTTTATAATATTTACAGAACCAGAACAATAACAATGTATGGATTAATGTAGTCTTTGAGACCTCCATCTCACACTTTGGAACTGATTACATCAAAACTAATCTAAAACAGACAAAAAATTCTAACTTATTAGAAGGTAGGTGAAGGTATAAACCTCAGCCATAACAATGAAATTTCACCTATTTTCTCTGCGCCTCTTTGGCATAACACCATCTACTAATATTAGCAATAAAACTGTATTTCTTAAACAAGTAATTTGATAATGGAATAATAATTGTACAAGATCGTTTTGATAAAGATGCTGAATTCATTTCCCATAATGAAATTTATGCAACTCTAAACATAAATATGAATATATCTTTTACTTGTTTTACGGGATTAAAAGATCTATTTATTAAGAAATATCCGATTCTTAAAGACTTCACTGAGACTCTCTTCAACCTAATTTTATTAAAACCATTTCCAAAATACGGAGCCCGAGAAGTGACAAAGTTATGAAACAAGATTATTCCATGCGAACGGAAGTATTATTGAGAGAAAAAATCATTCCGTGCTAACGGAATAATTATTCGGTTCGCAAGGTATATATATTTTTCTCTCTATAATTATTCCGTTCGCACGGAATAAATTTATTCCGTGCTAACGGAATATATTTTTCTCTCTCAATATTAATTTTGTTCGCACTGAATATTTTTTTTCTCTATAACTATACCGTTTGCATGGAATAATTTTTTTCTCTCAGTAATTATTCCGTTTGGAAGTGTACTCTGTTTTTCAAGAGAAAGTGCAAATTGATAAAGAGAATGAAATAAAAATGAAAAACTCTCATTTACCTATCGGAAACTTTTAATTGGATCAAATCCTACATGTATAACGTTCGCCATTGCTGTACAAATGATTCTAAACTCATATGGTTTCAATGCCGAATTTTATACAGATTCTTAGGAACAAATAATTACTCGTTAAGTGCAGAACCAAACTCAGCCCACACTGTAGTTTTTACAAATCAGGTAAAGAAACCATTGATCATATATTTTTACTATCCTCATATCTCAGCTCTTTGGAAAGATATAGACAATTGGATAAATTCAAAATGCACTTGTAACTATATATTCACATTGGTTGATATTCTGTTTGGAATACCTGGCAATCAGAATAACTCGCTAAATCTTAAGATTTTGTATTTCACCCTATCCTTAAACTGTGTGCAACATTACCTGACGGCGAAGCTTTGTTTCCAACTAGCATTAAAAGAAAAAAAGTTTACATATAAATGGCAAACACTTGACAAATTATTTGAAGCACAAATCACTGTATTAAAATACAATGAATAATCACAGTATGCACAATATTCATATAACTTTATCATATTTATAATATATGTACTCTGTAGGCATATGTATACATGTATATATCTGTTAATTTAAGTGTCAAGTATATGGAAGTAAATGTGTACATATATGGGCATGTATGTATCCTTAGATGTGTGTGTGTGTGTGTGTGAATAATATATTGGATAACTGAAGAACTTTCTAAAAAGAAAGTTCAAAGAGAACAATAATTAAATAGAATTCTAAAGATGCTTTCAATTTGAATGTTAAAGAGGTATCTGAAATCTGTATTAAAACAACAGCTGACTCATCATTACAGTGGCTTCCGTTTAGAAAACTTCATAGAATTGTACCAGTAGGTTAATTTAAGTCTGAATATATATGTGCATTCAGAGATTCAGATATTCATGTAATGTGCATATACAAATGGGAAATGTATGTTTAAAACAAATCTCAAATAAGGGAAGATTGAAATTCAAAACTTTACATATATTTTCATATTTTACTAATTATACAGTATATCTTACTAACAATTAGTTTTGCTTAAAATATTTAAATACATACCTTTGGTATAGTACTGCCAATGTTGTTCTTGTGACCCATTTGTCAAAATCGAAGTGTTGAATATGGCACATGTTTTTGAAATACTGTTGAATCCAAATGACCCATATTGTATATTGTTAGCGCAGATAGAGGCGCATTGAAGCTTACTAGTAGGACCACGGCGAAACAGCGAATTGTCTATTGCAATTACATTGTCCATTTCTATCACACGATTAAAGTACTGACCGTCAATCTGAACGGCAACAATCTCGTTTACAATTATTGCGTAACCAATAATTGTTCGGACGACATGAAAAGTATTCATTCCGTATTTTCGTACTTAATTACAAAAAGAGTAAAATTAATAGAAAGATACTCCGTTTGTTTTAGCACTCATATGCATGCCACTAAAGTACTCGACAGTTTTTCCCACTGTACATGTTTATTGAAAATGTGTGTTTGTTAATTTGATGCACATTTTCCAAAATATATTTGCTTAAGGTAAAAACGAAAAGAAAGTTTAAGGTTGGTTAACATTGATGGGATAGTGAACTAGAATTATACTGTTATGTGTAGATGATGTGTGAAATTATCTCTTTAAGGTGAAGACAAAAATCTTGATTTTAGAGTTTTGCAATACTGGATGCTCAATTAAGTATCCTTTAATATATTCGGAAAACCAAATTTGCACGTTACAGGTTCATAACTTATTTACTTCTTAGAATAGCCTAATAAAATTTTCAATTTAAAAGTTTAAATTTTACGCGAACTTGTTCAAAGATGAACAGCAAATGATTACTCGTCTATGTTTTGTGCATTTACCTACTGTAGACTAATTAATATTGGATAACACGCTTAACAATATGTTCGGATTCGGTAGAAGAGACGCCAATGTTTCCTTGTATACAGGAAAAGACCAATGGCATTTTTTGAATTTTGTAAACAATCAGTTTAGGTGTTTATATCTCGTCCATGATCCAATATTCCAGGGCGTGTACAAACAGTTCATACACAACAGAAAAATAAGTATTGATAAGTAGTTGTCATGGGGATAGACTACAATCGCCTTTGATGTCAACGTTCCGCACAATTTATAATGTTTTGTTTGCCATTAATATTTTTCACTAAAAGAAATGTTCAGTTATATCATTTGAATTGACAATGGACTCACGGCTGGCGTCATCGGTCATCAGGGGATGCTTACTCCTCCCTGGCATCTAACCCCACTTTTGAATTTCCAGAGGTCTGCGTTTGTCTAATAATCATCAGATTTATATATTGTATCCTGGACATCCCGTAGATTAATACTTTGGTATCTGCGATTTTCATATATTAAGCTTCCAATTTTTGTCATGGATTACACCAAAGTACATAAATATACAATAAGAGCTGTAAACAAATCAAAAGATATCTAGTAATATTAATTCCAGGGTTCCTGAATCCCCAGCATATTGCTATTGCGGAAAGTGTAATGGACCGGTGTTTCAAACGAACCGAAATATTTCTTTTTTTTTTATTAGAGTGTACATTACGTAGAACCGTTTGAATCTTTGTTCACGGTTAACGTTTTTACAACACTTGTACACTAGTTCTTTAAACATTTATGCGCACACAATGGTGCATTCGTATTTTGTACATTCATCTGATTCCTTACTAAACAAAATACAAATTTGTGATCTGAGAAATATGATTCCACTATTCCATATAAATTGATAACAACTTCAATGAGGTTGACCTTTTTCACCGAATTCGAGAGTTTCCATTTGACATTTGCGACTTTGTGTGTGACACGCTAACACGGGACGCTGGCTCCTTCCGGAGATCTGGTCCCATCCTCTTTGGGATTCGCAATTGGTTTTAATTTTCGAACAATTTGTATACCCGATTTGTCGTAGTCAGATGGACTTAGAGTTTCGATCATTCATTAGTAATTCTTCAGTTTTACTTGCTGAAGTAATTTTGATCCACTGTTTGGTCTGGTCAGCTTAGATATAGACTCTACAACAGTTATATGAAAAGTGTATAGCCTAATATTGCAGATTGGGACAGATATACAAAACCAGTTAACACAGAAAATAACACGGACTCTTGGGAACCAAGAGGTGGGATTAGGTCAATGGAAGAGTAAGCATCCTCTGTTGAATGCTCACACCCATCGCGAGTCTACAGTGAATTTCAAATTAAATAAGAATAAAATCCTCGCCACATACATAAGCCATAATGACGATATGTAAAATATAAGCAAGTGTAATGTTATTTCTATCCAACATATTTTTCGCGTTTAGGTCAGGAAGGGCTAATACATGTTTTAGGTGATAAATACCGTATACCATATTTCAAAGTTAGTTCATTGTCTAAGGGTGATGAATATATATTTATTACAATCTTCCAACATATATAGGTCTACAATTGTAAATTGACACATGTTTATAAACACGAGCAGTCCAAATTGAATCATAGCAGGGGTGACATATCAAAGCTATAACAATATGTGGAGTCAGGTTTTACTTGTGCATTCCTGTGGTTGGAAAAATACCGTATTGGTTTGGTAGATGACGGAACCCGGATGTGCCACCTTGGTAGACCTGTTCTTTTTTAATTTATCACCTAAACCTGTGGTATGTATTGTGTGACTATGGAAGGTCCTCGTCAAGTGTGGATGGTATAACGTCACTTTTTACTGGGTTCTAATGACGTAAAGGAGGTCCTCATTTTTCTGCATTTATATATATATATATATATATATATATATATATATATATATATATATATATATATATATATATATATATATATATATATATATATAGCAAGTGAACTTTAGATTAAACTCTCGGAGGACTTTTATTGTGCATGTGTCCACTACTGGAGGTCTCAACCCATTCAAAAGCTAATTCGACCACGTGATCAAATACTGGACTTAGGAAAACACCTCGTTATACAGCGCTAAAACAACATGATGAAACTGTCATAGGAACAAATTCATAAGTTCGTTACATGCGATATCTCGTTACATTTATCTCGTTATAGGCGTTCCGATTTATACAGAAATGAATAGTAAATGCAAAGGGAACAAAAATATTTTCGTTACAAACGGAGTATCGTTACAAGCGATCTCGTTACAAGCGGAGTTGACTGTATAACACACCGCATCAGAAATGTAGAAGATAGCTTATGAGGAATATATACCGACCACATATTTCAGTGATTTGTTGCTTTCACTGACTGTGAATTTGATTGGAATTCTCTACAGTGCTTTGGTTCCCGTTAAAGAGTTCAGTATAGTCAACGTTAAAGTGGCATCAGTTAGCTCTATCCCGCTTTTCTACTTGATTGAAGTACAATTATAAATTCGAGACAAACACCGGTTAAAAAAATATGATATTTTTTGTAAAATAATGTCAAGTCCAGTGTCGTATACATATATAAAAAAGGTCGAAATAATCATTTGCAAGTGAATAATTATCAAACTTGTTTCTCGGGCAATGTTCATAAAATATATAGGAATTTAAGAATTTTTATGTATGTGTGTATTTCTTTTTTATTACTGTACATCAATCTAAGGAGTAAAATCTAAAAAAAAATATTTTTGAAAAAAATACAGCTAATGTCCCTTTAACTCATAAGTCACTTATAAGTAAGACTTATGAATAACCTGTCCCCACTTATTCTCATACGAAGGGGACATTCTGTAATATAAAAAATCTCAGATACCAAAGTATAAATCAATAGAATGTCAAGGACATAGATACAAATCCGGTATTAAATGTATATGTACCGAGTGACAAGTATCCTCGGGGACAATATGCCCACCAGCAGTGATACATACTCGATGGTAAAAATAAAAAAAATCTCAGATACCACAGTATAAATCAACAGAATGTCCAGGACATAGATACAAATCCGGTATTAAATGTATATGCACCGAGGGACAAGTGGTCCCATCCTCTTTGGGATTCGCAATTGGTTTTAATTTTCGAACAATTTGTATACCCAATTTGTCGTATTCAGATGGACTTGGCGTTTCAATTATTCATTAGTAATTCTTCAGTTTTACTTGCTGAAGTAACTTTGATCCACTGTTTGGTCTGGTCAGCTTAGATATAGACTCTACAACAGTTATATGAAAGTATCGTTGCTTGAGAAGTGTATAGCCTAATATTGCAGATTGTCCAGGAGACAGATATACAAAACCAGTTAACACAGAAAATAACACCGACTCTTGGGAATCAAGAGATGGGATCAGGTGCAATGGAAGAGTAAGCATCTTCTGTTGAGCGCTCACACCCATCGCGAGTCTACAGTGAATTTCAAATTAAATAAGAATAAAATCCTAGCCACATACATAAAACATAATGACGATATGTAAGGTGCTACAAATTCAATGTGGTCACTGTTGGTTTAAACGTTAAATTATTATGCTTCTTAACATTTTAAAAATGCCTGTCTTAAATTAAACCATATTAAACAGTCTACACGCACATTAAAACTAGTTATATTTCGCCAATAAGTTCAAGTTTCGAGAGATACTAGGTTTAACGCTTTCAGCCCTACAGACCATAAAAGACTTGTCTAAACTATAGAATAGACCATTCCATTAAGATATTTAGGGGCGAAAGTTTTAACTAATCATTGTGATTTTGGCGTCGCAATTCGAATTAACTGCAGAAAAGTTGACTGGAAAAATTCTAAGTTTAACTGAACAGAAATCTCATTTATACTCATTAATGTTATTTCGGCGTAATTAGACCTAGTATTCCTTAATTAAACTAGGTTTGTCTCGTAAAAAGTAAATTTTGCCCATTTTTGTGAATTTTGCACAGTTAAACCTATTTGTCTAGTTTATATGAGGGGGCCGAGAAAAAACTAGCGTACACTGAGGTTAAACTAGATTAAACTTAGAAATATTAGGAAAAACTGATAAAGCACGCTTAAATCACAATAATGATTTAACTTTGTTTAAGTTGTTCTTAGTTAATCCTTCTTTTTCTCCTATTAATTCGAAATGCGAGTAAAGCTGGGTTAAATTTATTTATGGTATTTTGGACAGTATTGTCCGATTTATATAGCATTGCGGGCGGAGTAAGTTTTTTGATCACCTTAAGTAGATTTTATTCACTTTTCGGTTACGATATGCTTCATAGAAATTTGAAATTTTGAAAAAAGAACAAAATTGAGTTAGATAAACGCTGGCTGTAGACTTGCTATATATAGAACAAATAATCCTCACTTACAAAATATAAGTAATTGTAATGCTTTTTCTATCCAACATATTTTTCGCGTTTAGGTCAGGAAGGGCTAAGACATGTTAATGTTTCAAAATTAGTTCATTGTCTAAGGCTGATAAATATATATTTCTTACAAATTTCCAACATATATATGTCAACCAAGGTAAATTGACACATGTTTATAAACACGAGCCGTCCAAAATGAATCATAGCAGGTGTGACATACCAAGGCTAGAGCAATATGTGGAGGCATTCCTATGGTTGGAAAAAATACCGTAATGGTTTGGTAGATGACAGAGCCCAGATGTGCCACCTTGGTAGACATGTACTTTATTTTTTTTAATTCATCACCTAAACTGTGGTATGTATTATGTGACTGCACGTTTAGAAGGTGACATAATGAACATGACTATGGAAGGTCCTCGTCAAGTGTGGATGGCATACAGTCACTTTTTACAGGGTTGTAATGACGTAACGAGGTCATCACTTTTCTGCATTTATATATATATATATATATATATATATATATATATATATATATATATATATATATATATATATATATATATATATTATATATATATATATCAAGTGAACTGTAGATTAAACTCTCGGAGGACTTTTATTGTGCATGTGTCCACTACTGGAGGTCTCAGCCCATTCAATAGCTAAATCGACCACGTGATCAAATACTGGACTTAGGAAAATACATCGTTATACAGCGCTAAACCAACATCATGAAACTGTCATCGGAACAAATTCATAAGCTCGTTACATGCGATATCTCGTTATATTTATCTCGTTATAGGCGTTCCGTTTTGTACAGAAATGAATAGTAAATGCAAGGGGAATAAAAATATTCTCGTTATAAACGGAACCTCGTTACAAGCGATCTCGTTACAAGCAGAGTTGAGCGTATATCCTACCGCATCAGAAATGTAGAAGATAGCTTATGAGGAAATTATACCGATCACATATTTCAGTGATTTGGTGCTTTCACTGACTGTGAATTTGATTGGGATTCTCTACAGTGCTTTGGTTCCCGTTAAAGAGTTCAGTATAGTCAACGTTAAAGTGACATTAGTTAGCTCTATCCCGCTTTTCTACTTGATTGAAGTACAATTACAAATACGAAACATATACCGATTCAAAAAATTATAATATTTTTATGTTAAATAAGGTCAGGTCCAGTGTCGTATGCATATACAAAAAATAAGGTCGAAATAATCATCTGCAAGTTAATAATTATCAAACTTGGTTTCTCGAGCAATTTTCATAAAATATATAGGAATTTAAGAATGTTTATGTATGTGTGTATTTTTTTTTTTATTATTGTACATCAATCTAAGGAGTAAAAACTGAAAAAAAATATTTTTGAAAAAAAAAAATACAGCTAATATCCCTTTAAATGATAAGTCACTTATAAGTAAAATTGAAGAAGTACCAATCAATAATCAAAAACTCAAGTCCATTATAACACGACGAATTATATGTGCAAATGGTCTCAACATGAAGAACAATTACGAATCCCAAAAGGGATAAGACCAGGTGTCCGGAAACAGTCAGCGTCTTCTGCTGGCATGCCACACCCGTCGCAAATGTTCCATGGAAACCTTTCTAGTTCGAATAACGTGTCAAATTCGGTAAAAAGGTCAAGTTTGGTGATGAGGTCAAGTTCGGTGAAAGGCATGATTGGTGAAACGGATTCACTGTCTATGGCCGTGATCCAGAATGCTATTTAATATCTCTGAGAGGTGGACTTTATTTTATTGGTTAGTCGTTTAGCTCTCAGAATAAAACATTCATAAGAGGAGCATGCCCTGGCATAACGTATAAGTTGTGAAATGAAAACGCCATAGGCAGGAGAAGATGGAATATTACTACTTAGAAACGGGAAGTTTGTGATATGGAAGTATGACTTATGAATTACTTGTCCCCACTTATTCTCATACGAAGGGAACATTCTGTAACAGAATGACTGAACTGCAGGCGGTATATAGAACTGTCGAATAAGTTTCTCATTTATTGAGTTGTTGTTGTATTGTTGTTTAACGTCCTACTCAAGAATATTTCACTTATATGGAGACGTCTGCAAATGCCGGTGACGGGTTTCAAACTTTGTTCTATCCTTGGCACTTACGGCCATTCTGCACTGAGGGTTCATTAACATGCCGACACCTACTGCGACACGGGACCTCGGTTTTTTATGTCTTATCTGAAGGGCAGGAAATGGACCTGCCGTCGGCTTGACTAGAACTCACGACCTCACAATCAAGAGTCGAACGCGATACCGACTCAGCCAGGCCGACTACTCTTTTATTGCCGATTGTCTTACATCTTCAGGTTTCAAACTGGAACCATATAGTTAAATGGTTTAAAAGTAGAAGTTCTCTGACAATGAAAATATTGTAATATACCACCGGCTTTTAAAGTTGGTATATATTGTATCAAACACTCTCTGTGTAAACTTCAAACAGCATAGGATTAGAGATAATCGATTCAAAAACTGGGAAAACGTCAGCACCATTGACGCGTTTACATTTCTTGTAAATATTTCATATGACAGTGAAAGTCGCGATAATCAAACTGCTGTAACTTCTTCTCCGCCAGTGATGCAACGTAGCCACAACCATTATGTCACATGGTTAATAATAAATATTCAGTACTTTGGTAAGTTATTGGATACGGAATAAACTTTACAAAACAAACTTCGTTTGGCATATGAGTAAAATAAAATTTCATTTGAAATTCTGGTACGCCTGTGGTACGTATTAAAGTCAATTGTATTGATAAAAGCTTTATGATAGACTGAGCTTGTTTTCAACCTCACAAAGCAGTAAAATGTTCCCATATTCTTGAAATCTACCATATAATATCACCAATACAAGAATTAGGATTTGCCTTTCTGGAATCCTTGTTATCACTTTGAATTTAAGTTTGAAGGTCAGTAACATTCCTTTGATTCTGTCCAGGTACGGTCAGGGTTATCTCTTTGAATGTGCCAATGTATGATCAGTATCAGTGCCATCCCTTTCAATTTGACCATGTATGATCAATGTCATTCAATTTAAAATCAGTGTCATCCCTTTGAATTTGTTCATGTTACACTAGTGTCATACATTTCATTGTGCACGTGTATAAGATAGTGTCATTCCTTTGAATATACCCATTTAAGATCAGTGTAATCTGTCTGAATGTGCTAATGTAAAATCAGTGCCATCCGTCTGAATGTGCCAATGTAAAATGAGTGTCATTCCTTTGAATGTGTCCATGTAAGATCAATGTAAATTCTGTTCAACATCAGGCCATGTAAATTGATTATTTTTTCTTCCATATACAAACTGTAAAGCCAAGTTAATAAGTACATGTGACGGCTAGCGATGATTTGGTTGTAGATTGTTATACCTTTCGAGTTCGATTCATGGTCACGCCAAAGACTTGAACATGATAGTGACTGTTTCCTCGCCAAGTAAAACTCATGGGTCTCTGATAAGATTCAAAACCGAGGTCTCGCATCAAAGCAGCCATGGTATATAAAAGAATATGTGTCATTTCACCTACAGCTCGCACAGTTTGTAGACATTTTCGAAGGTGACTGGGAAGTAATTAGACGTCATGTTTCGTTTTGGTTTCCACGTAAGCACAAAATATCAAAGATTATTGACCTCCGTAATGTTTTCAACAATAAATCTCATTCACTCGTAATTATTTTATATCATCGTTTCATGACTGTTAAATAATTCCCCCAAATTACTCATGACTTAGATAATGCGTATTTAATGTATGTCGTCCACAGAATTTCTGGTTTGTCTAAGCCTCTATTTGGCATGCAGTTATAACAGTTATAACAGTTAACTTAATAGTGGCATTAACTCATATTGTGTAAATTGTGTAACTAATAATGCAACCACACGCATATTGTGCGTATATAGCTTTAAATGAGGACATTAAATGAGGACCCCATGGAATATTGAGCCCAGAGATCAATTGTAGGCGACAATTTTTATTCTCAAAGTTGGAAACTCATGCTGTCCGAGAATTCAATGACCCTCACGTGTGAATTGTTGACCTATGTTGAAAATATAAAATATCTCAGATAATAACAGTTTAAACAGAAACAAGTCATAATAATAGACTGTTAAACAAGGTGTATTAAGAAAAGTTTAATTAACAGGGGAATATAGCTTTCTATTTAAGATACCTTGTTGATATTCATTTAACTTAAATATTTTTTAGAATGATCTTTAATATTGTGAATTATATTGCAGCAAAACATATTTAAAGATTGATTTTTTTTTCAGTTTGAATCTCAAGGATAAGTATTTAAGATAATCTAATATTGTTTTATTTCAGGATAAGATATTTGTGTATATTTGTCATGTTATCTTGAAATTAGAATTTGTTTACAAAGTTACATTCTAAAATTGTTTAGTTTGTGATTAGCAGAATTTTGAACTAGATTATCCATTTAAACCTTGATGCATAAGAATATTGTATTTGTGTTTATTTTAATTTTATTTGTACATATTTACAACATGGCAATGGCTAAGCCAATGTCAGAGGCTTTAAGTGAAAGTGGGAAGTACAAAATAACAGCCACTGAAAACATTTGCACCAGTACTCCTGTCTCTAAAACATTTCCTGGTAAATCCCTATTACAAAATTTAATGGAAACCACAGGTGCAAAGCCTAAAGTGAAAATAGAGACAAAATCTCAGAATTTTGATAATGAAGGAGATACACAAATACAAGTTGTCAAAACATTGCCAAATTTACCCAAAATTCCTCCATTTTCAGGAGATGAACCTTGGTAGAAAGGTGATGTTTCATATTCTGAAATAAAATGTTTAAGTACTGATCCCGATATTACCCCAAATGTACTTTCACAAGCGATTAGGAGATCATTACGTGGAACAGCAAGAAAAATATTGATTCCTCTTGGTGAAAATGCTACAGTAGAAGATGTGTTATCAAAACTAGATGCATTATTTGGCAATATTTCAACAAATGGTATGATAATGCAGGAATTTTTCAATTCATTTCAAAAGTCTGGTGAATCAGTAACTGCATTTGGTTGTAGATTAGAAACTATGCTACAGGCGGCAATAGATGCAGGTTATCTTAGAAAAGTAGCAAAGAATGATTTACTTTATCATAAATTTTGGACTTCTCTGTCGTCAGAGGAACTGAAAAGTCAGACCAGACACAAATATGATACTGTTCATGATTATGATAAACTATTAAGAGAATTAAGGATGGTTGAGAAAGAAATTGAAATTTCATCAAAACAAAATATTAATTTAAACCATTCTTTCACTAACACTAGTAAACAAAAAGTTCATCATCAGCCTCAAACACTTGAGACATGTATGAAAAACAGTGATTTAGAAAAGAAGTTTGATACAAAATTTGATCAGGCCAGGAGAGATCTTGAAGATAAGATGGATAGAAAATTTGACATGATATTGAAAAAACTTGATAGTAAGAGTTATGATACATGGGGTGGGAGTTACCCGAGACCAGGTGTCTCGAACAACTATCCTAGAGGACGTGGCAGAGGTTACAGGGGCCACAATAACTCTAGACCAGCAAATAATAGCAATACGACTGACCCAAAAGAATAGTGGCTTCTGATGTTGGTCAGTCAGAGGCCATTTCATCCCTTCAAAATGACCAAAATATTATACATAGGTTGGTGGGTGATTCTAATACTTTAGAAATATGTGTTGATGGTCAAAACATGGTTGCATTAATAGATAGTGGATCAATGATATCCACAATATCAGAAACATGTTTTAAAAATTTACCAAGTAAACTGAAGTTACACAGCTTAGATACTTTGGGTTTACAGGTTTCTATTGCAGATGGATCTAAACTCAGGTACTTGGGTTATGTTGAATGTCCCATTTTTATACCATGTTTTCCTGATTTACAGTTGGTAGTTCCAATTTTAGTAGTACCAGATACTGAATTCAGTGTCAGATGTCCTGTAGTGATTGGAACAAATGTTATCAGACTTTGTAAGGAAAGTATTGTAGGGGAGATAACTCATTTGCCTGAACAATGGCAGTTAGCTTTTAATAGCATCCAATGCAAAGTGTTTAAGGTGAAGTCCTTAAATAATACTCCTGTAAAAATTGCCCCATATGAATCAGTAGTTATACATGGTATGGCTAGAGGTATTACTGAGAATGTAACACAAGTTATTACAGAAAATAAAAATACTGACTGTAATTATACAGTTTGTCCAAGAGTGTTACAACTTAATCAGGGGTTGTCTAATGCTAAAATACCTGTAAAACTGTGCAATATTTCAGCTAGAACTATCACAATACAACCCAAAACTGATATTTGTCAGATCAGTGAGGTCAGTATTATTGATGATTTAACATCTGAGTCCAGTCAACTTGTTTTTGATAAAAATATAAACACTTCATCACGAGCTGAGGAACTTGGTTTAAAGATAGACTCGGAGAACCTCACCGAGCAGCAGATATCTATAGTCAGGGATAAGTTACAGGAGTGGACTCATGTGTTTTCCAGTGACCAGTTTGATATTGGCAGAACGGACATCGTTAAGCATTCCATAAAGCTTGAAAAGGAAATTCCTTTTAAACAGCCTTACAGAAAGATACCACCTAGTATGTATGATGAGGTCCGCCAACATATAAAGGAGATGCTCGACTCAGGAGTTATCAGAGAATCCAGTAGTCCATTTTCGTCGAACGTTGTACTAGTACGTAAGCGAGATGGATCGTTACGTTTTTGCATCGATTACAGGATGTTGAATGCTCGTACCCTGAAGGATGCATATATGCTGCCACGTTTTGATGATGTCATCGACACCTTGAATGGGTCTAAGTACTTTTCAAAGCTTGACCTCCGATCTGGGTACTGGCAAGTTGAGGTAGAAGAGGAGGACAAGCCCAAGACAGCCTTCAATGTTGGTAAGTTAGGATTTTTTGAGTGCAACAGAATGGGTTTTGGGCTCACCAATGCTCCCGCTACTTTTCAACGTCTGATGGAAAAGTGCATGGGCGAGATGCATTTACAAGAGTGTTTGATTTTTTTAGATGATGTACTAGTTTTCTCCAAAACATTTGAAGACCATATAACACGTCTAGAAGCTGTATTTTCCAGACTTGTACATCATAATTTAAAGTTGAAACCCTCAAAGTGTGAACTTTTTAAAAGTTCTGTTACATACTTGGGTCATGTAGTATCAGAGCAGGGTATAGCTACTGATCCGGAGAAAATTTCTGCGGTGAAGGATTGGCCTAAACCGAATAATATTAAAGAACTCCGGCAGTTTCTGGGTTTCACAGGATACTATCGTCGTTTTGTGAAAAATTATTCTCAGATTGTACAACCTTTAAATAGTCTTTTACAGGGTCATGGTACAGGTAAAACTTCAAAAAGATTGCGTAAATCTAAAACAGGCAGAGTGGAAATGGGGAGATCAACAACAAAGGGCATTTGAGTCTATTAAGGATAAATTGATCCAGCCTCCCATACTGGCATATGCTGATTACTCATTACCATTTACTGTCCACACAGATTCTAGTGGTATTGGTCTAGGGACTGTACTATATCAAAAACAGCAAGGTAAGTTACGAGTAATAGCTTATGCTAGTAGAGGTTTGCGACCAAGCGAGCGCAATTATCCAGCCCATAAACTGGAATTCCTTGCACTCAAATGGGCAGTGACGGACAAATTCCACGATTATTTATATGGAAGCTCCTTTGAAGTGGTCACCGACAATAATCCACTTACATATGTACTTGGTAAAGCAAAGCCTGATGCAGTAAGTCATCGCTGGGTAGCTTCACTAGCTAATTACAACTTTACTATTACTTACCGTTCAGGAAAATTGAATTCTGATGCAGATGGTTTATCTCGAAAGCCACAAGTTTTTGCAGATATGGTCAAGGCGATATGTGAATCAGTTACAGCTTCAGTTCCATTGGCAGACAGTTTATCAATTCATGCTGTACCTCATTCGGCCGGTGAGGATGCATCATGCATTGATACCTTTACCAAGGTTGATTGGAAACTGGAGCAGGAGGAAGACCAAACCATCTCACGCATTGTCCATCTAGTGGATAGCGGTTTTCGCCCCAGGGGAGAAAGACTAAGACGGGAAACTCCAGCTGTACAGAGATACCTTAGGGGAGTGGAGTAGATATGTATTGATAGAAGGTATTCTGTACAGAACCGCTTCTGTAGATGGCCACAAAGTTAACCAGTTGGTGTTACCAGGGAAATACAAACCAGTTGCACTTAAGGGCATCCATGATGATGTGGGTCACCAAGGAAAGGAGAAGTCTCTGTGGCTAGCCAGACAAAGATTTTATTGGCCTGGATTAGAGAAGGATATCAACAGGAAGGTTGAAAGCTGTGGCAGATGCATAAGACGTAAAACGCCTGTTAGACCTGCTGCTGAACTAGTTCCCATACACTCCACTAGACCTCTGGAAATTTTATGTATTGATTTTTTGTCATTAGAAAAATCCAAAGGTGGATATGAGCATGTTCTGGTTATAACTGACCACTTTACTCGATATGCACAGGCAATCCCTTGTCGTAATTAACTTGCACATACTACTGCCAAGGCACTTTATGAGACCTTATTTTACATTACAGTTTTCCGGAAAAACTACATAGCGACCAGGGCAGAAATTTTGAGAGTGAAGTGATTAAAGAGTTATGCAGTTTTGCTAATGTCAGTAAAACCAGAACTACGCCATATCATCCTATGGGAAATGGTTCGGCAGAGAGGTTTAACCAGACTTTGTTAAAAATGCTTGCAACATTGGATGAAAATAAGAAGGCTAACTGGAAAGTCTTTGTAGCCCCTTTGGTGCAAGCATATAATACGACAAAAAGTGATGCCACTGGGTATTCCCCACACTTTCTAATGTTTGGGTGGCATCCCCGTCTTTCCATATATGCATATCTGGGAATCGATCCTGGAAATGAAGGTGACCAAAATCATAGTGGTTATGTGGCAAAATTACGTGAGGGTCTAGATTATGCGTATAAAGAAGCAGCCAAACATGCTAGCAAAAGTGCTTCTGCTAATAAAATAAGGTACGATCAGAAAATATGCGACTCTAAGTTAGAAATCGGAGATCGTGTTTTGGTGAGAAAAGTGGGTCTCGTTGGTAAAAATAAATTAGCAGATAAATGGGATCAAGAACCCTTTTTGGTTGTCAAAATACCTGTTTATAAGGTTAAGTCAGAGTCTGGTAAGGTTACTAAGACTTTACATCGCAATATGTTATTGCCTTTTAATTTTATATCACCTGAGACTCCATGTAAAGAAATTGGCCATGTGGTCAAAAATGTTAAAAACCAATCGATCCAGTAAACCAATTGTACATGTACAATCTTCAGATTCTGAATCTGAGCAATCCGATTCAGACAGTGATCAGTCCCATATTGTACGTCGTTATGTCATTCCACAGAGAAGAAAAACTGTAGAGGATACAATTCCTAAGCAGTCTCCCTTTAATGCGTCTGACACTAAGTCTTCTTGTGGAAATGTACATAATACATATAGTAACAGTACTAACACTTATGATAAATCTGTAGATGTGAGTAATCAGGTTAATCCCTCTAATTATAACATATCTGACCCTGTGAGTGAGATACAACCTGAAAACTCACAGCCCACCAGTAGACGATCACAAAGAACTCGTAAATGTCCAGACAGATATGGACAGTGGTTGTATAACCAAAATGTGTGTACTGATATTAAGGAAGTGTTTGTATAGATTGTTAGATTTTATTACAGGACTAGAAAGAAAAATTAAATCTAATTTTATTGTTTTATTTCATAAAAAAGAAATCAAGTCATATTACAAATAATGTTGCAAAACTTGAATGTATAGATATAATTTGATTTTGAATTTTTTTCATTTGCAGGTATGAAAATATTTTACATTCAGTTTCAGCATATGCAGTCTTTCAAACATCTACTAACTTGTATGTTGAAAATCTGAAACTTGTTTTAATTACATTTTAACCAATGTTTTTCTTGTACAATACTTGGCAGAAATGTCAGGAGACATTTTTCTCGTAGGAGGGGAATATGTAACCAGGTGTTCATATAAATTGAAATTAAAATAATATAAAATAACATAAAATGAAAATAAAATGTAAATAAAATAAATAAAAAATGATTAATAAAACATTTATTTATTATTAAAATAATAAATATAATAATAAATAAATCTGTATGATTATTTATACATGTATGTCTGTATGTTATATGTCTGTGTACTTTGTTTGACGTATGTTTGTACGCACGTTGTCTTTATTTATTTTATGGGTGAATGATTATATTCAGATTCGATGACCTGGACGTGTATCACGGATTTGATTGTTGCTTACCTGTACATACATTGGAAAGTAATTTCATCAATTACGCACTAAATTTCCCGGCCATACTGGGGCCATTTCTTCTGGTCATTCTCAGCTTTTTTCCTCTGATACCTCCGAACACAGGAGGGGATAATGTAGCGGGAATACTAGTGTATATTCAATTGTATAGCACATTGTATCTACATCGGTATCTACAATTATTTTATAGAACTGGTGATAAGAACATATTCTTTATTATATTTAAAATAGATTCTAAATTCAGTGAATTTAGAATTAAACCAGAATTTCGCATTTGCTTCGGTTAAATGCTTTCCGTGTTTGTATTGTAATTTTTATTTTGTCACTTAGAGTTGCTTCTTATTTGATTGTTAAATGGTGTTTTAGTTGCTTATGTCAATTGCTTTGTGTGCCCTAGGTTTTCGTTTCGATTGTGACATTTGACGAAACGGTGGGAAAATACAATAAAGGAAATAATAAAATCACCTCAATTACCCACTACAGTGTTATTTCTGTTTCCCGGTTTATAAAATGGCGCCCAACGTGGGGCAAGGGTTTCTTCCTGGATAGAATACAATTGGGACTATCCATCACTTATCCATTTCACAATAAGTGATTATTACCTCCGAATGAAGAGTCGGGACGTCTCTTTCAAAATGGAGGGGGATAATGTAGCAGTGTTCCTACTAAATAGGGGTTCCTACTAGCTTGGCTAGTGGGGCCCTAGGTTCGACCCCAGAGACAGTTAGCTCAATTGGTAGTTGCACCAATATTTATAATTATTTCACAGGGGCCCTAGGTTCGATTCCCAGCAGAGACAGTTAAATGTCTCTGTGACATTTGGCGCCCATGTTGGGACATAGGGTTCTTCCTGGACCTAGAATACAATTATCCTCTGTGATCACTTATTTCACAATAGGTTACATTATTACCTTATTCCGAATGATTAGAGTCGGGACGGGACGTCTCTTTCAAAATGGAGGGATAATGGGGGTTAATGTAGCAGTGGTTTACCCCTTTAAAATGGTGTTCCTACTTCGCTTGGACTAGTGGGTCTCTGTTTTGGCCCCTTTTCTTCCTGGCTCAATATTTCACATAAGGTAGAGCATCAGATTTATAATCCACTAGGGGGGTTTGCCCTAGGTTCGATTCCCAGCAGAGACAGTTATTTGTCTCTGTGACATTTGGCGCCCATGTTGGGACTAGGGTTCTTCCTGGATAGAATACAATTATCCATCACTTATTTCACAATAAGTGATTATTACCTCCGAATGAAGAGTCGGGACGTCTCTTTCAAAATGGAGGGGATAATGTAGCAGTGGTTAAATAGTGTTCCTACTAGCTTGGCTAGTGGGGTTACCCCTTTAGCTCAATTGGTAGAGCACCAGATTTATAATCCAGGGGCCCTAGGTTCGATTCCCAGCAGAGACAGTTAAATGTCTCTGTGACATTTGGCGCCCACGTTGGGACTAGGGTTCTTCCTGGATAGAATACAATTATCCATCACTTATTTCACAATAGGTTATTATTACCTCCGAATGAAGAGTCGGGACGTCTCTTTCAAAATGGAGGGGATAATGTAGCAGTGGTTAAATGGTGTTCCTACTAGCTTGGTTAGTGGGGTTACCCCTTTAGCTCAATTGGTAGAGCATTAGATTTATAATCCAGGGGCCCTAGGTTCGATTCCCAGCAGAGACAGTTATTTGTCTCTGTGACATTTGGCGCCCACGTTGGGACTAGGGTTCTTCCAATGGATTATTACCTCCGAATACAATTATCAGTGGTTATCACTTACTTTAGCACAATAAGTGATTATTACCTCCGAATGAAGAGTCGGGGCGCCCACGTTGGGACGTCTCTTTCAAAATGGACAATAAGGATAATGTAGCAGTGGTTAAATGGTGTTCCTACTAGCTTGGCTAGTGGGGTTACCCCTTTAGCTCAATTGGTAGAGCACCAGATTTATAATCCAGGGGCCCTAGGTTCGATTCCCAGCAGAGACAGTTAAATAGGATCAACGTATAAATCTTTAGGATGTCCAGGATATAGATACAAATCTGGTAAAAATGCACAAACAAGGAATTCTGGGAACCAAGAGGTGGCATCAGGTGTTATTGAGAAGTAAGCATCTCCTGTCGACCGGTCATATCAGCCGTGAGTCTCATAAGATAATGTGGCGTTCAACATTGCAGAAATAATGTCGATGTAACTCTTTTTGTTATTTAACGAGATGAGTTTGTGAATTTCAAATATTTTCCATTGGCTGCAACAACATCCGAATAATCTATTTTTAGGAGCAAGGTCAATGTCATACGGTAAGTTCATCTCATGAGCCCTTTGTCGCCCATTTTAGGTAATATAGCATTGTGACATTGAAATTACACCGGCAAGATTAATCGTTCCTACCTGATCGATTCCTTTTGATTCTTTAAAAAATCCATACATTACTCAGCACACAAACACGTTTTCTTCCTCTTCCTCTCTCTTCTTTAAACAAACATTAACTGTCTTTTTTTAATTTCCTTTTTATATTATTATACAATAACACAAAAATATAACAATATCTGGATAATACTCCAATATCAAAATTCATCATGTGTAATTTATGTTTACTTGAGTTAAAGAGAATTTAATTTTCTCAATTATAACGGTTAATTGAATATCGACGTCGCCCTTATGCACGGAAACGTTTATGTGCTATGACTTAAGGTGTTTGAACATTACAAACACGAGATAAAATTAACATGTCGGTGAGTTATAACATTATATTGTTGTTCAGATTTGCGAATGAGTGAGTTGCATAAGAGTAGTGAGATATTTTTTTTGCGTATTACTGCAATAATTAATGCAATGCCAGAAGAACAAATAGACGAGTTACAGCATTCTGAAACATACCAAGATTTTTCACGTGCTAATCTTAAATGTAACTCGTATCACGAGAAATCGAATAGATGTTACTCTGTTCTGTTGCATTACAACGCGAAATTTACACGTACTTTTCTACACTTATGTATTTTTCATAACAACAACATGTGATAATTTTACAAGTTGTTTATGTAAGTCATACCAGAAGAACAATTAGACGAGTTACAGCATTCTGAAACATACCAAGATTTTTTCACGTGCTAACCTTAAATGTAACTCGTATCACGAGAAATCGAATACATGTTACTCTGTTCTGTTGCATTACAACGCGAAATTTACACGTACTTTTCTACACTTATGTATTTTTCATAACAACAACATGTCATAGTTTTACAAGTTGTTTATGTAAGTCATAGACACGAGTTAGTTATTAACCAACATTGGGCGGGGGAGATAGTAAAGACCGAATTTTGTCCTGACTATGTCCGAATATGTCCTGATAGGGTTTTATGTGTATTATCAGAAAAATAGCATAATACAGTTATAATTTTAGGAAACTTTAGGATATTAACTACACATATAACCAAAAATTTTGTATACATTTTTTATTTGACGAATCACCGAAACTAACCGAAACCTATACGATACATCTCGATTTTAATAGTCTATCAAGATACTTAAAATACGAAAACGTATACATTTTTTGGTCATATCCAAGGCGCGCCAAAATAACGTTAATAAGTTAAACCTAGTTTATCTCAGTTAAATCTAGTTTTTCTCTAGATAATGTAGGTTACGAGTTAAACCTATTTTTCTCTTGTATGACAAGCCAAAGTCACATTAATGACTTAAACCTAGCCTTTCTCGAGAAAAACTAGTTTAATTCGCCACAATAACATTAATGAGAATTTCGCACAGTTAATCCTAGTTTTTCTCAGTTTCTCCTGTTAATTTAAGTTACGGTTTAAGTGAGAAAATCTAGGTTTAACTAATAAATCACGCTAATATTACAATAATGAGTTAATCCTTGTTTTTCTCGAGATCAACCTAGTATTTCTCAGATAAACGTAGGTTTTCTTCAGTCAAAGTGGGTAATGAGTAAAACCTAGTTTTTCGAAAGTGAATCCTAGTTTTTTCTCGTGACCCACAATAACTGAGAAACTAAGATTAACTGCGCCAAAAGCATATTAATACTCATTAATGTGATTGTGGCGCAGTTGAATCTAGTTTTTCTCAGTTAAACTAGGATCTTCGAGAAAAACTAGGTTTAACTCATTTTAGTGATTTTGGCGCATTTAAACCTAGTTTCTACCAGTAAAACCTAATTTTTTTTAGTTAATATGGGTTACTGATAAAAACAAGGTTTAACTGACAAAAAAACTGGATTTAACTGAGAAAAGCTAGGTTTAACTAATTAATTAATGTGATTTTAGGGTGTTATAGTGTATAGTTTATATTCTAAAGTTTCATCAAATCACAACTTTATTGTGTGTTTAATGCACATAAAACCTCCATCAGGACATATCCGGACAATGTCACGACAAAATTTGGTCTTTAGTATCTACCCCGCCCAATGTGAGTTGAAGACGACATAACGAACCAGTGTTGATGACTTACATTAATAAAACTCGTAAAATTATCACGTGTTCTTGTTATGACAAATACATAAGAGTAAAGAAAGTACGTCTAAATTTTGTGTTGACAAAATCAAAACAATATAACTGTGAAAAATATGCATACCTCATGTTTTACAATCGTGCCGCCATGTCCGGTGGAGTTAGGCAGTTCATGATCATATGTGTCAAGAATGATAAAACCGAGAATGCGATGGGACGATTTAAAAATAGGTCGAGATCACCTGATATATCCGGTACCTGGACAATTTCAGAAACGAATGTTTTTAAACGACGAAAAAGACAAACTTTGCCTAATTTAGGTATGGAATGATGATGTACGAAAATAAACGCAAAGGATAATGAGAACAGAATGTATATTAACTGCAAATAGCACGTGTTTACTGGTCACTCTTCGTAAAAATTACCAAAAGTTAATTGCACGTTAAAGAAATCTCACTGTTCAATGACCCTAAGTGCCCAGCATAGGCCAAAATTTGAAGCCCTTCACCGGCATATGATGACGTCTCTATATGAGTGAAAGATTCTTGAGTAGGACGTTAAACAACAATAAACAAACAAAAACCGAAAGTTAATTTGCAATGCTCGAAGTATGGCGGACAATAATATATTACGGGTTACGTTTGGCACGATTGTTGCAATTTTACAAGTGCATTTGTTATTTTAACCACCAGATGGTCTCTTTGGAATATATATGAGATAGAATATCACTTAAAATGGAATATGTGTGAAGTTGGCAAAGCAATCGCAATCGACATTCATTTCGACATTCGATGTAAGGACTATATGACAAGCACAAAAATGAATAATTCTAAATGTCTGGCTACGAAATCGACATTCATCTCGACATTCGAAGATAGGAATAAACAGAAAGCATAATAATGCAAAATTCCGAATGTCTACCAAGAGAATTAACATTGTTTAGCTGGCCATATAGTCCTTACAGCGAATGTCGAGATGAATGTTGATTGTCTATATAGACATTCGGAATCATTCTTGATTATGCTTGGCGTATAATTCCTATATTCGATTGTCGAAATGAATGTTGATCGTCTATCTAGACATTCGGAATCATTCTTGATTATACTTGGCGTATAATTCCTATATTCGATTGTCGAAATGAATGTTGATTGTCTGTTGCATTGCCCACTTCACACACATTAAAATTGGAGTGTACCATATTTCACCTACGACAGCTTATATCGCTTAAAGTGCTTCATGGCATAGTTAAAGTACTTATAGTATAAAGTGACACTTTTATTGTGTTCTCACGTTAGTATTTGCAACTGTCATTGTGAATTTTGAAAAATATCTACCCATCTATGTTAGTAGAATATTCATCAAGTTTTAAATATCTCTGCACATTAGTAAAAACGTATGTTGTTTGGCGATAGATCAAGTCATTTCCTACTTGATTAATATCCTTGTATTTTAAATATATGCATTGAGTGTATGTGGCAGATATGTAGATTAAAATCAATAAAATGAAATTGATCAGCAGTAGAAATTTGTTTTATAAGCTCAAACAACCACTTTTAATGAGTCCAGATAAGGGTTGCCTGGAATCCCCATTTTACATCAAGTGCCTTTCAAGACAAATCGGGAGCCGGCCTGGCTCAGTCGGTAGCGCGCTCGACTCTGGATCGTGAGGTCGTGAGTTCGAGTCCCGCCGGCGACAGGTTTGGTTTCCTGTCTTTCGGATGAGACAGTAAAAACTGGAGGTCCCGTGTCACAGTAGGTGTCGGCACGTTAAAGAACCCTCACTGCTCAATGGCCGTAAGTGCCGAGCATAGGCCAAAATTTGAAGCCCTTCACCGGCATTTGGTGACGTCTCCATATAAGTGAAATATTCTTGAGTGGGACGTTAAACAACAATAAACAAATAAACAAATCAAGACAAATCGGCACAACTTAATACTTCGGAAAATAAACATAGAACATCACATAAGTGTACCTGTATATAGAGTTCACAGTAAGAACCAGGCAGAAGTAGCCGTTACCAGAAATTAATCCTACGTTAAGATTTACTATTGTTGTCTAGTTCTCTTTAAAATAAAGGAAGTACAGGTCTACCAAGGTAAGGTGGCACAGCCGGGTTCTGCCAAAAACCCAAAACAATGCAGTATATTATCCAAAAATACGTTGTGGATTATTGTATCATTACGGCTTATTTTCGTGTCCGTGTGTCCGTGAAAGCAATTAAGTAAAAGAAATATTCATGTAAAATTAAATTCTTTCATAAAGGTTGAATTGTGAAATGCATGGACATTTACAAAAAAAAAAAAAATCATAGGGCTTTGTAAAAAAAATAATTTTCAAAAATAAGTTGAAGTATTGGAGTTGATTCATTTCCTTATGTCACAAGACCTTTGTAAGCATGTGCAAATTTACCTTCGTATACCTATAATTGATGTAAATCAGAGCCACTATGACTTATCAGTGACACCGTGTTTTCAGAACCACGCTTTTATAAAAAGAAAAGGGAGCCGCGGCATACTAGCATACGATTTCATAATTCATAATAATTATGGTTTTTTGTTTTTGTTTGTTTGTTTGTTTGTTTGTTTCGTTTCGTTTTAAATACCGCCATGGATTTTACACAATATGGATATGTCACCAGCTTAAGATGAAGTGTTACAAGTTTTGACGTATGCTATGGACCTCTTAAATTATTATCCAGAAAACTATATCTTTCATTTCGCATGCCGAGCACTTGACGTACGACGGGTCAATACCATTTAAACAAATATATATACAACTTAAACAACGGAAACGATGATATATCATCATCATCGTCATTATTATTGTTTGTTTGTTTATTGTTGTTTAACGTCCCACTCAAGAATCTTTCACTCATATGGAGACGTCACCAAATACCAGTGAAGGGCTTAACATTTTTGCCTATGCTCGGTACTTACCGGCATTGATAAGTGAGGGTTCTTTAACGTGCCGACACCATCTGCGACACGAGACCTCGATTTTTACTGTCTCACAGGACAGGAAACCAACTTGCCGCCGGCTGGACTCTAACTCACGACATCGTAACCTTTATTATTATTATTATTATTATTATTATTATTATTATCTTGATGTGAAACCATGATGATGTATATAAACACATTAGATAACTAACAAAAGCAGAATGTAAAATTCCCCATAAACTGAATATATTAAACTATAAAACATCTCAGATACCAAAGTATAAGTCTTGAGGATGTCCAGGACACAGATACAAATCCGACAAAAATGGACAAACACGGACCTCTGGAAACCAAGAGGTGGGATCAGGTGCCATAGAGGGGTAAGCATCCCCTGTCGACCAGTCACAACCGCCGTGAGTCCACAGTCAAGTCCAAATGAAGTACGCAAGGAACCAATCCTCGTCACAATTTGTACAGACGACTCAACAACCACTAACAACATATCAAACTCCAATTTAAATAGTTCACATCCTGTTTATACAGGCGCTGTTATAACAATATAACATTCACCACAATGAATTAATACTTTCATTTCTAGAAAACTGATACAGAAAACCCAACGACTCTACATTGACTACTACGGTATGTAATTTCCCGTAAACTAAAAGTGTCGACTTCACGATATGGAGGACATTTAAATCTATTTTTGAAATACACCTTGGAAATTTCTTATTCTTCCGTGTATTTCGTAATTTCTAATGTTAATTGTTTACTCCAATGAATATGTAAATTTTAGTCATATGATAACCAGTCGAATTATCATGTGATTATATCTATATAAAAGTGTGCTATCAAATTCTACATTACTTTATCTTTGGCAGATATAATCAAGAAAGAGGTAAGTTTTATCACTTGTTATTTAGTTTGCATCGATGTGGGATGATTTTTATGTCGATGATATCAAATATTTACTTGATTCATACTCAATTAAATATCTTTATTTCTAAATTATTGTTGCCAATTAACATATGGAAAATTATGAAGAAGGCATGCGGAAGCAAACATTCCCCCATTGACCAGTCAGACTATTTGGCAGGTCAAACAGTACAAACATTGACCATAAACCTTTTATCATCAGGTAATTCAACATGTCAAAATAGGATAATTAGAATGTAAGTAAACTTTCAGACATGTTGACTGCAACAGATTATGGGAAAAATAAGTTTCCACTAAGAAGATTTACTATATAATATATATATATATATATATATATATATATATATATATATATATATATATATATATATATATATATATATATATATATATATATATATATATATATATACATTTGTATATATTTTAGCAACCACAAGCTATAATTTTATTTTCTTATTTACTGTAAGTGTTATATGTCATTTGAAAAAGAATAAAACGATAAATAAGAAATTCCAAAAAATGTACCCTAACTCTTTACTTGTTACTAAAAATAGACTGCTAAAATAAGAACTGGCATAAATTTATGTAACAGGATTTATTTACGTTGTTAAGGATTTGAAATATTCAATTTCTTTGTGATTTGATGTAATTCATACGTGTAAGATTTGATTTATCGTAGGATTTAAAGTATTTTAAGCAAATAGATATATGCTGTACCGCATAAATCTTTAATTTGTTGAATGAAAATACTGGAAAATACATGTCACATAATGTCAGGCAATGATCATTGATTTCAGTTTACCTCTACCTTGTAAGTCAAAATTATGTCCACTTTTTGGAAAGATATGAATGGAAATCCTGCTGATTTGCTGTGACATTGTTACAAATATAGCAATCAAATTAAATATTAACTCTTTAAACTTAATTATTATGGGGTCTCATCTATATATGGCTGTAATGCAAGGTCATAAGGTCAATTTTAGTGCATGGGGGTCATTATATAGCACTGGAGCAGAGATAGTTGTTCAATGACCAATCCAGTGTTTAGGACAATGGATTTTATACTCATATTAATTATTTTATATATGAATCGAACTCAAGCATTGCAAAGCAGTCTTGATACAAAGATATGTTACTTTCAACTACGGTCATTTGTATGCGTTTGTTTTCA